>OZ005742.1:173057256-173374756 GCA_963930735.1 Dioctria linearis
TCGTTGATTTCGTTATTTTTTATTTCAATGTAATTTGCAGTATATTTCCAACCTGGACTCTTTTTTAAATTTCCTAAGAGTTCTATTAGCAAATCAAATTCCATCAGTGAAACCCTTATTAATGTATATTACCGCTGACCAACGCTGATACCATAATCAAGAATGTTTTATATAATCAATCGCTCGTTAAGTGTCTCGTACTATTTATTAAATTTGTTGTTGATTCCATCTCGTTTATGGGCAGGGTCGCCATGTTATGTTTGCCTTTACGCTTACTTGATATTTGGCTGGACTGCCTCAATATCTTTATGAAGAAGATATCTGGCTAAGATGCCTCTATATCTTTGGGATGGAGAACGCCTGGCTAATTGCCGCTGCGTTCTGAAGAATAAGACTTGTACTTTACCAGTCCATGGTCAAAACTTTATTCTTGATTTCTTTCTTAATGCTACCTTATTTATAATCGCTAATTATTGCTAAGTAAGCTATTTACATTAATTTCTTAAAGCTACCTACATTCGATAATTTTCTCACCGTATCATTATAAAAGAAATGGTGACCTCACGTGAGTAACGTTCTTTGTTGCCATTGAGAAATTTGGTGCACTGTACATACGTAATTTATTTTCTGCTTGCGCTGTAATCTGATGCGCTTTTATTTTACTTCATTCATAACGAGGTATGAATGATTCACACAAAAGTGATTACATACAAATCTGTATGTATGTCAATTGTATTTTCATTTTTGTTTGTTCGAGTTTTAACTTTCGAAATGAATTACAAACTTTAGTTGTAATCTTGGTATCATATTTCTTTTACGGAGAGGTGCATTTGATTTGTATGCAATTACATGCTTTAATGATGCATGATTACAGATATGCATTACAATATATTCTACCATATGTTAAAATGAATAAAAAGATTTCGGATTCTTCGTAGTTTAGTACCTATATTTTAATGCAATATATTTATTTAGCAACCCTTGAATTCGTCATAAAACGCTAGGATGTGGATCCTTGATTTCTCTGTAATGTACTATAAATTGATCAGTTTTCATATTTACTTTAAAGGCATTTAAATCCTCAACAAATTCCTTCACATGCACTATTGAGCAACTAATGTAAAAAATGTAAAAAAAATTTTAAAGAAGCAGATTCATTCGAAGCGAATCGAACCTGTATACGCCACGCGGTGGGCTGAAAAATAAAGAAAAAGCTTTTGCTATATACCGGAGAATCCCAAAAAATTCTTTCTTGAAGAAAATTAAGTTTAACCTGGTAAAAAATCAGAGTAATCTTTTTATTTATTTTTCCTCCTGGGCTTGTATAGGAGTGGTTTTTCCTCATATAATTCACACCCAGAATTTATTCTGAGTTTATATGAGAAGAGATCAGTTTGATCTATTTTCAAGCGTCTGCAGCAGGCAGAAAACCAAGCTGCACCGATGAGTGGAAGGTTTTCTGCTGACACGAAACGATTCTTCTTCTTCCTTTTTCTTCTTTATTTTTCAGCCCACTGCGTGGCGTATACAGGTTCTATTCGCTTCGAATGGCTCTGCTTCTTTAAAAAAAATTTTTACATTTTTTTAATAAATAAAAAAATTGTTTTTTCTATTTTTCTCAAACTTTTCATTCCTTTCTTCTTTTTTTCATTTTTTCATTTGTTTTTCAAATCACCCAATTTCGCTATTTGGGACCTGTTGATGAGTCAAACCAAGACTTGAAACTTGTCACCAAAAATTAATGAGTTGTGTGATGAAATTACAAATTAGAACATTTTTTAGCTTTTGCTATATACCGGAGAATCCCAAAAAATTCTTTCTTGAACAAAATTAAGTTTAACCCGCTAAAAAGTCCAAAAGAGTAATCTTTTTATTTATTAAAGAATTCAGTACGGAATTTTCTTTCACTCCAAACTCTTTTCTATATTTGAAATTTTCGTTAATAAGTTCTATGTGTTTGCTATGCATCTCTGGTGTTCTATTTGGGAACTGTACCCTAAAGTTTTCTTTAAATGCAGGTTTTGTAATTATGCACTGCCTACAAAACAATTTTGAAGCTGGACTAGAGAAACCAAGCAAGTCGTGTAGGGCTAAATTGTCGGCTAAGCAATTTACGAGAGTAGCGCGCAATGAATTACAATCATTTTCTTCTAAGTAAACCATCACTTTCCAAGATTTTCATTTCCTCAGCAAGCGGCTCCAAAATGTTTTCAAACCCGTATTTCTTTATGTCATTTGTATACGCCACAGCTAATAAAAATATGTTGCAAATTTTTGAATTAAATCGAACATCAATATTTTGAATGTTATAATACAAGACACCAACTTTATAAAAAGTACTTTTTGATCCTAAAGAATTTGCAACTTCGAGATTATCATAATATAAATTAATTCGAATGGTATCTTGATATTTCTGTAAGAACTCACATGACTTGATAACTTCTTTATTATTAGAACACTTTTCAGATTTTACCGTACTTCTAAAATTTGAATTTCGCAAAAGATTTATTAAAGTTTCTTTTATGGAAATATATTGAAAAGTTTCAATTATAATTTTTGATACAGTTGTTGTTCTTTGTAATACATTATCAATTCTCTGTCCGAGCGAAATGTCGCGCGGATGGACATAATGGCTATCACTTTCTATGAATTTAATTTGTTTTTCGAACGTGGAAGTAGCTTTAAAATTTTCTGAAATGTTAAATCGGTTTAGTAAATTTCCTGCATCGTAATCATTTATGTCGATACCCTTTTTGAGAAGGAATTGTTTTACTTGATGTGTCAGATTTAAAGAATAACTGAACTAATTTCTTTGTATTTTTCCCAAATAAACTTCATTGTCGATTCAGGTACACTTGTAATTCCGCGAATTTCACTAAATGCATTTATAATTGATAGTTTATATTATGAACCTCTAAAACTTTTGGAAAGATAGCACTTTCGGTTTCCAATTCAGTTGAAAAATATGGGATATCACATGAACTTGTTGGTTTATTGTGCAATGCTTTTTATTAACATGTCTTGAAAAGGATTTAAATGACGAACATTTTTCATTACAAGAATTTTCACAACATAAAAATATTCCCTGAGAGTCCCCTTTCATAAATGGGGCACCATGAACCTCTTTCAAGTGTTCTTTTAAACTTTTTAAATGACCATTCAAGTGTTGTGTACAGATATAGCAAATCATTCTCATTAGAGATTGAATATAACTGTTACTTAAGGACTCATTAAAGGACGGAGAATTAGGATGTTTTTAGACCCTCGTCTTACAAGACTTTTAAATTCCGAGAAAGCAGATATGGCCATAAATTTATTTGAAAAAGTTGAGCAACCAGCTGTTAAAAATTAAAAAAGATGTAGTACCAACCACTGGAGGACTACATATGTACATATCAGCTTTCATAACTTTTTCCTATTTTCTATTATTAATAAAAAACTAAAATTAAATTTGCTTTGTTTTTATGCCTTCTAAAAATTTTACTGCTTCATTTTCTACTTCTTCTTAAATTACTTATTAATTATAAGCGAACCTCTCAATATAGCAGCACTTTCTGTACCAATTCCGCCGGAACTGCCCAAACTGTTCCATACATCTTGAAATACGCGAGATTCAACTGCAAATAGTAATATTTTAATGACTCTCCTTTGCAAAGTGACGTACTCCGGAGTCCGGAGTGAATCTTCAGAGATCAAAACAAGTTTCAACTACTAAAAACCTACAACTGATATAATAGGTATAATTAAAACAAGAGCTATAATTCTATATACATACTAGCGATATAGCACAGTTAACTCCGAAAACTTTTTTATGCATACTTTTTGCCATTTAAACAAGCTTCTTCCATACCCTCTGTTTAATCTTAATTCATTGGTCAATCCTAGTTTTCATTAAATTAATAAAAATATTTAATTTGAATTGTGCAAATGAGCATTATGAAAGGTGACATAAACATATTGTATAGCGAAGCGATTACTCCAAATAATGCAAACTAATTTAAATCAACTTGTGAAATAGTTTCATGTAAAACACATTTAAGTTGAAAATATTTTTGTTAAGAAATACATATATGTATAATAGATATAAAAATGAGTTTTCTGATTTAGTAATTCATGCATTTTTCATAGATATTTATGGATAATTGGCATATAGTTCTTGTTATTGGTAGGTTACTGGTGATTTTTAGGAATACTGGTATTTACTGGTACTGGTACTCACATTGTATGATCGTAAGCATAATCTACATAAGAATAAAAGAATTCGGATTTACACCCTCTCCAGCTGATTTATATGAATTGATAGACGCCGAGCCAATATATTAATAAATAAAGAAATAAAACACACTTACTATATAGCAACCCCAATATGCACTTATAAAAATTTAATAAGGCTCAAATACTTTAATTAATTTATTGAAATGCTCACTCCTGACAATTTTGCAGGACTTACTTCTGTTCGAATCAAACACCAAGTGATAGAAAAAGCAGTAACAATGTAAAATCTGTTGACGTAGTATTAATTTTGACAAGAAGTACGTAGATTTAACTAGAACTTGTTAATTCCACCTAGAAACAATTTTTTATAACAAGCAGGCTAATGCCGTACTGTTCACACAAACAACAAATGCATATGATGAAATAAGTGTACATACAATACAGTTTGCAAGCGGAAGAAGGCGAGGAATCTGTTTAAATTGCAGAACGTACACACAGAAAGGTTCAACTAGTATTCGTTTATGCTAACTAGAATATATATTTTTTACGACCGCATATAGGTATAATTAAAGTAACAGCAAAAATTCTTGTATTCGTCTAACTTTGTAATTTGAAAATATCCACAAAAGATCGGCGTAAAATTTACAAATTTATAACGTATAGCAAGATCAGCTTCCAAGCCTTTCTATGAACACTTCCTGCCATTTAAACTAGTTTCTTCCCTACTCGCACCAACAGATTTATTGCATTTATGACACTATTCACCATAACTTACATAAACTATGCACGTCAATATATAAATAAAGAAATAAAACACACTTACTATATAGCAACCCCAATATGCACTTATAAAAACTTAATAAGGCTCAAATATTTTAATTAATTTACTTCTGTTCGAATCAAACACCAAGTGATAGAAAAAGCAGTAACAATGTAAAATCTTTTGACGTAGTATTAATTTTGACTAGAAGTACGTAGATTTAACTAGAACTTGTTAATTCCAGCTAGAAACAATTTTTTATAACTAGCAGGTTAATGCCGTCCTGCTCACGCAAACAACAAATGCATATGATGAAATGAGTGTACAATGCAGTTTTCAGGTGGAAGAAGGCGAGAAATCTGTTTAAATTGCAGAACTAACACACAGAAAGGTGTTTATGTTTATACACAAAGTTGCAAACAAAACAAATTTTTTGGAAGATAAATGTACCGCCAGTGGTGTGGTTTTTAAAGTTCTGTTGAGGGACAAAGTTTCAAATTTATTAAAATTTGGGAATTCTTGTTGAGGAAAACAATTTAGAATACTCATATTTCCTTTTTTTCTTTCTCTTTCAGTCAAGTAGATTACTGTCCATTTAAATGGAATAATCTGTTTCCTGAAATACCAGAATATTCGTCAATTTAACTAGATTGTCATATTTCTTAGCTGGAAATAGTTAATACAGCAAATATTAATAGAACCTAGTATTCGTTGAATGGATTCTAGATGTGAACAGATGCTGTACAGTCAATGTAGTGTAATTCAACTACGTATCCAGTGCTATTTCTTAACTGGATTAGCCTCTAGTTAAGTTTAACTAGAAAAATATTTACTGTGTACACGCAGCCAATTCTACGAACTATTCGTGCACTGTGTAGTGAGCACATTTACACTGATCCGAACTTGACAAGCGTCAGTCTATTAGAGAATCTTGACACGCGTCGGTTGTACTTTTCACTTAATTATAAAATCATCTCAATAAAGCTTTTGAATGGAGAACAATCTTACTACAAGATATTCAAATTTAATATATCAGATCAAAAGCAATATACATTTCTGAGTATATTTCTTTTTGAATGACTCAAATCCGTCAAAAAATAAACAAAGCTATTGAAGTTTAACATAACGGAAATTAAAAACGGCGAATCTGGTGATGACACAATTGCACAATTTAATATTTACGATATTTTATGAAATAAATCCAAAACAAATCCAATCCCGAGCACTTTCTATCACGGCGGCGCAGCAACTACAAGGCTTAAGGCCAAAACACAGTGGGAGCGACACAGCAATGTTGGCAACTTAGTTGGCAACAATATCGCATTTAAAACACAGTGTACGCGACTCGACAAATGTTTTTGACAGCAGTCACTGTTTTATTTATTGTAAAAGAAATGGAAACAAGGAAAGAACTAAGAAAAATCTTTAGTATAGCTTATGCGGCTTCCTTAAAATTGTAAAAGCATAAAGAAAAAGCTAAAAAAAGAAGATGAGATTACCATACAAGGGATGACGTTTATCGTACAGCATAACATTTTCCCCATTTTTCTCTATAAATTCCTCCTCAAAACTCATAATTTCTCAAACTAATTAAACAAATTAATTTTATTAAAATTTTTAATAACTAGTTTATTTACTACAATCTTTTAATTTGCTATTCTTTATAAAAATAACCAAATCCACATAACATGAATGTCAATTATTCACTGTCCACACAGAAATGTCAATTATGTTGGCGACTAATTTAGAGATTTTCCCAAACTTTTTGTTGGCAACTTGTCGAGTCGCTCTCATTGTGTTAGTATATGGGACTTCCATATATTCGAATCTTTGACAGCAACCAATTTACGGCGACTTTGTTGTGTCGCTCTCACTGTGTCTTGGCCTTTAAACACAATTCCGACGACAGAGCGACAGAACGACAGACGACAGCGAAAATATCGTTGCGAAACAGGCAGTCGAAAAATTGGGAACACAATTGCAACGACAGGCGGTGAGCGACGACTGTGAAAGAAGAAGATATTGAAATTTCATTTGTTAAATATTTGGAGCATTTTAAAAAGGATATTTTATCAAGAATATTTTATATTATATTGAGAGAAATGCAATGGACCAAAGTGTGAAACAAACTGAAAATGCGGAAATTAACTAAATTAAACGCTTTGAAATATCCATCCAAACCACGTCTTTTTTGTCCATTTGTTTTGCCTGTCTTGTAAACTATAAATTATTTTATGGATTTCGCATTTCCTCGATCAATTTTTCCTCAAAGCTCATTATTTTAAAATTACCGCGGCGTGCTACCACCTGAAAAAGACAAAAGAGAATGCCACAACCATTTCATTCGATTAATTTTGTTGGTAGGACTGCAGCGACGACGGCAAAATTAGAAATTGATCAATCCCGGCGAAAGTGTCGTCGATCGCTCAACGTCGGTCGTCGCAATTTGGTGCATTCGCCTAAGATATGCTTTTAGAAGTTTGACAGCGATATATCGTCGTCGTTTGTCGTCGCAATTGTGTTTAAGCCTACATTCGTGCTGCGTTAGACCGCGAATTGTATTGTGTATCGTGACGTCATCATGTTAGAGCGCGTTTTTAAAATAGCTATAACTTCGTCATTTTTTATCCGATTTCAATAATTCTTTCACTGAATTAATTGATTTTTTATGACTATGATTCTGCATAATTAACTAAAATAGTCGTTGTTCCTCATTGTTATCGGACTAAACGTGCGTTTCATCTATTTTTTGTTCTAGTTAATAAATAACCTGCCATTCCGAACAGGTTATGGTCCTGGGCACAAATAACAAAAAATAAATAAATAAAAGTGTAAGTGAATCGCAACAAGAATCGAGTTGCTCAACAAGGAGAACTTCGATACTTGGAAGATGCAAATGTAGGCATTGCTAACAAAAAACGATCTGTGGCAATATGTAAACGGTAAGGAAATCAAACCGGAACCAGTCGACGGCGACTCAAATCGTGCCAAGGAAATTTCTACGTGGGAGAAAGAAAAATGACGACAAAACAAAGTCGGAAATTATTTTATCAATATGTGCTTCTAAATTAAAGCAAGTAAAGGGGTGCATAACTTCAAAGGAAATGTGGAACAAACTCGAAGGAATTTATCAGTCGAAAGGTCCCGCTAGAAAATCGATGCTTCTAGAACAACTCATACAACTACGCATGGAAGAGAACAGAAACTTGCGCGAACCATTAACAAGTTCATTGACACTGTCGATAAACTGACAGAGATGGAAGTAGAATTAAATCGAGACTTGTTGTCAGTGATGTTGTTGTGCAGTTTACCACGAAGTTATGAAAACTTTCGATGTGCGATCAAATCGCGTGATGAATTACCGAGTCTAGAAAACTTACGGGTTAAAATAACAGAGGAAAGTGACTCTCGTGGTAGTGAATCTATTTCTAAAACTCAAAATGTATTGTTTGTTCAGAAACACGGACAAAAACATAACTACCATCACAAAAACAAAGCGCACACATGTGAATACGGGAAAGGTAACTCTAATAAAAACGATAAATTTCCGTTCCAGTGTCATCGTTGTCGAAAATATGGACACAAAGCCGTCGATTGTAAATCTAAAAACGAAAATCACAATTTGCAAGAAAACCGAGGATTTAAGTTTAGGTGCGTCGGAAGCCTTCATCGGGGAATCGGAATCTAGGAAGTGTTGTCTGGATAGCGGTGCAACAAGTCATATTTGCAAGGAATTAAAACATTTTGGTGAAACACAAAGTTGTTGTGGAAAGTTGAACTTGGCAAATCAGGACTCAACTGAAATTAAAGCAAAAGGTGATGCTTCATTTTTCAACAACTACCTAGGGTCAGAAGTCAAAGTTGACCTAAAGGACACACTATACGTTCCCGACTTGAGGACAAACTTAATTTCCGTCGCAAAAATCACAGAAAACGGGTATGACGTTTTGTTTACAAAAAAATCACGCAAAAGTTATCGACAAAAAGGGCAGAACTAAATTGATCGCGGAAAAAAGCAGAGGTTTGTACTATTTTAATGAAACTGCAAACAACGTAGGTAACAGTTCGAAATACGGAAACGCGATTAATAATAATAAACTTCTCGAGTAGCATCGGAAACTTGGTCACCTGAATTTCTCTGACTTAAAAAAAGTTCAACGAGATACTACAATGAAGGGTTTGAATTTTTCTTGTACAAACACAAATATTAATTGCGAGATATGTTTACATGGAAAAATGACCCGTACTCCGTTTTAAATATCATCGGATAGAAGCACAAATTTACTGGAAATAATTCATTCAGATGTTTGTGGTCCAATAAGGACTGAATCACTTGGAGGTCCTAAATACTGCGTTTCCTTTATAGACGACCACTCAAGGTGAACGGAAGTTAAATTTATAAGGTCAAAGAATATAAACAACTTGTTGAAAACCAGAAGGAAATGAGAATAAAGCAGTTACATACAGATAATGGTGGCTAGTACATAAATAATTCTTTTGATGATTTCTTGAAGGAACACGGTATTTCAAGAAGATGCACGGTAGCATACAACCCGGAACAGAACGGGATATGTGAAAGAAAGAACGCCACATTCTACGAAATGGCCAGATGTCTTTTAATTCAAGGAATTTTCTTGGGTTATCCACAAGAATTTAAAGGCTATAAAATCTGGATACCATCCATAAAACAAATTGTAATATCGCAAGACATTAAAGTTATTAACAAGAAGAAACCTCTTAAGTACTATCAAGCCATCCCCGAATATTTCTTTATTTCCATAGATGAACGTCTGGAAGTTGAAAAACAAAATCCCCCTATCAAAGTCATAATGAAACCCCCTTCAATGCTGGAAGAGAACATCACCAACCGGTACAGCAAACGAAGAACGAATCTGACGATCTATTCTGAAGCCATGAAGAAGAGGAAACCAGCCAGGAAAGTGAAAGGCGTGGACCCGGAAGACCAAGGCTTGAGCGTACTGGAGCGAGGGGAAGACACACAAATGTTTACAACATGATCACGACACTAACCAGAAATTCGGCAACGGAATTTGCGTTTCTCTCGGAAGTACCCATGAAGAATGCTGTATATGGAGCAGAATCCGAAGAGTGGTACAAAGCTATGGCTTGGGAAATGAGGTCGATTAATAAAAGCAACACCTGGGAAACTGTATCTCGACCAGACAACATCGAAACAATTGGAAGTCGTTTTGTTCTGAGGAATAAGTTCAACTCGGATGGAAGTGTACAGAAGAAGAAGGCCAGAATAGTAGCTCAAGGCTTTGTTCACACCAGGTATTCATTTTAACGAAAATCCCGCTCCTGTTTCCAGATTAAGTTCTTTCGTCTCCTAATTTCCATCGTAACTCAAACGGAAATGAAAATTCATCATCTAGACGTTACAACTACGTATCTAAATAGCACAATAGAAGAAACATTATTTTTAGAACCTCCGAAATATATACCCAAGGCACTGGAAGTCAAGTGGAAATAGCTGATAACGACATTCAACGCAATGGAATGCAATCCTACACAGATATTGAAAAGCTTATGTTGAGGTAACAAAGTACTTCTTCTTAAAAAATCCCCTTACGGACTGAAGCAATCCGGAAGAAATTGGTATAACACGCTGAAGGAAAGCTTATCTCAGCTGGGCGCTGTTCCCTGTAGCTTAAATTCTTGTATATATCGCATGTGAAAAGGAAACAATGCAACGTTGATTGTAACTTACAGCACAAATGAATTTCATCAAGGAGAAATTATCGAAATATTTTATGTTGAAGGACATGGGTAAAGTGAAATAGTGTCTCGGAATTGAGTTTTTACGAGATAAGGAAGGCATAACCATCCATCAACGAGGTTACATCAACGAAGTTTTACATCGATTTGGAATGTTTGATGCCAAGCCCGTACTTACTCCTCTATGTCCGAATTCGAAGCTTACAAAGCAAACCTGTAATTCGAAGGAAGAAAAATCCATCGTGCCGTATCATGAATTAATGGGCTCTCTTATGTATCTTCCGGTATCCACCAGGCCTGACATCGCATTCGCTGTCAGATATCTGAGTCAATTTAACGAGGATCACGATACTACTCATTGGACAGCTGCAAAACGTGTACTACGATACCTTAAAGGTACTCTCGACCTAGGACTTTCTTTCAAGCGAAGCTCTACCCCGTTAAAATTCTTCGTGGATGCAGACTGGGCAAACTGTTCTGAGGACAGGAAATCACATACTGGGTATGTTACCATGATCGGCAGTTGCATCATTTCATGGGAAGTCAAAAAGCAGAGAACTGTAGCCCTATCCAGTACCGAGGCCGAATACATGGGACTTACAGAGACTACTAAAGAGGTCATATATTTAAATAATTTCCTCTCAGAATTGGGTTTCGGTGAATTTGCAGATGCAATTATTTTCAATGACAATCTTGGATCGTTAAAGCTGGCTGAAAATCCAACTTATCATGCACGTAGCAAACATATAGACGTGAGGCATTATTTTATTTGGGAATCTCTGCGAGAAAAGAAAATCAGAATCGCTCACGTCTACACCGAGGACATGCATGCTGACGTTCTCACCAAGGCTCTACCGAATGCTAAACATCTTACGTGCATTGAATTATTAAAACTGAAATGTAAAATTTAGTATTTGAAAGTATCCTCATTTTTTGGTTAAAAACATTGCTTGTGAACATATTATGTATGTATGTAAATGTATAAGTTAAGACCAGCAACATAAACTTTCTCACGAAACATCAAGGAACATGAAACCAACAACAGAGATAACTTCCAGTTAAAACCAGCAACAAAACCTTATCACGAAACATCAAGAAAGATGAAACCAACAACAGAGATAACTTGCAGTCATTTCCTAGACTCGACAAACATCAAGAACGATTCCCACAGTGAAAACTGAACCTAATCAAAATAGCCGCGAGTAGTTAAGATTTTAGACTTTAGAAAAAGCTCAGTTGTAATCCAGCCGTCGTGAAATAAAAAGTTCGTTTAAATTTTGTTTTTTTTTTTCTTACAAGTGAAAAATAATTTTATTAACTGGCGGTAGTTAAGTAAAAGTTCAGTGATTTCAATCAAGGTTTAAATCGATACCACAAAGAAAAAGTGTGTAATCAATCATTTACGAAAGTTCAGTGATTTCAATCAAGGTTAAATCGAGACCACAAAGTGAAAGTGCGTTACCAATCATCACTTACGAAAGTTTCTGTGAAATCAGGAAAATTGCTTACTACAACAGTGGCAAGTAAAAGGATTAAAGCCCTTCGAAGTCTGCGCAACTAAGGAACTAGTAAAAGAGGCCCCGTAGTATCCTACACCAGGAAAAACGGAGCTGCCAAATAGAAGAATCAAGGACAAGTTTAAGTATTAAAATTAAAAATTCTATCGTAATTTTAATCAATCTAATTTTGTTTCATCAAATCCGTGTTTCTTACGAATTTCAAATCTAACGGTAAAAGAAATTATTTAATTAATGCCAAAGAAAATATTCGTAAAGTGATTTTATTAAAGCTGAAAATTAACTAGGTGCGATCATTTATGCGCTAAGCGGCAGTGCAATTATTTTTTATTAAATTCCATTAAAGCTAAAAGTGACTGTCTCCGTTTTAGGTCTATCATTAAATTTTAGTGAAACCAAGCTATAGGAAAAAAACCATTAGGTATTGAGCATATTTGATTAGGAAAACAAACAAAAATGGCGAATAACGACAATATTTTAAAACCATCCCTACTTAATGCAACCTCTAACTCCAACACTAGTTCTAGTTCTATCCCTTCAGGTAGTTCTGACTCCAAAGACACTTTCGACGTAAACCAATTAAAACAAATAATTTCCGAAATAATTAGAAGCGAAAACCAGCAAATCCTCCACTAATTTACTCACACCAATTCAGACCTTAATCATGACACAGATCAAATCATTGACCCCATACATCTTTCTAATTTACACGACATGTATAGAATACCAGACGTTGTCAAAAGTTTACGGGAGTTTTCCGGCGACCCGGCGGAATTCGGCTCTTGGAAAAAGAGTGTCGACAGGATTCTTAAAACTTATGAAAATTTGAAAGGCACCACTAAATACTTTGGTATACTAAACGTAATCCGAAACAAAATTACAGGCAACACAGATATTGCGTTAGAATCTTACAATACCCCATTAAACTGGGAGAGAATATCAAAGTACCTTACCCTTCACTACGCTGACAAGAGAGATCTGGGTACACTCGAATACCAAATGACCACGATCGTCCAAAGAAATAGCAGCATCCCTGAATTCTACCAACAAGTCTATTATCACCTGTCTTTGATCCTGAACAAATTATCCTGCATGGATATTAGCCAGGAATCAATGGACGTGATAACACAAGCCTACCGAGACAAAGCGCTGGACACATTCGTTAGGGGACTTAAAGGAGACCTACCAAAGTTCTGAGTATGAGGGAACCAGCAGATTTTCCCCAAGCTTTACACCTATGTCTCAAGCTCGAAAATGTCCACTACCGCATTCAACATAGCCACGGAAATATTCGCGGCATACAGCCTTCGCCACCACCCCCGCTTCCACTTAGGAGAGCAAAGCCCTCAGCACAATCCACTTCTTATCCACAACGACCAAGAAATTTCTACCAAGAACTACTTCATAACCCTTCTAGACCGCAATACCCATGGCGATACACGCCACAATATCCTCAACGACATTTGCAGCAATATCCCCAACACTCTCAGGTACCCAACTACAGTAATCTTGGAAATCCTCCTAAACCAGAACCAATGGACGTAGATCGATCAATCCGATCACGCCAGGTGAATTATCGCAATACCTCCAAGGTCCCGCATACAAGAGACCACTTTCGAACCAGGTACGTCAGTCGCAACCCGTAAAATTTCAAAAAGTTCATCATGTGGAGCAATCTCTTGAAAATTCCGATCTACAAACCTACTACCAAGAAGCGGCTAGTTCTGATGAAGCATACGAACAGACGCTCGCAAACTACACTAGTTCTCAGGAACATGCGGATGGGTCAGAAAATTTGCAGCATTGTGATTATCCCAATACTGTAGAAACAGAGGAACTCGACGACATTCATTTTTTAGATTAAGGAGCTCTTCGCTTCCCTATTTGGAGCACACGGCGAAGAGCGGAAAAATAATCAAATTCTTAATCGACACTGCATCCAACAAAAATTATATTCTGCCACGATACGTCAGGAATCCCATTCCTAATGAGAAACCTTTCATAGCAAACTCTGTAGCGGGCAGCATTCAAGTAACACATCATGCGTCAATAGACCTTTTCGGCCCTGAGCGTAAACTAAAATTTTTTATCCTACCAACCCTTAAGTCTTTCGATGGAATTATCGCCAATGATAGCTTAAGAGAATTAGGGGCAACAGTTTACATAGATAAAAATTTTATGACTATTAGTCCAGACCAGAAAATCCCTCTTAAAGGACATTTTTCGAATTCAGTGAACGTAATAAACCCTAGAACAACCCATTTAAATTTAAAGCAAAAGCAAAGATTAGGGAAAACAATCACCAGTTGCCCTAACCTATTCGCTGATCCCGACGAAAGACTAACCTACACTACCACAGGAAAGGGAGAGATTCGGACTATTAATAATGACCCAGTTTATTCTAAAGTTTAAAGTTTAAAAACGAAGTCGATAAGCAAATTGCAAAATTACTCGAAGACGGAATAATTCGGCCTTCAAAATCACCTTACAACTCTCCAGTTTGGGTCGTACCCAAAAAGGAAGACGCTTCTGGTGAAAAAAAATATAGGTTGGTCATAGACTACCGCAAATTAAATAGCATCACAATCCCTGACAAATACCCAATTCCTGACATAACCGATGTCCTGTCCAATTTAGGTCAAAATAAATATTTTACGACAATTGACCTGAAAAGCGGTTTCCATCAGATTCCCCTGAAGGAATCTGACATTGAGAAGACAGCATTTTCAGTAAACCACGGTAAATATGAATTCACTCGGCTTCCATTTGGCCTAAAAAATGCTCCTTCAATTTTTCAACCTGCTCTCGACGACATCCTTCGGGATCACATAGCCAAGAGATGCTACGTCTATATAGATGATATTATTATATTTGGAAAAATGAGGACGAACATTTCCACAACCTAGATATAGTCTTTAAAACTCTGGAGAAGGCCAATATGAAGATTCAACTCGATAAAAGCGAATTTCTTCAAGACCATGTTGAATTTCTTGGATTTATAATCTAAAAGGATGGCATTAAAGCAAATTCAAAAAAAGTACAAGCAATTGTCGATTTTCCAACCCCCAGAACATTAAAATACCTTCGCTCCTTTCTAGGGTTATCCGGCTACTACCGCCGCTTCATCAAATATTATGCAAAACTCGTTAAACCCTTGACGTCGCTTTTAAGAGGGGAAGATGGACGACTGTCCAAAACGTTATCAAAAACAAAACCTATTCATCTAGAGCCCCAAGCATTTGAAGCCTTCAATAAAGTGAAGGATTCCCTTATTTCCAAAGAAGTCTTACTCTCCTACCCAGATTTCGAGAAAGATTTTGAGCTCACAACCGACGCTTCCAACTTTGCACTTGGGGCGGTTTTATCCCAGGACGGGAGGCCAATTAAGTTCCTATCTAGAACACTCACTAAAACCGAAGAAAGCTATGCGGCAAATGAAAAAGAAATGCTCGCCATAATTTGGTCACTTAATTCTCTTAGAAATTTCCTATATGGCACCAAAAGGGTTAAAATATTTACTGACCACCAACCGCTTACGTACGCACTTAGTAACAAGAACTCCAGTTCCAAAATGAAACGATGGAAAGCTATCTTGGAAGAGTATAATTATGAACTAAATTACAAACCCGGAAATACCAATGTTGTCGCAGATGCTCTCTCAAGAATACCCCATAGTTCCGAAATTAATGCGATGACTCAAACTCAACACAGTGATGAAAGTTCGTCACACGATCTCATTCCAATAATCGAAACCCCCATCAATGTCTTTAGAAATCAGTTAATATTAAACAAAGGAGACGAAGACAGCTACCAGATCAAGAACACTTTTCCCAATTACACTCGTCACATATTCATTAAGCCCGAATACTCTGAGGCAGACATCATTAACATCTTCAAGAGATACTTAAGCCCTCACACGATTAACGGCCTGAAAACGGAAGAATCAATATTGGGGAAGATCCGGGGGATTTACCCAATACATTTCAGGAATTACAGAATTCGTTTCACGCGAACGATGGTAGAGGATATTGCGGACGAAAACGAACAAGAAGAAAAGATATTATCCATTCACCGCAGAGCTCACCGAAATGCGCAGGAGAACAAAAACCAATTAATAGAGAAATATTATTTTCCCAAGATGAGCCGAAAGATCAATGTCTTGGTTCGCCGATGTACAACTTGTAAAGAAAACAAATACGACAGGCAGCCGAATAGTCAGATTATCAACCCTACACCTATTCCAAATTATTCCGGTCACATCGTCCACGTAGACATTTACTCCACAGAAAAGAAATTAGTCCTCACTGCTATTGATAAATTCACGAAACTTGCCCACTGTAAACCCTTAAGATCCAGAGCTATAGAAGATGTGAAACAACCCCTAAGGGATATCTTATTCTTTTTCGGCTTACCGGAAATTGTCGAGTTAGACAACGAAAAATCGCTAAATTCGGTCTCCATAATTTCCATGCTTGAAGATGGTCTAAAAATTAAAATATTCAAGACCCCACCCTATAAGAGTGAAGTCAATGGACAGATCGAGAGATTCCATTCAACCCTCTCGGAAATCATGAGGTGTTTGAAATCAGACGGTTTAGAAAGAACGTTCGAAGAACTGCTCGAAAGAGCTGTTAACGAATATAACCACTCAATTCATTCTACTATCGGAAAGAAACCAATAATACTATTCTATGGTAGAACCCCCAACTTAAGCCCTGAAGAATTCGAACAAACCCGCCTTAGCAACATTAAAAAACTAAGAGAGAAACAGGAAAAGGACCTTAAGTACCATAATAAAAACCGTAAGCCAATTAAAAGCTACGAACCAGGTCAGGTAGTATACGTCAAGCACAACAAAAGGTTAGGTTCTAAATTGACCGTCGGATATAAACCAGAAATAGTGAAAGAAAATAAGAACACGACAATTATTACAGAATCAGGGAAAACAGTTCACAAAAGTAACATTAGAAACTAAAACGAAACCATTCCTTACTATGAAATCGATCCCCTTATTATTAGAGATGATCCTTGAGCACCGCGCTTGGTGAGGTTCAGATACTAGATTATTCCAACTCGCAAATCATCGCCATTAATACCGGAAAGGCTAAAATACAAGATGGGAATCTCAAGCTAATTCACGTCATTGAATTAGAAAAGTACCAGGAACTTCTAACCGAAATAGATCCAAACCTTCAGCAGGACATAACCAGCAGTCATCCCCTATTCGCTTATCTTAGACATGAATGGCTCCAAATTCAAGAGCTGTTAGACAATTGAAAACCACATTAAATCATCTTGCCCTAAAATAAACAACCAGCATATTCCCACCATAGACGAAATATCCGAAGACATATTGTTACTGAATCAGTTCAACGGAACCATCTACATCGAGGATATCCCCTACAACCTTAGCGGCACATTCTTGGTAAAATTCCACAATGCGACCATAAAAACCAACAGAAGATCCTACGTATCAAGAACGGCGTCAACCCTTCAACTCTTACCTGCTATTCTCCAACCGACTCCACAAGAACAAGAATACCGAGAACTTCTGTCGCTAGAAATGATGAAAGAACTTCAGACTAATAATACCAACCAAATTGAGCTCCTACAAACAGAAAAATTTACCCATCAAACAATAAGCTATGGACTGATCATCGCAATAGCGTTAACGTTAATAATCATAATCGCTTGCAAGGCAAGTTACCACCGAAAGCTAGAAATCATCAGTCAATTTAAGGAACCCGAAACAATTCAAGGAAAGCAGATGAGGAGATCCCTGAACCAACAACGCAACACCACGAAGACGGAAACGAGATAACAAAACCAAGACAATCAATTTCAATATCAACCATCGAAAAGCCATTAACAAAAACCAGAAGGAAATTTTACGAAACCCCATTTTTTTGATTCCTCGCAAATGAGGACATTCGCATCTAAGAAGGGAAAAGTTAACACCAGCCACATAAACTTTCTCACGAAACATCAAGGAACATGAAACCAACAACAGAGATAACTTCCAGTTAAAGCCAGCAACAAAACCTTCTCACGAAACATCAAGAAACATGAAACCAACAACAGAGATAACTTGCAGTCATTTCCTAGACCCGACAAACATCAAGAACGATTCCCACAGTGAAAACTGCAACCTAATCAAAATAGCCGCGAGTAGTTAAGCTAGTTAAGATTTTAGACTTTAGAAAAAGCTCAGTTGTAATCTAGCCGTCGTGAAATAAAAAGTTCGTTTAAATTTTGTTTTTTTTCTTACAAGTGAAAAATAATTTTATTAACTTATATTATAATAACTTAAACTCCTTAAATTGAGGGGAAGTGTTGGAAATAATACAACCATATTTTCGTACATGCAGCCAATTCTACGGACTATTCGTGAACTGTGTACAGAGCACACTTATACTGATCCGAACTTGACAAGCCTCAGTCTATTAGAGATTCTTGACACGCGTCGGTTGTACTTTGTACTTAATTATAAAATCATCTCAATAATGCTCTTGAATTGTTATCGGACTAAACGTGCGTTTCATCTATTTTTGTTCTAGTTAATAAATAGCCTGCCATTCCCAACAAACTTTTGTGGAATTCGGAAGGCGTTATTCGATGATTCCGATTCGATTGAATTTGAAGAGGATGTAGATTTATTGAAATTTTATTATTATTATTATTATTTTCACTAAGAGTAGATGTGTCAAATCGAGCTCCGCAGAATTTAACAAAAGTAACGTGAATAAGTGAAAATAAAGCCCCAAAAAGTTAAGTGAAGTGTTATCGGCGATACCACTTCTGAAGAAGTATCGTTTTTTGTAATTTTTCTTATCCAAAAAGTGTAAAAAGATTTAAAGAAATTGTGTAAAGACGAAAATTTGGATGACATTTGTGCATTTTAATTTAATTTCGGTGGTTGCTATAGCAACATTTCAAGGGTAAAAAATTTTTAGTTCGGAAATTGTGTGAAAAAGTCAGACGTTTGTAAAATAATAAATCTAAACGTTAAAAATTAAAATTAATAAAAATTAAATTATTATATTATATTGAAACAAAATTAAAAGTAATAAACCTGCTCTGCCTCACTCAAAATGAGTGAGAGCAGCAGCGATTCTGGGGGGACTGATGATCCCCTCAAGCAAAATGGAAAGAAGAAGAAGAGTAACAAGTCTTCTTCTTCTTCTAAAAAAAAACAAGGGCCCAAAGAAAAGGCCATTAAGGGCCCTAATCAAGAGGCCACAAAACAGGAGGTTCAACCAACCTCCGTGGAGAGGACTGCAGCCAAGGCAGCTGTTGCTGTCCCAGAAGTACCTGGAACGTCAGCTACTACAATGGCTGCTATCCTAGTAGCACCTGTAATAATAGGACAACATCCGAAATTATCGGAAGTAGTCGCAAAGGCTTCTGCCTCTGCGCCAGAGCCCAGTGGAGTCATAATGAGGCCACCACTGTCTTCAGCGAAGCCAACTGGGCAGAACAAGAAGCCAGCAACACCAGCAGCAAAGCCAGTCGCATCAAAACGGCCCCACTGGGAGGAGGACGATAGTGGAGCTCGCGGTTCGTAGGTTGTTGTGAGGGACGCGGAAGTGTCTCTCGAGCAGCTTTCGGACTGCGACATGACCGGTTTGGATGAGACTGGTCACTCGAGCTTCAGTGGCTATGAGTCGTGTGGTAGCGCCATTTCGACTGGTAGCCAATTTGAGGTCTCGAGGGGTATGGAAACCCTTCCTAGGGAGAAAATTCGCAGCATTCTTGGCCAGCTCTTGTACAAGAAGAATTCAAGTAAAATCTGGAGTATTCTTGTATGGGAGCTGGAGAGGCCAGAGTTGTTACTTCCTCAACTTCTACTCCTACAACAGGAGTCGAAGAAAAAGGGGAAGTACAACGATGTAGCTCGCTTGGATCGTCTCCATAGGAGGGTGGAGGAGCTGATTCAGGAGCATGGCTTGGTTGATTCTTCTCGTCCGTAGACGTCGTACCATCATCGTTTGAGCTTCTTATCTCTTTGAATGTGTAAGATAGGCTCTATTAACACCGGGGGTTTAAGTGCTCATACAAGGCTACACAGTACTATCGAACATGTCAAAATGTTCGATATAGACATTACTCTTCTGCATGAGACGAATTTCACTCAAGACACTTATACACAACTTGAGCGCTATGCTTATCTACACACTGGCTATGCAATGTTTGCCACACCTGCGCCTCGCCGAGGCTCAGGGGTGGCAATCATTGTATCCAACAAATTTACACTATCGTCTCCTGTCTATACAGATATCTTCCCAGGCTTCGCTTCTTCCTTGGACTTTGTCATTCAAGACAAAAATATCAAGGTAGTAAACGTGTACCTTCCTCATGACCAGGACATTACAAGACAAGTTCTTGATAGTGTTCAGTCGTGTCTGGTGAATTTTAGCGGTGAAACTGTTCTCGGAGGTGATTTCAACTGCACTCTGAATCCCTCAATGGATCGGCACTCTGGAGTTGAGTTCAACTCTGTCAATGCTACTCGATTGAGGAATTTTGTCGGTGTTTTCAGACTCGTGGATATCTATCGTTGGATGCATCCTACGACTAGATCATACACGAGGGTCTCGCGAAATATCCATGGAAGTCTCGTAGGCTCCAGAATTGATAGACTTTACGTCTCACCTGGAATACTAGAACATTTCGTTGGTGTCACTCATGAAGTGTGTTCCGTTAGTGATCATCTTCTTGTAGTGGCGACCAGCACTCTAGTTGAAAGACGAACTGCATACTGGATATTCAACAACTATTTGTTGAATTCCGAGCAGTTCATCAATGAGTTCACTGAATTCTGGCACGATTGGCAAGAGAGGAAAGTTAACTTTCCTTTTCTTAGTCAATGGTGGGATGTTGGAAAGCTCCAGATTCGGTCTTTTGTCGAGACGAGTTTCAATCGAAGTGGCTATCAAGCTTCTAGCTTGTCGGCCGAGGTCTCTCGGGTGGCAGCTCTTCTCCCAACTCAGCCGGGGTTGATTCTTTATTTCAATGGAATAAAGGAACGCTTGGCGACACAGACTTACAAGCACAGCTTGGAGTTTGTGCTGCGCGGCCAATCGCGCTGGCTGAGAGAAGGCGATTCTCCGACTGAGTACTTCTTTTAGGCGACTAGACGTCGTACTGCTTCTTGTGAGGTCGAATCGATAATTGATGAATCTGGACAAGTCCTCAACGGACAACTGCTATCAGAATATATTCGAGACTATTACAGTAGTCTCTACTCTGAATCGACGTCGACAACATCCTCGACCACTCATGAATTCCTTGAGAATATTCCCACTTTCTCTGAAGACAGTAAGGAGCTCCTGGATACAGTAATCACATTGGAGGATATGATTGCTGCGACAAAGGATCTAAGGCGACACACTTCACCTGGTTATGACGGCTTGACTCCAGAATTCTTCATACGTTTCAGGGATTTATTAATTCCTGACCTTTTGGAAGTCTTCAATTCGGCGGTTGAGACGCATTCAGACTTTCCTTCTAGTTGGAGGAGATCTGTTATGCGCTTGATTCCAAAGAAGGGAGATTTGCAGAGGATGGGGAACTGGAGGCCAGTAACCCTATGCAATGTAGACTACAAAATCGTCTGCAAAGCATTAGGGGCGATACTCCGCTCAGTGATTGCTTCGGTAATACACCCGGAACAGTCCTATTGTGTACCTGGTCGTAGTATCTACGACAACATCGCGGTAGCCAAGCATTTGTTTGCCTACCATGAACAGACAGGTACACAAATGGCCATGATCTCACTTGACCAGCAAAAGGCTTTTGATAGTGTCTCGCACGAGTATCTCTTGACTGCTCTCGAGGCATTTGGGTTTCAACCCAGGTGGCTCGATATCGTCGGGAAACTGTATAGAGATTCAGCGATTTTGATTAAGCATCAAGGGCAAGTTCTGGCTCCTATCTCGTTTCATCGAGGTATCAGACAGGGCTGTCCATTGTCAGGTATGCTTTATGATCTTTCGTTGGAGCCGCTACTGGTGAATCTTCGTCGAATGCTCGGACGGTATGCGGTTCATCTGCCGTATACCAATGTGAGGCCTCTTATGTTGGCGTATGCGGATGATCTGTCTATTTTCGTGACAAGGGATGAAGCTTTTCCGGTCGCTCGTGCTGTTTTCGAACAGTTCGAACGTATAGCGGGCGCTAAAATCAACCTTAGTAAGAGTCAAGGCTTGTGGTGTGGAAGGTGGAGAGATCGTACAGATACTCCACTGAACATCCAATGGACTAATACTTGCCTGAAGTATTTAGGTGTGTATATCGGACGCGAGAGTAAATCAAATAATAGCCGCATCGCTCTTGAGAAACTCTCTAGAGCTGTAAACTCATGGCGTAGTCGACTGTTTCCATTATCCTTAATGGGTAGGTCAGTCGTGATAAACTATTTGATTACCTCGTCCATCGTTCATCTGCTAAAGTCTGAGACGTTTGATGAAGGCTTCGTAGGTCTTCTTCAAGCAAAAGCGATAGACGCCTTTTGGTGCGGAAGACGATGGGTTGCTGAAAGCACGCTCTGTCTGCCAGTCAAGATAGGTGGATTAGGTCTCACTAACTTGGTTGTGAAATCAAGGTGTCTCCAAGTGCGGGCATTCCAAAGAGTGTTTTGCCAGAGAGACAGCTTGATTTCTCAACTGTGGGTGAATGTACTGGGAGGGATCGGCATAGGGGAGTATTACTACCTACTCTCTGTTCGACCACCTTATCCTCGTGACTGGCCACAGGATCTAATCTCAACGATTCAGACCTGGGGCAGAATCTGGCCAGCATTTCACCTTCAGTGGAATGCTCTAAGGTACACGCAATTCGCGTCGATTCCAATCAGGTTTAATCCTGAATTAATAGATTCAGTGTTCGGTAATGCTCGGGGTTTTGAAGCTGACACGCATACACTGACGGTTCTCGGAGATATTATTGATATCTCTGGAAACTGTCGAATAAACACTAACACTGCACAACTACACGACCTGGCTGCTTCTGCGCGGGAGAGATTTCGCCAACTTGGGACCAGTGACCCTGGCACTAAGTTGGAAGATGCTTTCGTTCTGAACAGACCACCACACACACCTTTCAGCACACTTACAACACGTGTGCTCCGTGACGTGCTTATGTCAATAAGACCTCCGGAGTATACAGGATACAACAGATGGCGAACACACCTCGGGGTGAATATGGGCGTGATGGGAGGGATAACTTGCAGAGTAGTCTACAGTTATCCTTCTAGTTACAAAGATGCTGATGTAGCATTCAAACTGCTGCATCACAGTCTTATGCATCCTAATCAGTTGTCACATATCGACCGCCGAGTTCAGAGGATTTGCACAGTTTGTGCTGGTGAGGGCACCCTGTTTCACAGGTTCTTCACTTGTCCGGCTTTGCAGGGTCTAATGGATCTCGTGCGCGGTATGTGTCAGTTGATCCACCCGAATTTCGGCATTACTAGGACATCGTTTCTATGGGGACCAAAGGTATGTAGTCGAGTGAATTGTTTGATTAGCTTTGTGTTGACACTGGCCAAATCTACAATTCACCTGTACTACATGAGAGTCGAAGCTGGGAATCAGAACACTGACCCACAACACCACGCACACGCACTTAAGCGCCACTTCGTTGACAGGTTGAAGAGACGTTTACGTCTTGAATATCTGGCAACGAACGCAGACACATTCAACTGCACATGGCAACCACTATCGTCGGTGCAGGACGGAGCTCTTGTCTTTCACTGGTGATAGCAGGCCACAGCATTTGCAACACTAGTCCACGGGGCTTCTCCTCGCTTAGGAATCGTTGCAAGTGCTGTGGGAAGGACAAGCACTCTGTTAGAGATGCTAAGCTGGAGGGATGATGAGGGCAGTTTGTAGAGGTCCATGATACTACAGGCTGCACTCGCGGGACTCTATAACGGTATCGCGTAAGTTTTTCTTATTTTAATTCGGTTTCGGTCTCGGTGCTAAATTTTAAAATTTTTGTTGAAATTCGCTCGTTTAGGTAAAGCTATTTATTAGATTATTTTGGAATTTTGGTACTTTTGGAACTGCCACTTACCCTATTGTCAAAATAGGGGCAAGCAAAATTTTTTTATTGTTTTACATCTTTTAGGCATTGTTCAAAATTTTTGTATCCGTTTATTCTCTCTTTTGAGAACATAGTGTTCACTTTTTGTCCTTTTACCTATTAGTGTCTAGTTTGTTTTTGTTGTCCCTATTGACTGTTATGTTTGTGATTTTTTAGTTTAGCTAGTGTCTTTTTCTTATACATTGTACAGTATTTTGCACCTATTTTTAAGGAAGTTTGAAAAGAGCCAAAGAGCCAAAAAATAAAGAGTCATTATACACATAAAAAAAAATTATTTATTATTTTATATTATTACATTTAATTCTAAACTACACCTTTCGTGGAGCTCTAGATGATGGAGATTGATTTTTAGATAATTCAGCCTTGTGTTCGGCTGTAGATGGTGATACGTTTACATGTTTAGGCTGCTTCTTTTGTGAAGCTATGGAAGGAGATATATATTTATTTTCTTGCTGCACTTCTTGTGAAACATTGCATGGAGATATATTATTATTGCTTTATGAAGCAATTGATAGAGAAGAATTTTTATAATTTTTGGAGAATGTTATCTCCGTATACAGTAAACTTTTAGTATGAGACCTCTTTTCTGGGTCCTCGCTTTTCAAATAAACATATGGGTAATTTGATCCTCATATGGATAAAATTCATTTGAATCATTAATTTCTAGAGAAATGCATTTATTTTTGTAATTGATACTAGCATTGTATCGGGATAGAAAGTCATGACCAAGCAGGCCATCGTATGGGAGGATGGAGTTATTTCCCACTATTTGAAATGGGTGTTCTAGGATGGAGTTATTGTGCTCAGATTCCAGAGATATTTTTGCGAAGATGAGTCCTTCCGTAGAAGTGGACTCTGTAAATAATTTGTTTATATTGCAGACAATATCTCTGTAGCAGATGCTACCTAGCTTCAATGGATGGAGTTTAATTAGGCTGATCTCTGCTCCAGTATCAATCAAAAAGGTAAGTTCTGGAGCAGAGCAGATGTGGACAGGCAAAGAAAGCGTTAGTGAATTTTTATTAATTTGGACGGGGTTACGAATTAATTTTTTGCTCTCTACTTTTCCGTCGATATTGTCTCGCGATTCCTGTGGATTTGTGCTGTAGTTTGTATGTGCGAGGGGTTGCCGAATGAGACCCCCCGCTGCATCCAGTTTCCCTCACTGGATGCCGATGAAGTTCTATAATTTTTTCTCTTTGGTGATGGTGATCTAGCGGAGATATTTACATTTTTCGGAATACTGGCTGCTGCCAGTTCCAATTTTGAGGCTGTCTGTCAGCCGTGTTTGTTGGTGAAGTATTGTTCGCCTTCTGGAAATTGTTTTGATTTCCCCGATTGTAGCCAGAACGATTACAATGTCGACATGAAACCGCTTGTGTCGGACATGTAAGCATATGGGAATCTGTAGGACGTTGAAATTGCGACTTAATTTTTGGAATTTCGTTAAAGTTCTGCGCAGAGCGTTGGATAACAGGGCATCTTGACGCAGCATGCCCCAGTTGATTACATTTAAAGCAATGCAGATTGAGGTTCGTATTCTTTTGAAAGCGATTTGGGTTTACCTTGTAGTTCGATTGAAAATTGGATGGTCTCCGTTCCAAACGTGATGCGTGCTCTAGAATATGTGACTTTAGTGAAGCGAAAGATTTATCAGACTGAACTTTTGGTAAAGTGTGTACTTGTGGATTGGATAATCCGTCCTGTATAGCTCTCACTGTTTGACACTCATTATCTTTTAAAAGAGATTTTAAAAGAATTTTATCACTTGTATATGAGTGCGTTACCTCACTTAATTTGGATAGACATGTGCTAAGTCATTCTACGAAATCTTTTACATCCCCTCCTATTCTTTGCTTGCAATTATTTAATTGAGATTGCAGAGTAGGTTTGGGAACTTTTAATTCGAAAGTTTGTTGCAGAATTGATTTCAATTCAGGCCAATTTGAAATTTGATTGTACCTATATACATCATATGCAGATAATTTACTCCTTATTAAGCTAAGGAGGGAGTGTTTTTCATTTTCCGCTGATGTTGTTGTGTAAATATCATCGCAACTTGAAACAAATTTGTGGAGATCTTTTGGATTTCCGCTAAAATTGGGAATGAGTGGCCTAGGTTCTGGTAGGAAGGAGCTAGATTGGTCTCTAAAGGAGACATTAGTATGATTTTCCCTGAAATTAACTGTGTTATTTGTTAAGTTTTGGGATATTGAGTCCAACCGTTCTTGGAGAACAATTATGGTGTCTGTGTACAATGTTTCTATATCGGCGTAAACATCATTTTTAAAAATACCAACTTTCGAGGTCGTTGGGGCTGGTATATGAAATTATCTCATTGTGCGTTGCTTCGAAATCATCCCAGTATTTGTTCAATGAATTTATCTTTTGTGTCAGATACGTCTGCGTCGCAGTCGATAATGAATTAAAATTGATCGATTGCATAATTCGTGATATATACTTTTGCCTGTGATCCTGCAGCCTGAACCGTATTGTATTTGACTGTTGTTTGTCTGTATTGTCTTGGGTATCAGCTGCAGTTGTTTTCTGCGAAGTCTTGGTGGGTGTAATGTAAAAGGGGTTATTTGTGCGCTCTGTGTGGATTGATATGCACTTCAGCCTATCAGATAGGGTTACCTTGGTAAGATTATAGCAGTCCTCTGTTTTGTTATAGCATGGCTGTTTGAAATAATCATGAGTTTCATCGAATTCATCATGATCTTGAATCAAGGTTTCAATTTTTTCAAATGAAGCCCACAGTTCTTCCAACTGTTGGAGTTTTTCAGAAGTAAAATCTGAAGTCCTTTTGCTTTTATTGGCTCTATGATAATCGGCCAGAATTTGTCTGATTTCTGCCGTTTTTGGGACTTGCGACAAGCAAAGCTTATCGAAAAATTTGTCTTCTTCAGTCATGTCTGTTGGTTGTAGACGCGTAAAATTGAGAAGGAGGAGAAGCAACGAAAATCAAAAATTTGACACACGAATGTATTAGTTTATTAATTGTGCTCTATATAGTACATATAGATTAAAGGGATGGCAGAAGATTGGGATTAAATTTGTTTAGATTTGGAAGAAAATTGAAGAAAAAATTGTTTTCAATTAAAATTTGTTTAAATTTTAAAAAAGTAAGAAAAACACAGAGATAGGAGAACTCTTTGTTAGATTTGCTTATAGGAAAAACTCTGAGAAAATTTTTGGAAAAAGATTTTTGTTTTTTAGATAATTCTATTCACTGATACGGTAACGAGGAGTAGCTAATATGCGAGAGAGAAAAAACAATTGTATGAATGTGCCGTATATGTATATATGTACGTATTGTCACCAATTGCGAAATAATTTAATCACCTTTTTCATGTATGTTTTAGCAATATTTTGAAATAACTATGACTGATTTCTGACAATCTTGGCTTCCCCTTATTCTTTTTTGATTTACTATATGGTATTCTTCACTTTTTAGTAAGCATTTTACGTTAACTTTTTTAAATACCTGAGCGTAAAATATGCTATATATATACAGGGTGTCCCGTAAGTCGACGTCAAGCCGGAATCGAGTGATAGACCAAATCATAATAGTTACCAGACAAATACAAAAAAATCTAAGTCATGTATTTTTCAAATTATAGACATTTCTTTTAATTTCGAGAAAATGTACACCCTGTGATGGTTTTTTAGCTCCTCTTGCTACAAATCTTTACCTTTTTTCAATTTTATTTTTCTTATGTAATCCCGAATAATGCTTATGTAATCTGTTGCTTTAAATTCTAAGCCAACTGCTCCAGCTTGGAAGAAAATGTCACATTTTGCCGAACCAACAATAGAAAATTAAAATTTCACCCAACTTTAACTGACTGTACTACAAAAAAAATGTACTACGCCAGTTTGGCAAGTAACTTTTAAAGTTGACGTATTTAATAAGGATTCTAAAAGTATAACATTTCCTACAATATTTTTTTCTTCAAGAAACCCCGTTTCGAAAAATTACTTTTCACCTAGTAAAAATAATTCTAGTGTACACAAACCTTGCCGTAAGAGCGTAACTTTAAGATTCCAGTTTGAGTGAGACGGAGAGTCATTGCATGAAATGTCAGTGAGCAAGATAGTGACGCTAGCTCGTCAAATCATTGAGTTTTTACAAATGTGAATCGTGTAGTCTCCACAGAGGGCCGACTTCCAAACCAAATACATGGTGAAGGAAGAGTTCCTTACCTTACGAGGACGTAGTACTTCAAGCAGTTGAAGAAGACCCTAGTACTTCGGTACGTGCAATCCATGAAAGCACAGGAGTGCCTAAAAGTATAGCTCACCGAATTTTACAAAAACATGAGCTCCAGAATTACGGAAGCAGTTCAATTTGTCAACAATGGAAGATTTGCCCGTCTGATAACCCGATCTCTTTTAAGAAGATGTCGAACTTGTATTGCAGTTTAAGGAAGGCAGTTTGAATATCTTTTGTAAATAATTAATCTTAGCATCCTAATAATTGGTGTTTAATATTAAACTTAAGGAAAATTTGTCATAAATTCAACAAAAAGTTAGGATCTCGAACTTGAAAGCGTCACTATATGTCTCACTCATACTTCATGTCATTGCTCTCCGTCTCACTCAAACTAGAATCTTAAAGTTACGCGCTTACGGCAAGTTTGTGTACACTAGATTTATTTTATCTAGGTGAAATGAAATTTTTCGAAACGGGGTTTCTTGAAGAAAAAATTTTTTTTTTACGTAATCTAAGAAATATTGTAGCAAGTGTTATACCATTTTAGAATCCTTATTAAATGCGTCAACTTTTGAAGTTACTTGCCAAACTGGCGTAGTACATTTTTTTTGCAGTACAGTCAGTTAAAGTTGGCTGAAATTTTAATTTTCTATTGTTGGTTCGGCAAAATGTGACATTTTCTTCCAAGCTGGAGCACTTGGCTTAGAATTTAAAGCAACAGGTTACACAAGCACTATTCGGGATTACATAAGAAAAATAAAGTATGAAAAAAGTAAAGATTTGTAGCAAGAGGAGCTAAAAAACCATCACAGGGTGTACATTTTCTCGAAAACAAAAAAATGTCTATAACTTGAAAAATACATGACTTAGATTTTTTTTTATATTTTTCTGCGAACTGTTATGATTTGGTCTATCACCCAATTCCGGGTTGACGTCGACTTACGGGACACTCGTATATATGTTTCTTTTTATAAAAGAAAATTTAACTTATGCATGCTAATTGTCTATCGCAGGGGATCGATATTTGATCTTTCCGAAGTCCTCTGACCAGCAAGCTCACGTAGTCTTACCACAGAGGTCGCTTCGTGACGGAGTGATTTCCCAAAAAAAAAAAAAAAATCTATTATATGTATGTATTTAGAAAATATAAAAGGAAAATTAAAGGAGAAAATTGTCGTCTACCTTAATTCTTATCCTTGTCTAATACTCATGTTAAACTTAAAGCTGCAGGATGGAAATAGTGGCGTTGTAACTGGTGTTCATTTCCTTCTTCCTAGATTACGTCTTCTTGTCGCTGAAGATGTTGATGAAATTGATTGTTGGTATGATGATGGTGATGATATGCCTAGATGTCTTCCTTCCTTCTTTGCCACCTTTTTGTGAGGCAGGGATGAAGCCTCGCAAGAGTCCCACATTGAGCGCTATGGCGCTTGAACTTTTGTTATTCTTATTTTTTCCTCTAAGTACCCTATTTAGGGTACCCGGACTGTTATTATTATTATTATTGGCACTGATTAGGAAGAAGGAAAAAACCACAGTGACACCAGTTATTTTTTTTCGTTTTTTTCGTAGAATTTTAATAATTTAAAGGTTTTTAAAGGCATTGATTCTCGGTAGGTACACCGCTGCCACCAATATGTTGAAATTTGTGTGCCGTGCTCTGGGATAGAGAGCACACAACTCGTTTTAGTAAAGGAATTAAAATTATCGATGGTAGAAATGATAACTACACTTCAGTTGTTTTGTGAGATTAAAATATATTTAGTTTATAATAGGAATTGATACAATATTTGATAAATTAAGACTTTTAATTCGCTGCTTTATCGATACATAAATAAAATTTTTGTTAAATTAGAACTTATAATTCGCTGCTTTTTGGATATAAAAATATCAATTTTATTAAATTAGAAATTATAATTCAGGCTCTATGGTTTTATGAAAAAACTTCCCGATCTTGTCTGTACTTAACGGATTTTAAAACAGCACTCCCCGAGGTTTTGGGCAAATTGCACCCAGGCACCCACGATCGCTTCAAAAAAAGCTCTTTCTTTTTATTGTTTTCTCACGACGTTGAAAAACCGTACGTGAGAAAATGTAAAAAAAGTCTTGATGCAAGCTATATGCATCTATGCAAAACTGTAATCCGATATGCACTTGTGCGCCCGGCTTGAAATATTAATTTTAAGAGGGCGCGAATAACTGTGCTGTGTATGTATCAATTAGATTAGAAGAAATAAATAATGTACGTATGTACAATGCACATACGGAAAAAAAGGGAGAAGACACTGTATGTAGGTAAGTATGCATATTGTGCGAGTGGAATGTGTGTCTGATAATAAAATGCAATTTATGCTTAATTGCATTTTATTACAATAAGGGAATGAATTTTAAATGAGAATGGAATGTATGAAGTAAATTTTGTTTTAAGAATTTTATGTTTTCAGGGTCAAACAGTAATACATTAATATATTGCAAAGGGCAATATATTGATGTATTGACCTTATGGTTATGATTCGGGGCATTGAGCATCTGAGTCACAGCAATGGTACCAGCGTTTTGACACTATTACTGGAGGTATGCGCCCGCAGTGGCGGCCTATGTGTGAAGCCATATTTAGCAGATCAGTTTTCTGCAGTTTCTGAGCGATAACTTAGAGAGCTTTTGATTAATCTCTCTAAGTTTTAAACTCTGTTAGATAACTGTTCGACCACTTTTGAATCTCCAATGGCAGGATTAATAGCAAACACTGCAGACCGAGTTTTGACTTCGGCGCAGCTCACTAACTCATCCAGCTTCCCGGGATAATAATCCAAAATTGCTTGTTCCTGAGACGGTAAAGGCTGCAGCCAGAGATTTTAAAACCTTATCTCCCACCTTCACCTTCCAGTGTCCGCATCTCTCGTAGTAATTGAGAGGGTTTTGAGCCGGGCATCATTCGAGCCCTGTGTGAGGTTTGAGATTGTATTCATGTCTAGCGCCTGAAACGCCCCTGGAAAGTCCTCGAGAGAAACCCAACAATTTTCCATATTTCAAAATCTCAAGTTGGACGACACAAAAGGAGTGAATCAAATCTAGCACCACAAACTGCGTGGAGGACTCGGAGATTTTTGGAAAGTTTACACCGATGTATATATATAGAGGTATGACCCCCGGATTACAAGTGTATTTACATATAATAACAAACAAAACCAATAAAATAAAATAAATAAATAACTGAATAAATGCTGACTAATGTAACGCAAACAGTATTATTTTTGATTTCAACACTCTTACCGTTGTTCAAAAGTACCTCTCAGCCTGCGACCTTGTTGTTGTTGAGGCTGCCGTTGGGAGTCTTAAACTTGTTGACCCCCCCCCCCCCCCCCAGAAATGTACCAGGTGTTATTGCGGTATATGCTGACGTTTGCTGACAAGTTTCTTGAACAAGCCTACCCTGGTTGAAGCTTTAAGGCGATGACACAATGGTGGCTTCGGCTCTCGCTCCGGCTTCGGAGCCGAAGCCAGCTACTGTCAAATCGTTGAAATCGAAGCCGACTATGACACAATGGCGGCTTCGTAGATTCGTAAAGAAGTTGTTAAATACAGAGGGAATTGTAGAAAAATAAAATGAATAATAATAAAACAAGTGAAAAAGCTAGAATTGGTCTAAAAGACCAATTCTTATGATACCCTAGATGAATGCACGTATGAAAGTTCGTATGATCACCCATTTAAAAAACTTTGATTTTTTGCATTGGTTTCTCGCATATATTTCTGGAACGGCTCGTCGGACAGAACAAATGATTATAACCAATTTTATAGGATTTCTTATTCTGAAGAAGTTTTTAGTACAATAAAAATGTCTAGGACTGATCCTTTTAAAAGTATATGTAAAAAACCAAAAATTTTATATGGCAACACCAAGAAGGGGTTGCCCGATTTAGTTCATTTTTTAAATTTTATTTGCTATTAGTATGGAAAATGAAAGTACCAAATTTCAGCTTTCTATGTCGACGTGTTCTCAGGTAGTGTCCAAATATATGGTGGAAAACGAAATTTGTGTATGGCAACCCCACGAAGGAGTTGCCCGATTTGTCTCATTTTCGAACTTAATTTTACTTTTTTTTTTAATGTCCGTGTACAAAATTTCAGCTTTCTAAGTGAACGCGTTCTCGAGTTATCGTGCGCACGGACGGACGGACGGACGGACAGATGGACATGCAAAAATCAAAATAACTTTTAATTTTATGCGGGGGTGTCCAATCCATTTTGCTCTACGATCATTATTTCTGTGCGTTACAAACGGAGTGGCAAACTTAGTATACCCTATAGATTTCATCTAGGGTATAAAAATAATTCAACTAATAAATACTGCTTCATAATCACAACTTTAATTTATATTATTAAGTTTTCAAATGTATAGAAAAACTTTGAAAAGTAATAATTAATTAAAAAACAATACAATACAATAAAAAACACAAAAATGAATTAAAATAAAAGCCACTCACTAGGAATACCAATTTCCTCGCTTATTCTTTTCCACTCTTTTTCCTTTTTAAAATTATTTTTGTAATCTTTGTCGCTTTTCACATACAACAAGGAATTTTCCTTCACCATTTCAATCAATTTTTCTTCGTATGACATTGTGAAGCCGCTGAAAATCAAATTTGAACTGATAGCGGCTGCGGCTCCCAAATCGAAGCCGGAGCCGGAGCCGCTATTGGGTTAAGTAGCACTGCCATACTCACATTTGATTTGGACAGGCTTCGGCTCCGAAGCCGGAGCGAGAGCCGAAGCCACCATTGTGTCATCGCCTTAAATATATTGTCCGGAAATCTATGTTGACGTCTCTGATAGCTTATGTATGTGGTAACCTTTTAACCTAGGCTACTCAAAACGACTGAAGCTGAAAAATATATAAGCTGGAATCTGGTAGCTGTGGTAGGTTACCACCAATCCTCTTGACAAAGCCTGTTTATCTAAATGGAAGGTAAGGAAATATTTTTCAATGGACATGCATACGGCCTCCGTAACTCTTCGAAGAAGATCTTTCCTCATTTGCGAATGTATCTTCGCGAGACAGCAGGAACTATAATGCTGAAATACAGGTCTTGTCTCGGATGAATGTAATCCACACAGCAAAATACACACAACTCGTTTTTCTATATGTTAATTTTTTCCTTTGCGCCACCCTTTATCGTCGGGGTCACCAGTGTGGCGGTGCTTAATTTCTTATTGACCCAGCTCAGATTTCGATGTTTTTCAAGTCGATTGTATTTAACTCTACAGTTAGAATAATTCAAAAGTTTTATATTAATGATTTAATATTTATTGCCCTGTAATATTCTGTCTCGGAGAATATATTTTTCCTTTTTCTACACAGGTAATCTGTTTACAGTTGATGTTTTTAAAATCTAAAATCTTAGAAGAACAGGATTGACATCAAGTAAGCTTTTCACAATTATTATTTTTTACATTTTATTTTATGCTAAGCCTACTCCTTTTTACAATTCGCAAATCGCCGAGCACTTCATCGATTTTTGAAATAAACCTAACAAATGCTCTGAGAACCTGTCAGATATCAACCGTTCTTATTTACTCTCACAAGTTCGCTTATAAAAACACAATATTTCAGATATAATTCACAAGCTTTTTTTATTTACTCTACTGTTTTCTTTTATAAACTCAGAAACAATTTATTCTCAGTTCTACTTTAATTATCAGCTAATTATAGCTAATTCAAATTATCGATTCGATTAGAGCACTTTTGCCTTCCCTCCAATTTCACTTGTATTTACAGCACTGTCAAAGACTAGATTAGCGCTGACAAGTGCTGCTGTATTTATACGCAAAGTCGGTTGACTTTCAACTTTAACGCAATTATCTTGCGTTGACATTTCACAGCTGATTAATATTTTGTTTGTTTTAAAATTCTGTATGCTGAACATCATAAGTTTCAAAGAAAATTTAATTATGGTGGTGAAAAGTTTTAAAAATAATAATATTGTGGTTCGTTTCGGGTGTACAGCCAAACGAGGTCAACTTCATTAAATCCGGCTGACAAACTCGCATACACACACATATACACATACACGTGTGGCTGTGTGTGTGTCGCAGGCCTGGATTCGACTCTCTTTCACCAACTCATCACCCTCTCGTGGTATTTGGTTATATCGGGTGGTCTTACATTATCGACGTAAAGGCTTTTAGCATTTCATGAATTGACTAAAAATTTCAGACAAGTATTAGAAAAGCATTAAGGAGGGTTACCACAAAAAAAAAGCTCACGATTTCTGTTCTCAAAAGCACAGTCAGACATAAACGCATAGAAGTATGCAATTTGAAAATTGAAACAAATCACTATATGTACATGCAAAGCTATATGAAGCTGTAGTATTCGCATAGCAGTAGGATCGCATAGGCATGGCGAGATTTTAGATTTGTCTGTAAAAGTTGTAAGCGAATTTTTTTGGAACTTATGAAATATTTCTGCGAGAGGAGCAGGGAAGTGGCGAACGAAATGTATACGCTCTGTGCTATTGGCTAGAAACTTTTCCTTGTACTTTGTGTGCCACCATTTATTGCTTGGGCAAATTTTCTTTTACTGAAGCCGGTCATGAAATAAAACTTTTCCGAGAATTCTGACTTGTAATACACCACAATATGTAATATACCATATAATGTTTAGACTTTGTCAGTTTTACTATTTTACTAACTAGATAACCAAAGAACTACATTCGAGAGATAAATTTCAATTGACCAACAGAAATTCCAGGTTGAGCTATGTCTGGTAGAAGTTCCAACTCAATTTTAGTGTAAGACTATATAATATTGTATCTCTATCTAATTCCTGAATTTTGTTCGCATAAAGTTTTTCATTTTCAAGGAACATAATTCAACAAGATTAGCATAGTCGGAGTTAATAGCTGTTTTCTTTTGTGTACTTGCTTTTAGAACTCCCATATATTGGAGAGAAGAAATTCTTCTGTCGATAGAAGCGAACTATTTGTACTTCATTTATAAGTCTTATATGGAATTGGAATGGTATTGGTATTGCACATTTTGAGATATTTAAAGATAGCCGAAATATCCAAATTTTCAGAAAAATTGCCTTGATTAATTTTTCTCGCAAACCTCAAAGCTTCCCAAAATAAATAACGTTTATTTCATGAGATATGAGTTTTTAAAGTTACATATACTAAGCAAAATTTGCCACATTTTTTAAATTTCAAAAGACCGTGTCTTGGCATGAATGGATCGCATTTTCAATATTGCCAAACTTCCTGTAAAATTCCATTAAAATGAAATATAGTCCATTCACAAATTTACACAAAATAGGATTATTTCCTTTTCATATACCTACACAAATTTGGATACCTAGCAAATTCAGCTTTATCCTCTTTAGTTCATAATATTATTGGACCGAATTTTACTAACACGTCCCATGATTAAATAATATTTACTCACAATTATACGCAAAGAGATTACAAATAGAACTGCAAAAAAAGTCTCGCCTCCCAAGCAAAAATAAGAAAATACCAATTCAATCTAGATATCTAGAATAAATATAAAGGAAGGCTCTTATTATTTAATAGGGAAAAGAGCTCTCCAAACTTATATGACGAAAAATATATATCTAACTACGGAGTAATACATACCTAATGCATAGCAATCATAATATTATAATAATAAGATGGATGCGAATTTACAAAGCTTTTTCATTTTGATCTGGTAAGTGAAGTCTTTCTCTCCTCCATTTTTATAAGAAAAATAAAAAAAAATAAGATGTATCAATTAATAAAATAATAATAACTTAATAATAATAATAATACGGCACATTGGAAAATATTAATTGCGAATCCTGTACAATTTTAATTATTTACGTTCAGCTGGTTATTCATTAATTAAAGGAGTTTTCTGTGATAATTATTGCGCTCTTGATTAAATTAAATACGCAAACATAAAATATTCCGCGAAATTTACACACGTATACCTAATGCAGAAAATGGCGACATACACTTTCCTAGCATGCAGACTACAGCCCGCAGAGCTTTCAAAATAAAAGAATGCTTTCCGAAAGCACATCATTCCATCTGACGGTGATGAAATGAATTTAAAAACGCCAAATTGTATGCAAAATATATAAAAACAAGAAATTTTTGTCGCTACCATAGTTAACATTATTGACTTTATTTCTTTTATCACTGCAGTACACAATTTGAGTTTTTCAAAATAAACAGAAAAAGGTTCGATATCTGTCACAAATTGAACTTTTTATGCAATAATATCATAATTTTGGTAGTTATTCCTCTTTGAAAATAGCAACTTTCAAACGAATATATATTAGTAACCAAAACTTTTTTACCAGTTTTCCCTTCGTCACTTCCTCTTCCACTTCAAGATCTTCCATGTTCAAGTACACATTTATCTACTTGATGTACCATTATTACGTTGTTTTGTACCAAACTTTGCAAATTTCATGAATTTGAGAGTTGTCTATAGCTAATTACATACATATAAAACCACGAAATCTTTATTTTTGACACGTCATTACCTAAGTTTATGCTTTTTCTCAAACTATGTACAATTTTGATTATGATAATACGCACAAATTTGACGGAAAGTTGTATTAACTTTTCGTGTTTTTTAAGATTTCAGTGGTAACCCCCTTAAACGAAAACTGGTACACTATCTGCCTACATTTGATGAAGTGCCTAAGCTTTTCATGAAGTGTTGAGTTACGTCAAATATCTACGACATATATGTATTAACTTCGAAAAACTAAATCGGCGAAAACATCAATAAACGATCCCGTACATGTTTGAAGCTTAAAGTTCTTAAGTTTTTTTTTTTTTTTGTTAATATACTCGTAATACAATATATACATAGAAAAACTATGTAATAATAATGTAGTATACGAGATCGGAGCCGCGGACAGTCGCCAGTAGTTATATATAAGTTTAAGTGGACATTTACTAACAGCCTACTCTATAATACACACATATCACCACCCAAAACCATCTGTAATCACATTATAGTACATAATAATAAAACGATAGATCTTAGCTATTGTAAAAAAGCTGTTATTTGAAAGGTGCATATTATACCTACCTAACGTTGGTTCACCAGAGAAAGATCAGACAATAAAATTTAAGATGATTCCAAACTTAACTGAAAAGAAACTTTCTTTTAATAACTAATAATTTTTATTATACACAAGTATTGATGATGTAAAAATTTTCTTTTAACAACTAACATTGCTTCCTCTTTCAATTTATGTAAATATTAATTTAAAATTTGATCAAATAACTATGAATTTCCAAATTTATACATTCCGAATTTTTATGTTTTTTTAATTTAAGCTAACATGTCGAACTCAGGATTGGATTCTTTACATGAGTTAATATCTCGTTTGGAACAATTGACAAACGAATGTGATGTGAGCAATGCTACTGCAGTGGATTTAAAAAATGATGAAGAATACTTTTCTAAACTATTACAACTGGAAAAATTGCCGTGAGTTTTTTTTGTTCTCTAAACAAAATTATATTAATTAAAAAATTAATTCTTGCTAATATTCAGGGAACTCTTAACACAAAATTTGAACAGTTGCATGCGATCGCTGTCAATTACTAATAGAATTTCTACACGAAAGAATTCCGATCCATACATCGGATGCAAGTGTTGCGGTATAGAGATTCAAGCAAGATGCCATGATTGCAATGAATATCTATGCGCACTGTGTGGGCGAAAGCATGAGGAACAAACTGAATATCAGCTAACAAAACATCTTATAGAGTTTTTTCCACCTCCAATAGGGTCGCCTCGTAATTCGTCCCCTCCAAGCGAAAGCCCGTCGTCGGGCTCTTCACCTAGCTATAGCCAAATTTTACGGAGATCTCATCAATTTAAATCATTGGAGTGGGAAAATGATCTTGTTCGTTCGCCAAACACTGATCTTAAAACATCTATTCAGAATATCAATGGAGCGTACTTAGCGCATTCAATTATTTCGTTCACGGGCAATCAAGGAAATTATTGTTATCTTCATACGCAATATTGTAGATTCGTTTGTTTGGAGAGAATTTGCAGAAAATTTATTTGCACCAAGTGCACTTCTTGTGATCATCGCGAACACAAATATATGTCCACTGCGAAATTCTCCGATTGCTGCACAGAAAGGATTAAAAATACTATGCATCACACTACTATTGGATTGCAAAAAATTAAAGGTATGTGCTTAGGGTACTGTGTTTTCTAACGTCTATCTAATTACTAATCGAAACTCGAATATACCATGTATCTTGTATATTTATATTTACTGGGATAGAGAATACATCTAAGTAGTCGAAAGAATTACCAACAAGTTTCTACCGAGATCCTATTATTTCGCGAGTTAGATAGAAAGTCATCCTTATTGTCCCCGCTAAAATCGACAGTAAATATAGCCACAGTATACATACAGGAGACCAGCTTAGAGCAAACTACTAAAAAGTAAATTTTAGAATTTTAATTACAAAAAAAAAAAACTCAAAATTTCTCCCATAAGAGGAAACTATTAAGAAAAATACAGAAGTAAATGGGCGAACAGTAGGTAGTTGCACAAAGGTTGGGAGAAGTATTAGTTTTATGTAAGTACACATCTCGGCAAAAATACTGCAAATGTATTGTTCCATTACTGAATAGCTGTTTGATTGTAAAGTGGTGTTCGTTCCATGGACAATGTAACAGGCAAAATGGATGTAATAATTTTATGACAGTTTGACTGTTCTACCAAGTCGAATGGTATGGAAAGTGGAACAAATTATTTTTAGCTTTCTTTTTTTTTCTTGCAGAAATAGTTTTGCTGGTCATTTTGCCCCTTTCCCTCTAGTACAAGTTTGTGCATGCTGTAAGCTCTCTTTCTTCCACTTTAGTTTTACATAGGAACCTTTGCATTAACAATTGACTACTGTGTTAATTAAAAATGTTGAAAGAGAAAGTATAGTCGCATTATAGAAGTATCCTACTCATGTGAAAGTTTTGATAGAGCTGTTCTATTGTATGAATATACTGTGATAATACTCTCGCCCTACGGCAGAGTTGGAGCTAACAACATCATTTGATGTTTTTATGTTGACTGCAAATGCAATCACCGCAGGAAGAATAATGAATCATGATTCAGGTAACATAATCTATTCAAAAAATTAAAGTTTCTTATAGGAGTGCTTATAAGCGGCCAAAATATAACTTGAGCTGAACGCAAAAAAGATATTTTTTTAATTTAATTCGATTTGCCGGTGTAAAATTTCATCTGATTGGTTGAGTTTTACAAGTTTTTTATGTAGTAAACGGTCCTCAAATCACAGTATATTCATCACAAACCCTGATATACAGAAACACAATATGCCATATGAAATAGCAAATCGCTCAGTCCATTGTTATAAGTTAGTAGCTTAATGCTATAATTCAACAATATGAAAGCAAACGCGCGTAGCTTTTCAACAAAACAATGGTCCGTCCTCAGAAATGCCCGTTGCCTGTACTGCCATAGACATTCTGTACCCCGTGGATTTTTTTACTCGTATTGCGGTAGCTGTGCCATTTATTAATATCTAATTACCGAAGGTTTTCTATGCAACCCATTTTTATTAAATACAAAACAGCGCGCTTCCATTCCAATTTTGCTTAACGCCAGCTAAGACAACTAACATCTAGATGTGCAAAACCTCACAAAAACGCGGTCCAATTAAAACGAGCTAATAGCCCTCTAATAGAAAGCTCTACACATTCTCTCTCTCTCTTGCTGTATTATGCCACATAAATTCTTCGCAATGATAGCTTTCTTTGGTTGAATAAAAAGTTAAAGGGCTTTCAAAAAGTGATTCGGGTTTATATGAGACCTTCTTATCTAGATGTAAAGGCTGAACCACAATAGAAGTGAATAACTTTACGAAATTAATCGAGACTGAGGATTCCTTACAAAAAATTGATACTTTTAGCCTAAATATATTCCGTAACAGTTATTATCTTGATATTTAATGTTTTCAATTTTGAAAAGTGGTAAAAGTGAAAAAATTATCAAATGGAAGTTGATGTAATTGAAGATTTGTGCCTTCTATTAATTCGCAGTACCCGAATGACATTTTATGTGTTAAATTTTAAAAAGTGGTAAAAGTGAAAAAATTAACAATTGGAAGTTTATTTAATTGAAGATTTGTGCTTTCTATTAATTCACAGTACCATTTTTATTCCATTTTAAGTTTTACATTGCACTTTTAATCATTTAATAATAATTTAACTGTTTGACACATCGCGTTCTTACGGAATGTGCGATTCTTACCGCACTATACTTACTGAAAATTGGATATTTAAACTTAACGACAGTTCCCCTCACACGAGTTAAAGTTAATTTGTGTACGTCTGTTAAATTGAAAGAGAAAAAATATAAGGTAGAGCTAGAGAGCTCAATTACCTTTAGGTGCAGCCATGTTGGAGCTATGGAGCTCGCAGTTAGGATCTAAAATAAAAATAGATACGCACCAGTGGAGTTCAATATAAACTCTGATTTCTTTCATATATTTACACTGAATTTATACATTATGAAAAGTGCTGACATTACTTATTCCGATCGTTTCAGCCAATCACACACCTTCAGCCATTGTTATATTCAATTATTGATCATAATTGCTTTGCATGCAAATAATGCACAGCGGGCATTTCCCAAAGTTTCAGCCAGGTAGAAGTAAACAAAGAAAGCTACAATGTAATGCTTTTCATTGATCGTTTACTCTATCGTACCATATGCTGTTGGTTTTGCTTTTCCTATTGCAAAGCAAAGGCATAGCGTAAAGCTTTGCTGTCGTGTATTCATTGATACATGACACTCATATGTGCTTAATGCACTTCGCTTGTCCATAAACATGTGGACATAGCTTTTGTTTTATTTTCACATTTTGTATGGCATTCTGCATATATGGGTGTTTTGCCTGATCAATGTTCTTTTTTTGTTTTATTCTTTCTGCATGTACTGCAGTGAATCACCTTATGGGTGGCTTGTATGATTTACTTAATTTAATGGTGTGTGTGTGGTGATACGCTCTACATCCTATCCGTTAATGAAAAAAAAAAATTGTTTAAGTAGAAAGAATTTTTTTTTTTGTTGTAATGAGTAATCTCAGCATTTGACATTCATTCTATATCGCTAGGGTTAGTATGTAGGGTTATCTTATCTATTTTATGTACAATTGTATATATATTGCTGTAATATTTACAATTATTTAGTTTTCTTAATTTTATCTATCTTATCTAACTTATCTGTACATACCTAAGTTGTTTTATGTTCTACATATTAATCCTATTGTTAGTAAATTTAATTATTTGTATTATTTATATATATATAATTCAAATCTGTTTTACTGTAGTATATTTATAGTGTTATTCTATCCTTTTTAGCCTATTTTTATGTACGATCTTTATTTTCTTATCTATTTCTATGTCTAGATTAACATCTTTTACGTTTTTTATTAGGTATGGTCCTTTATACGGACTTTCATGTTTTCTTTTATTTTCCTTTTTCATTAATACATAAACGCCTATTTTTAAATTTTTTGTATTTAAATTGCTATCATATTTTTCTTTTCGCTTTCTTTTAGCTATGTTTAGCAGATTTTTGGCTTTTTCGTGCGCTTTTTTTAAACGAAATTTTAATTCTTCGCAGTAATTGTCGTAACTGTATATAGGAGTTTTGTCAGTAAGATCTACATCATTGGATAAACTGGCAAGTTTTCCGGAAACTAGCTCAAATGGAGAATAACCTGTGTCTGAATGAGGTGTTGTATTATAACAATATGTATAATACGGGATCCATTCCTCCCAATTATAGTCTTGCGTGAATGATAAAAGGTATTCGTTCAACGTTCTGTGGTTTCTCCCTATTGAACCTAAAGTTTGGTGATGGTATGGTGTAGATTTGGTGTGATTTATTTTCAAATACTTGCATATGAAAAAATTTCATTAACAAATTCCGTTCCTATATCGGTTTTTATTGGCTTGAATTTACCGTGTCTTAATATGCATTCCTTAACTAGTGCTTTTGCTACACTAATTGCTTCTTTAGTTTCCATTGGAATGGCTTCGATGTATTTCGTTAAGTCACACTGTATCGTCAATATGTATCTGAATTCATTTGATACTTTTAATGGTCCGACTGTATCTATCGATATCACTTCAAAACTTGTTGATGGTGTATCTGTTATTACCATTTTTTCTATAGTGTGCTTCAATATTTTATTCTTTGCGCATTTCTCGCATTTATTTATAAATGGTTTAACCATTTTATTTAAGTTTTTCCATATATATCTTTGCTTGATTTTATTTATTGTTCTTTTGACACCTGAGTGTCCGCCATGTGGTGCGTTGTGGAATTCTTCAATTATTTGAGATTTTATTGAATTGTCTTCAATTCTTTTAAGAGGTTTGTATATAATTATTTTTAGTATTGTTTGCCTATTTTTATTATTTATATTGTGCTGCAGATTATTAAATAATTTTTTAAATTCGTCGACGCTTATATAATGAAATATTATGTCATCTTTCGCTAACGATAGTGACTCTATATTCATTTTTCTCATTTCGAAAATCAGTGTCTCCAAGATCAAACCTAAGTCATGATGTGGATTATTGCTGAATTCGATTAGTACTCCCTTTTTATGCATTATCATATGTGGCAAACTATTTTCTTTATTTCTTTTTCTAAGCGCTTTGTTATTATTGTTTATCTTGAGCTCAAATTTTAATTTTTCAACCCTTCTTATTTCATTTATGGATATACATTACCATGCATACAGGTGATCAGTCTTTACGTTATTAGGGGTTTTATCTTGGGTTTTATTTTTATTTTCATTTGTTTTATGGGTTATTGCCCTTGTAGCTACTTTTAAACTTGAAGTCGGTATCATTGCTTTCAGGATATCAGAATCTATTTTTATCCGTGATAGAGCATCGGCATTGGTATTCATTTTGCCTTGCTTATAAACGATTTCAAAATTGTAATCGGTTAAGTCTAGCCTAATTCTTGTCAATTTAGAAGATGGATTTTTATGTGTGAAGAGACTCACTAAAGGTCTGTGGTCTGTAACCACTATAACTTTTCTACCATATATGTACGGTCGAAAATAGTTAATTGCCCAGTGGATGCCTAAATGCTCCTTTTCAATATATGGTTTATTGAGCTCATGCTTAGTTAGCGTTCAACTAGCATATGAAACTGGTAAATCTGATCCAATTTCACCTTGAGATAATACTGCTCCAAGTGCGAATTGAGAAGCATCTGTTGTTATGATGAATTCTTCATCGAAATTTGGATATTTTAGAATTGGGGCATTGACTAGTTTAGATTTCAATGCTGTAAACGATTCTTGGCATTCATTTGTCCAAACAAATGGTGTATTTTTCTTTGATAGAGAGTTTATGGGTTTTGCTATATGAGCAAAATTGAAAATAAATCTTCTGTAGTAATTACAGAAAGCTATGAATCTTCTTCCATCATCTGCGTTTTCAGGTACAGGATAATTCAATATTGTATCGAATTTCTTTGGATCTGTCCTAATGCCTTCGTTTGTTATTAAATGACCTAAGTATGTTACTTCGGTTTGCAAAAATTTACATTTTTGTGGATTTTATTTTAAGTTACATCTTCTCAGTTTATTAAAGGTTTTTACTAAATTTTGATTGTGATGTTTTAAACTACATCCAAAAATTATAATGTCATCCCCGTACAAGAATGCTTCAGAGTCTAATCCAGACAAAGCTATTGAGAGCATTCGTTGAAAACTATTAGTTGAAATTTTTAATCCAAAAGGCAGTCTTTTGAATTGATAGTGCCCTTTGTTACTTGAAAATGCCGTTAATGGCTTCGATTTTTTGTCTAGTTCTATTTGGTGGAAAGAACTTGTGAGATCTAGTGTGGAAAGGTATTTAGCTCTTCCAAGTTTATCAAGTACATCTTTTAGTCTTGTTAAAGGAAATTTTTCCTTTTTTTTTTTTTTGTGTATACATGGGCAATATGTAATTGACATCTTCAAAGAAGATTGAAATAGTGAAATTGTCGTAATCAATTTTGCATAAATTGTTTACTAGAAAATCTCTTCCTAAAATTCCACTGGTTAGAATTGGAAAGCTTTCAGCAACGATGTAAAATTCTTGTGGAATTTCTTGGTCTTCTATTCTTATTAAGGCTGACAATGTGCCTAGAGAATACGATTCTGATTGGGTGATACCTGTTATTTTGCATTTTTTATGCTTTAGAATTCCTTGTGTTTCTTTCAATGCACCTATTTTTAATATGGAAATATCGGCTCCTGTATCTATTAGGAATGTTTTCTTGCCGATTGATACATTTGTACATAATGTTATGTAATTTGTTAAATGGATATTATTTTGATAAATTTTTATTTGCTTATTTAATTTATTTCCCCCAAACAAACCACTTCGGGGTTTTGCTCGTTTCCCCACTGGGTTATATATATTCTTCTGTGCATTGGCCTTCTATGCTCATTGGCATTTGTTGATTATCTATTACCATTTTGTGATCTGTGATACTGATACGATTTCCTAGGATCTTTTGCATTTTTTAGGTAACGCTTTTGGTGGTTAGTCCTAGCTGTATCCTGATGATATTTATTGCGAACATAGGTTTGTTTGTTGAAATTTCTTTTGGCATTGTATTTATTATAATAAAATACCTTTGCCTCTTTGTTCGGTACTTCATTATTAATAAGCAAAAAAAAAAATATATTAATTAGCAAAAAAAAATATATATATATATTAATTAGCAAAAAAAAAAAATATATATAGATATTAATTAGCAAAAAAATTGCCGGTGCTGGTATTGTGTCATCTGTGTCTACGGATATTGATTCCTTAGAGCAGCGTGACGAAGCGTTGCACGGTAGGTGGGGCACCAGTTGTCCACCACCGTGGGTGGTTTAGTTTAGCCACCGTGGTACCTACGTGAGGTACTAGAAGGGTTTCCTCATAGGTGTGTGGATGCTATGTTGTGTGTGTGTTCGTTCCGTGGTTCTTTGTTGGTTTTGTGTTGTATGTCTCAGTTTGTTAGGTGTGGTGTTCCCTATGTGCCATGTTCCCTGGCACTGGTGTGCGCGTGTGTTGTTCTGAAAGACCGGTATTTATGCCAACCTGGTGCAATACTTGGTGTAAAAACACATGCCTTAATATAAATTAGTGCTAGGTTAATATATAAAAAAATAAATAAAATATAAAATATAATGTATATAGGTGTTGTGCTTTAGGGTGTGTTCCTCGCATCGCGTCATTGCTGAACAAAACTATTCCTACGGGATTTTTATCAGGAGTTTTTTCTTTTATGGGGGGTTTTTTATATTTATAAGGGATGCCGTGTAGGCTCCTGCTCGGCTATACTTAACCAGTTTCGTCCCCGCCACGGGACTCATCAGAAGTTTACCTATCTTCAAACGTGCAGTTTGTTTTCTGTGTGTATTTCTCTGTACACTATGTTATTAACTACTCTTTGTTTCCAGGTTTTTATGGACTATCTTTGTCTAGTTTATATCATATGGATACGCGTGTTTCGGTTACCTGCTTATGTTATTATTATGTTTTTATCTAATTTTGTTTGATTTCTATGCTCTTCTTTTTCAGTGCATATGATTGTGAAATCTGGTGTTTGGTCACTAGTTTTTTGTTTACGTTGATGCTCTTCTTTTTCAGTGCATTTTGGCGTACTTAATATATATTATTTTAGTTTTTAGTTATTAGTTATTTCTAGTTTTATGCTCAATCTCCTCGTATGTGGTTAGTTGATGTATGCCCGTTTTTTGTTTTTCTTCGTTATCTCTTTCTGGCTTCCTCGTGTGTTAGTTTGCTTTGTTGTGTGTGTCCCCTTATCTTACTCTATAATCTCTACCTTAGGCCTATCACTTACCCCAAATTTCCTACTATACGTGCTTATTATTTTCCGTGTGTTTCCCGTTCCTTGTTCTTTCACTTTAGTGTGTGTGTTTTAAATGATGTGTTAGGTTAGTGTGTGTTGTCTTTTTTTGTGTTCCTCTGCTGTGTTGTCTGCCTATCCTAGTGTGTGTGTTTTAATTGATGTGTTTAGCTAGTGTGTGTTGTCACATTCTTGGCGTTAACGCCCCCCCAGTGGTTTAACTCAGGATGTTTTTTGGGCAACTCCCATTTCGTCTGCGTGGCAGCGCGAATTGCGTGTCCCCCTTCTGTACTTTCGTTCGTTATCTTCATGTTATTGTTTCAGCTATTAGCTTTTTTAGCTAACGTTTATGGTCACTGGGTACTTGTTTTCGAATACAACGGGTGTTTCACCGGTTCGAGCGGCCCAGTACTTTCTACTGCCCTGTATTGTCCGTTTCCTACATTGTTCCCATTTCTTTGTCCGTTCGTATGGTCTTTTGTTGTGTCATCCCTCATTTTATACCTTTGCTGGGAGCTGCGTCTGGCAAGTTTTGTGATGTGTGTCTCTCTTTGTGTTGTTTCCTAGGTCCCTGTTCCCTGATTGTGCCTGAGTGCCGTGTAATAGTGGTGGATTATGTGTTTTATTTGTTTTGTCTTCTGTTATGTACCCTACTGGTTCTGCTCTTATGTGTGTGTTCATTTGTATGTTGTTTTCCAGCTATCTGTTCCCTACTTGTGTCTGCGTATTGTGTATTGGTTGTGATCTATGTTTCTTTTACCGTCAACCCCTCCTAGCGGTTCAGTTAAGGATATATGTGGGCAACACACATTCCGTCTGTGTGCCAGAGCAACCTGTGTGCTACCCTTCTGTATTTTCGTTCGTTATAGCTGTGTTATTGTCCTTGTATTAGCTCTTTTAGCTACCGTTTATGGTCACTGGGTACTTCTTTTCGAATACAACGGGTGTTTCACCGGTTCGAATGGCCCAGTACTTTCTACTGCCCTGTATTGTTCGTTCCCTACATTGTTCCTATCTGTTCGTCTGTGCGTATGCTGTTGTGTTGTGTTATCACTTATTACTGTCCCTCCTAGGAGCTGCATTTGGCAAGTTTCGTGTGTGTGTGTGTGCATTGTTTGTGGTGCCTTTCCTTGTGTGTTATGCTCTTGTCATGCTCTCAGTTCGTTTGTTTCTGTGTCTTCACGTTTTGTGCTTGTTGTGTGTGTGCTTGTGTGTTGGTGTTGTGTGTTCCTGTTCATCCCACATTTCTGTGTACTCCCCTTCGGTCTTCCCGTTGCTCTATCACTGGTTCCACAGTGCTTGGTGTTGGCTGGTATCTTTGTGTTTAGCCTCCCGAGCACACTATCGGTGCTCAGCACTGTCTTGGGTGCTCCAGGTTTCCTACACAGTGTGGCCAATGGACACTGTGTACTTGGGCTAGAGCACCTAAATTTGTGCCTGAGCTCCGATACCGCTCTTTTCTAGGAGTAATAAAACTATATTAATTAGCAAAAAAATTGCCGGTGCTGGTATTGTGTCATCTGTGTCTACGGATATTGATTCCTTAGAGCAGCATGACGAAGCGTTGCACGGTAGGTGGGGCACCAGTTGTCCACCACCGTGGGTGGTTTAGTTTAGCCACCGTGGTACCTACGTGAGGTACTAGAAGGGTTTCCTCATAGGTGTGTAGATGCTATGTTGTGTGTGTGTTCGTTCCGTGGTTCTTTGTTGGTTTTGTGTTGTATGTCTCAGTTTGTTAGGTGTGGTGTTCCCTATGTGCCATGTTCCCTGGCACTGGTGTGCGCGTGTGTTGTTCTGAAAGACCGGTATTTATGCCAACCTGGTGCAATACTTGGTGTGAAAACACATGCCTTAATATAAATTAGTGCTAGGTTAATATATAAAAAAATAAATAAAATATAAAATATAATGTATATAGGTGTTGTGCTTTAGGATGTGTTCCTCGCATCGCGTCATTGCTGAACAAAACTATTCCTACGGGATTTTTATCAGGGGTTTTTTCTTTTATGGGGGTTTTTTTATATTTATAAGGGATGCCGTGTAGGCTCCTGCTCGGCTATACTTAACCAGTTTCGTCCCCGCCACGGGACTCATCAGAAGTTTACCTATCTTCAAACGTGCAGTTTGTTTTCTGTGTGTATTTCTCTTTACACTATGTTATTAACTACACTTTGTTTCCAGCTTTTTATGAACTATCTTTGTCTAGTTTATATCATATGGATACGCGTGTTTCGGTTACCTGCTTATGTTATTATTATGTTATGTTATGATTTCTATGCTCTTCTTTTTCAGTGCATATGATTGTGAAATCTGGTGTTTGGTCACTAGTTTTTTGTTTACGTTGATGCTCTTCTTTTTCAGTGCATTTTGGCGTACTTAATATATATTATTTTAGTTTTTAGTTATTAGTTATTTCTAGTTTTATGCTCAATCTCCTCGTATGTGGTTAGTTGATGTATGCCCGTTTTTTGTTTTTCTTCGTTATCTCTTTCTGGCTTCCTCGTGTGTTAGTTTGCTTTGTTGTGTGTGTCCCCTTATCTTACTCTATAATCTCTACCTTAGGCCTATCACTTACCCCAAATTTCCTACTATACGTGCTTATTATTTTCCGTGTGTTTCCCGTTCCTTGTTCTTTCACTTTGGTTTTTCACCCAGCACTTTGTTTTTTCTCACACCACTTTTTATTTCTCTTTCCTTATCTTTACTTTATTTTTTTATTATTAATTTTTCTCTCACATCACGTGTTCACTTCTTTTGTTTTCACTTTATAAATGGCTATTCCTTCCGAGGTGCGCGTGTGTTTCACGTTATTGTGTTTACCACTGTGTTTTTCCTATCACTTTATACTTTCCTTTGTTTTTTTGGGCGTCATGTGTTACCTGTTCGGTTTTCACTCTACTACTGACTCGTTCTTGTAGGGTACGCTTCTATCCACGTGGTATTTCGAGATTTTGTTTCTCCTCAGGTCCTCATCTGTCTGTGTGTATTTGGGCTTGTGCTTGGTTTCTGTGTATTGTGTATTATGGTGCTTGTTATTTTTATGTCTATGTTCCGTGCTCTTCTTTACAGCCCCTCTTCTTATCCTTCTCTCCTTGGTGTATTCTGATTCCGGTTTATGTGTGCGTGTGTTGTGCGGGTTTTCTTTATTTGTTTCCGTTCTCTTTCCCCCCCCCCCCTCTTTCTCTTCTTGTCTGTGTCTTGTTTTTCTTGTGTTTAGCTCATGTCCGTGTCTGGTCTTTGTTCCTCTGCTGTGTTGTCTGCCTATCCTAGTGTGTGTGTTTTAAATGATGTGTTAGGTTAGTGTGTGTTGTCTTTTTTTGTGTTCCTCTGCTGTGCTGTCTGCCTATCCTAGTGTGTGTGTTTTAATTGATATGTTTAGCTAGTTTGTGTTGTCACATTCTTGGCGTTAACGCCCCCCCCCCCCCCAGTGGTTTAACTCAGGATGTTTTTTGGGCAACTCCCATTTCGTCTGCGTGGCAGCACGAATTGCGTGTCCCCCTTCTGTACTTTCGTTCGTAATCTTCATGTTATTGTTTCAGCTATTAGCTCTTTTAGCTAACGTTTATGGTCACTGGGTACTTGTTTTCGAATACAACGGGTGTTTCACCGGTTCGAACGGCCCAGTACTTTCTACTGCCCTGTATTGTCCGTTTCCTACATTGTTCCTATTTCTTTGTCCGTTCGTATGGTCTTTTGTTGTGTCATCCCTCATTTTATACCTTTGCTGGGAGCTGCGTCTGGCAAGTTTTGTGATGTGTGTCTCTCTTTGTGTTGTTTCCTAGGTCCCTGTTCCCTGATTGTGCCTGAGTGCCGTGTAATAGTGGTGGATTATGTGTTTTATTTGTTTTGTCTTCTGTTATGTTCCCTACTGGTTCTGCTCTTATGTGTGTGTTCATTTGTATGTTGTTTTCCAGCTATCTGTTCCCTATTTGTGTCTGCGTGTTGTGTATTGGTTTGTGATCTATGTTTCTTTTACCGTCAACCCCTCCTAGCGGTTCAGTTAAGGATATATGTGGGCAACACCCATTCCGTCTGTGTGCCAGAGCGACCTGTGTGCTACCCTTCTGTATTTTCGTTCGTTATAGCTGTGTTATTGTCCTAGCTATTAGCTCTTTTAGCTAACGTTTATGGTCACTGGGTACTTCTTTTCGAATACAACGGTGTTTCACCGGTTCGAATGGCCCAGTACTTTCTACTGCCCTGTATTGTTCGTTCCCTACATTGTTCCTATCTGTTCGTCTGTGCGTATGCTGTTGTGTTGTGTTATCACTTATTACTGTCCCTCCTAGGAGCTGCATTTGGCAAGTTTCGTGTCTGTGTGTGTGCATTGTTTGTGGTGCCTTTCCTTGTGGGTTATGCTCTTGTCATGCTCTCAGTTCGTTTGTTTCTGTGTCTTCACGTTTTGTGCTTGTTGTGTGTGTGCTTGTGTGTTGGTGTTGTGTGTTCCTGTTCATCCCACATTTCTGTGTACTCCCCTTCGGTCTTCCCGTTGCTCTATCACTGGTTCCACAGTGCTTGGTGTTGGCTGGTATCTTTGTGTTTAGCCTCCCGAGCACACTATCGGTGCTCAGCACTGTCTTGGGTGCTCCAGGTTTCCTACACAGTGTGGCCAATGGACACTGTGTACTTGGGCTAGAGCACCTAAATTTGTGCCTGAGCTCCGATACCGCTCTTTTCTAGGAGTAATAAAACTATATTAATTAGCAAAAAAATTGCCGGTGCTGGTATTGTGTCATCTGTGTCTACGGATATTGATTCCTTAGAGCAACATGACGAAGCGTTGCACGGTAGGTGGGGCACCAGTTGTCCACCACCGTGGGTGGTATAGTTTAGCCACCCTGGTACCTACGTGAGGTACTAGAAGGGTTTCCTCATAGGTGTGTGGATGCTATGTTGTGTGTGTGTTCGTTCCGTGGTTCTTTGTTGGTTTTGTGTTGTATGTCTCAGTTTGTTAGGTGTGGTGTTCCCTATGTGCCATGTTCCCTGGCACTGGTGTGCGCGTGTATTGTTCTGAAAGACCGGTATTTATGCCAACCTGGTGCAATACTTGGTGTAAAAACACATGCCTTAATATAAATTAGTGCTAGGTTAATATATAAAAAAAAAATAAAATATAAAATATAATGTATATAGGTGTTGTGCTTTAGGGATGCCGTGTAGGCTCCTGCTCGGCTATACTTAACCAGTTTCGTCCCCGCCACGGGACTCATCAGAAGTTTACCTATCTTCAAACGTGCAGTTTGTTTTCTGCGTGTATTTCTCTGTACACTATGTTATTAACTACTCTTTGTTTCCAGGTTTTTATGGACTATCTTTGTCTAGTTTATATCATATGGATACGCGTGTTTCGGTTACCTGCTTGTAACGGCTATAATATTTTCCCCTCAGTTGCAAAATTCTAATTTCGTGTATCTTGGGCAACAGGGTATATGTAATCATAATTAGTCAGATGCATCCCAAACCCAGTCTCTGGTAAAATAATTTAATTAAAGTAAATGAACTTCTTATCGAAATACACAGAGGAAAAAAAAAAAAAAAAAACAATTTTTAATATAATAAATTGTTGCAAAGTAAAGTCAGTAAATTGAGTCCAAGCGGAAATCTATTGAGAAAAACTCAATAAAATAAATCGCCCACTAAACGTTTCTTTTTGGCAAAGAAAGAAGGTAAAGAAAAAAAAAAAAAAACAAAGAAAATGCAATTTGAGCATTCCCGATCACCCAACAAAAGTGCTGATCAATCAAGGGTAATGCACTTGGGTAATTTTCCCTGTATCGTCCCTTGGGTGTCATCAAGAAAGGTGAAGATCGAGACCCTCACAGTCTTCAGTTATAGTGAATGGTATACACCACAAATTTCAATTACTTTGTTTTGCTCTATGAGTGGACCCAAGCGCCACTAAGAGTTTGTCTAAGTTTTTTTTGTTGCAAGTTGCGATCGAGATTTACCAATCTCCCAATTATAGTGAATTATTTCGTTTTATTTTGCAAGTGAATCTAAACGACACAAAGTGTTCGTTCAAGTTTTTATTTTACTTACAAGGTGAGGTGGAATTACCTTCTCGTGGTAGGGGTGATTTATTTAGCAAATTTTTACATATCAGGTGACAGAGATTCGGGTAGTGCTTGAATTGTGTGATTACACTGGTACATGAATCAACAATAACGATAAAAGCGGCTAGGAAGCGAGCCCCATCTTTTCATAAACGAGGCCTTGCTTTGCTTGGGCACCCAAAGTTCGTTTGCAGGAGATTTTCGGCATACTTATTGAGGAGACGAGAGTCGCCTAACTCCATCCGGAATTAGAGGGAAAAAATCGTATAACCTAATTGTCAACGGGACGAGATTGGGGGGAAGGCGGAGAAACAAAAACACAAATACAAGAAAACAACAAAAAAAAAAAAAAAAAACAACACAAGAAAATTTCCTTTTTTTCACAGCATTAATCACCAGGTTGCTGAAGCGCTTCATCGCCGGGGAGATTAATATGTAAGTACCAACACAGGTTCCCACCAATTTATATTTTGTCGTGATAGTGTAGTGTTGCAAAAAGAGAAGAAAAAAAAATAAATACAAAACGCTCTGTTTCTCTTGTCTTCTCATATTTCGCTTGGAACCCACATGGTTTATGATAGTCAATTAGATTTGAGTATATTCATAAAAATAATACAAAAACATTTTTTTTTCTTGTAATACTGTAAAACTTTTTTTTTTTGTTTTCTTGATGTTATTCATGCTTATGTTTATAATAGAGTATAATCTGCTCCCTATGGAGTTATCAATTATCGGGTTACTAGTGTAAGAACTTCGTCTTTAGGTATAAAACTTAAATTTGTTTTTTTTTGTCTTTTTGTTTATATGTTTGCACATCATATATAGAACAGATAGTAGCGTAACGTCCTTAGTTATACGAATTGTTTTCTTAGTTCCTTTTAAGATATACAAATATTAGTATACTAACGAAATGGTTTTAGCTATAAATTTTTTTTTTTTCCTATTGATACATAGAGTAGTTTAATGACGCAGTGAATTTTGTTTCCCTAGATCAAAAAAAAATTTTTTTTTTCTTTCTTTCCTTCTTTGTTTTGTTCTCGTCTTTTGTGTTCTCGTAGATATACATACATATAGGTACATATATATATTACATATAAATATATTACCACCATGGGGATGCTTAGATGATAACTATCCACACATGTTCTTGTAGTAGTGTAGACCCTTATATTAATGTTTTTTTTTGTGTTTTGTGTGTGTTTTGAAAAAAATAAATAAAATAACATGGTAATAGGATAAATATCTGTTTCGTTTGGTGCTGGGTGCAGTTGGGGTTTTGGGAAGATCAAGATGCCAGGAGGCGGATGCAGTTGCAATCTCTCCTATGAGTTTGGTGAGTAGGGCAGTGGGATGGGGTTTCAAGTAATCCTGAGGGGCCTATCATTCAGAGTGGGGTCCGTATTCCCATCTTTCAGTTTCTCTATTTTTTGTTTGTACTTTGTTTTCTTTCTATCTTAATTATTCCTCTAGAGCGGTACAGTAATAGGTGGTTGAACAGCGAGCAAGAACCTAACCCAGCCCTGAGCTTGAGCCGGCAAAAAGCCTGTACCGTGCTCGCCTAAAGATCAACCTCCATTGTCCCTCAACAACCTTAAAAGGGACATAAAGTACCCATGATCATTCATCTGCCTCGCTGAGTTGAGTGGTCGAGAAGCGGCCACGCTGAGAGGTATATATGACTGGCCGGAAGGTTACAAATATGGCGCCCAAACAAGCATAATATTCTACAGCTTACAAACGAATGTTTTTTTTTGTTTTGTTGCTGTTTACTTTTACGAGTTAAGATATCAACTAAATATAGTTGCGCTATAATCACAGCGTCAATTTATTAGGTTTGTTCATTTATAGATTAACTCTGGCTTCTTTAACACTTTTGCATTCCTAAGTGCTCGTGTCAATGCTTTCGCTAAGTGGTTAGGATATTCCGCACTGCAGGGTTCGCCCTTAGGTTCGATTGGTATTAGCGACTCTTAGTGATTTTGTAAAAACCTCGTTAGAGAAGGCTATTCTTATTTTTCATGTATTACACCCTTTTCTAATTTGATTGTCGACAACATTTCCGTCAAGTAGTTGATATGTGGCCTTTGAAGGGTTCCCTGCTTGATGTTTGATATGTGTTGTCATTTGTTAAATAATTATCTCTGTAAAAATTATCCAATCGCTTACTCCGCATGGCGGGCTGTTAGATTGAGCAGATTAGTATTCTCTATTAGCCCCGCTGGTGGAGATGATAGCGAGTATAGAATCCTTTTAATTACACAGGAGAAACCTAGGACCACTCGCCACTGACTCATCAAACCCTTAAACCTGAACTAAATGAACCGTAGCACCAAACGAAGAAATATTAACCACTATTCAAATCAGGAAATCTATTTTTTTGTTATCGAACTTTACTTTATATATATATATAAATATACAAGTATAGTCATAGTACTGTTATCTTAATATAAACTGGTTCGCCTTTATCTCTGATTAATTATACTTAGGTTTTCGATTCTATTAAGTTCTAAGTATACCCCCTAGTTAATTGATTGTTTTGATTTGTTCATTATTACTAACTTGTTCTTTGCCTTTCTTTCATAGTTAAGCCAGAGATTACTCTGCTGGCGATATAAGCATTATATTCCCCTTTTGGTGGTTTTTTTTTTTTTTTTTTTTTTATCTTTAGACTTCATTGGTTATTCGATATAGTTATAGTCTCCTCGTATCTGTATGTTAACAAGATTAGACAATCTTAATACAGTTGTCAACAACGAATACCTTATTGTATTTTATTCTACTTCTATTGTTTTTTTTTGGTATATATATATATTTTTTTTTATTATTATCGCCAATTGCATTCCTAGATAACCAAAATATCTGTACGCACCTTATATTTTAATACATACTTATATCCGTAACTCGGTTGTCTTTCACATTTACCATCATAATAATGGATCCCAAATTCCTATTAGAGGACGAACGCAATGTTGAGTATAAGGTCAGGGGCCTAGATATAGCTGATCCCGATGCCTCTACCAAACTTAGAGAATTATTGGATTTAGAGGCATCGTTTCCTGGTCGAGCACCAACGGTTATGCACGATCCTTCCGAAGCGAGAAGTGAGCTTGAGATTTGTAAAGAAAAGCTCGACTTGCTAACTCGTCTAATTAAGAGAATAAAGTCCAAACTTATGACGACTATCAACGCGTGAGATGTCGATTGAGTCATCTAAGTGGGCGTGCTATACGCTTAGCTAGCTCATCGACAGATCATTCAGAAGAGGCCACTGAACAAGTATCGGCAATGTCCGAGCTTATTAAGGAATTCATGAAAATTAAGATTCCTCCTCGTAGGGATGCCTCTGAGAACCAAAAGCCCCAAGCCCTTGCAGGAGCAACTAGTACTCCAGCACCACCTAGCTTTGAGACAAATGTTGAAGGAGATGAGGCCGCGAATGTTGGAACAGGTGCAGTCCGTCGACGAATTCAGTTCCCAAGAAGTGTGACACTTCCATCTTTGTCGATAATCGGAAATACAGCTGGGGATCTAGGAAGGTCTCCTAATCAGTTTTTGAGCACAACCACGAATCCATTAAATTATACAACCCTGACGCCGCGCATGGGCAATCAGAGTGATCCCTTGTCAACAACTCTTTTCCCTACTGAACAAAATCGCGGAACACACCCTAGCGGGAATCAACCCAATGCCCACTTTCAGTATAGTGGCCGCCCAGAATTTTCAAGTTCTCCTAATTGGCAGCCAAGGCTACCAAAATGGAAATTATCTTTTAACGGGTCCCCAGAGGGACTTGACGTCACCGAATTTGTCTTCCGAATAGAAATGCTTTCCAAGGACGATAACTATCCGCTGGATCGTTTAATTGGCATTTTGCCTAACTTCCTCTCAGGTACGGCTGAAAGCTGGTTCTGGGTTTACAAGCGGAAGTATCCCGATACGAGTTGGCAGGGTATGAAGACAGCCCTACTCGAGCGATTCGGGAGCTATGTCTCAGAAAGAGAAACGCGAAGGGCCATTGAAACAAGAAGACAAGGCCCGAAAGAAACGTTCAATAACTTCCTGCTGCACGTAGAACGACTTAACGGTCGGCTTCGAAGACCATTCCCTGACAGAGAGCTACTCGAAATTGTCCGAGAAAACATGGACCCAGCTCTGCAGAGTGCCACTACCACGACAATATTCAGATCAACGGAAGAGGTGAGAATTATCTGCCAGAGGCTAGAGAAATTGTGGGCTAGATCTGGGCACGATCCTCGACAGCTGACTATGGCTCGTACTTTCCGAAATAGAGCGCAGGTCGAAGAACTAGAAGAGGTAATACCCTCGTCAGAATACGTTGATAATGACATTGACCCGCAAGTAGCAGCGCTTACGCCAGTGCTAAGGAGAAATACTGCTAACCGCGCTTCGTTTGATATATGTTGGAACTGCCGAGACTTAGGCCACAGATATCAAGACTGTTCAAAGGGTCATCTTGGGATATTCTGTTACGGTTGCGGACGTCCTGGCGTACTGAAGCCAAACTGTGGGACCTGTTTAGGCCGCGCGGTAAACAAGACCCCGAACGCAGAACGAGCTGGGGTCATGCGTTCGGGCCATACGACCAGTTACCTCAGTGCCAGGAGAGTGGAAGCAGCCACCAATACCGAGCCTGCAGCTCATCGCTAGAGAATGTGCACACTTTACCAACATTGCTACCCACTTCATCCCTTTCCCACTTAACATCAACCCAATCAACACTAACTCCCCAATCTTACATAGACACATCCAAAACAACTTCGGAGGAATCCATTCGCTCTCGATATATCGCCTCAAGTCGAGGTCGGCGGCGTCAGCTTAGATCTCGGAAGTACTTTACATCCAAAAAGCTGCTTCGTAAAGCAGTATCCGCCGCTATTCAGCGTGATGGAGAAGACCATCGCCCATACGTCACAGTAAAAATAGCCGAAGAAAATATAGTTGGTTTGCTCGACAGTGGAGCTTCTGTAAGCATATTGGGAAAACACTCTCTGGAATTTCTGCGTAAGAATAATCTTAGTTACAACCAGAGTCATTCTTATGTTCGTACAGCGGATGGCTCACGGAATTCTATCATTGGTCACGTAAAGTTGCCCGTCCGTTATGCTGAGAAAACAGAAACCATCCATTTTCACTTAGTGCCCAGCTTACAACAGGAACTTTACTTAGGAATTGATTTTTGGGATGCTTTTGGCATTACCCCTGCTGTAATAGACTCCCTGGATATTGATAAGACCACAAAGATCCATCCTCCGCAACACACCCTCACACCAGAGCAAAATGCCCAACTGGAAGATCTCAAACATCAATTTCCTTCCTTTTCGAAGCATGGCCTCGGCCGTACAAAACTGTTGGAACACAGCATCGACGGAGGAGATACTCCACCAATAAAGCAACGTCAATACCCGGTATCCCCAGCGGTTCAAAAGTTGTTATATGAAGAACTGGACCGAATGTTAGCCATGGACGTTATCGAAGAGAGTCAGAGCTCCTGGAGCTCTCCAGTGGTTCTCGTAAAAAAATCTAATGGGAAGGTGCGACTATGTTTAGATTCTCGCAAGGTCAATTCTGTCACCAAGAAAGATGCTTATCCACTACCATTGATAGATGGACTCTTAGGTCGCCTCCGAGAAACCAGATATATCTCAAGCTTAGATCTGAAAGACGCATTCTGGCAGATACCACTCGCAGAGTCCGCTCGTGATAAGACTGCATTCACAGTTCCTGGAAGGCCTTTATATCAATTTAAAGTCATGCCGTTTGGTCTATGCAATGCTCCACAAACTATGTGTCGCCTTATGGACCGGGTCGTGCCTCATCAATTCCACGATCGAGTATTTGTCTACTTAGATGACTTACTCATTACTTCCACTACGTTCGAGGAACATTTGGACTTACTGAGGGAAGTCGCTTCCCTGCTTCATCAGGCAGGACTGACCATAAACGTTGAGAAGAGTAAGTTCGTTCTTCGAGAAATTAAATACCTTGGCTATGTGGTTGGTGAAGGAGGTCTGAGGGTCGATCCTGAAAAGGTGTCTGCAATTGTAAATTTTCCTAGCCCATCAACAGTTCGGCAAACACGCAGACTACTGGGCATGGCTGGATGGTACAGGAGATTTATCCCAAACTTTTCGAGCATCGCTGCTCCGATCACAGAGCTTCTGAAGAAGGGTGCGAAGTTTCAGTGGACTTCGGAGGCTCAAGAAGCCTTTAAACAACTAAAAGAACACTTATGTTCGGCCCCACTGCTAGCTAATCCAGATTATACGAAGCCCTTCTATATAAGATGTGATGCCAGCACTATGGGAGTAGGCAGTGTCTTATTTCAAAAGTCGGAGGATGATTCCGAAAGGCCAATTGCATTTATGTCCCAAAAGTTGAATTCTGCCCAGAGAAATTATAGTATCACTGAACTAGAATGCTTCGCTGCGGTACTGAGCGTAAAGAAGTTTAGAGCGTACATCGAAGGTTTCCACTTCACAGTCATCACCGACCACCAGAGTTTGAAATGGCTAATGACTCAAAAGGAACTTACGGGGCGACTTGCGCGATGGAGCTTAAAACTACAGTCATTCGACTTTGAGATCGAGCACGTAAAAGGAAGCCAAAATGTAGTGCCGGATGCGTTATCTCGAATGTATCTTGATTCGGCAGAGGCGACTATCTCTGACCTTAGCAAGCTAGATTACCTGGTAGACCTGAAATCAGCACACTTCTCTGACCCTGCTTACGTAGGTTGGAAAGACAAAATCTCGGCTACACCAGCTCAGTATCCTAATCTGCAAGTCACTGAACTGCACATTTTCATTCGTATTGAGGGCGGTGGTGATAACGATCTATCCGATATCCCCAGTTGGAAACTCTGGATTCCTCAAGGGCTCACCAAAGATTTAATTAGAAGGGAACACGAGAGCTCCACTGCAGCCCATGGCGGAATTCATAAAACCCTTGATAGACTGCGAAGATATTATTTTTGGCCAGGCATGCGCCAACAAGTCCGCGCATATATCTTACAATGCGATGTCTGCAAACAAACCAAAGCTCCAAACTGCAGGCTAAGGCCCAAAATGGGAAACCAGATTGAGGTAGAAAGGCCTTGGCAGAGATTGCATATTGACTATATTGGACCCCTCCCAAGAAGTAAACGCGGGAATACCACCATCCTAGTCATTGTGGACCAGTTTACCAAATTTGTCCTACTAAAGGCTTTTCCCCAAGCTAAAACTAAGCAACTCATAGAATATCTAGAGGAAAATATATTCCACTGTTACGGGGTACCTGAGATTATACATACTGATAATGGGCCACAATTTATCTCAACAGAGTTTGCTCGCATGATAGAACGCTTCGGTATTCGCCACACAAAGACTGCAGGATATTCGCCACAGTCCAATGCTGCAGAGAGAGTTAATCGCTCCATCGTGGCAGCAATTAGGTCGTATGTGCAAGAGGAACATACCAACTGGGATTCCCAGCTAAGTGATGTGGCTTGCGCTTTGCGAAACGCAACACACCAGTCGACCAAATTTTCCCCTTATTTCTTACTTTACGGATACCACATGATCTTACATGGAGGTACATACAATCTTCTCCGCCAGATTGATGGCTTGGCAGAAGGTAACTTCGAAGTATTACCAAGTAACTACAGAATTCCACTAGTACATGAGCGAGTGAAAGACCATCTCCGGGAAGCTTACGAGAGAAACGCTCACACCTATAACCTTCGCGCGCGGCAGATAATTTATAAACCAGGGCAAATTGTCTATGTCCGGAATTTCGTACAGAGCAAGGCCGCAGACAAGTTCGCGGCCAAACTGGCCAACAAGTTCATCAAGGCTCGCATACGAAAGAAGAATGGTAATGTGAACTACGAAGTAGAAAGTATGGATGGTAAGTTTATTGGCGTCTATCACGCAAGCAACATTCGCCAGTAACATCCTAAATCGTAATCAAATATTCTAAATCATTTTATAAAATAAATATCGGTATTCAACTCGCAAAAGAAAGGAGTAATATATATAGAGTAGTTAGACTATAATCTCGCCCTTAAATTTGTCGAATACAGACCCTGTATGTGGTCCGGAATCCCATATAAATTCGCTTGGCTGCTCGGCTTACTTCTAAGCACGGGTAGTACGATATACTCAACCTTAATAACCAAGCCTTTCTCTATACAGAACGGTCACGGACGAGAAACTACGACCATGTGGAAGCCAATGGAGCTCTCACTAACCACCGGCCTATTATTGGTGATTGGCCTGATGACAACTGCCCCTATTGCCTGCGGAATCATCGCCTACGACTGTGGCCATGAGAGAGTGAATCTCACCGCCATTTCACTGGTATCCGTTGGTCCATGCATATTTAACAATAAGGAAGTAGTCAAGGAGGAAGAGGATATACAGCTTTTGCAAACGAGCGAGACTACCACGCTACACATCTTTCAATGCAAAATTAACATCATACAGTCAGTGTACAAATGCGGTATGTTCAGCCATCTCTCTCTAGTACCTGGAGGATTGAGTACATATATTATGGATATAAGTAAAGAGAACTGCATGAACATTCATAGGTATAACACTCTTAAATTACAAAACGGCAGAACAATTGCTGATATTAAGACGAATGCTTCAACCTCACTGACCGAAGTCGTTGGCGGGTCAATCGACCAAAACGGAAATTGCAACGGAGTTCCGTATACGTCAGGAGCAAATTCCTGGGATAATGTTGTGGTTATGCATGCGATGGAAGTAACCATTATGGACTACCAAAGCTCGGTCCGCATTGATGACAACATGGTTATTCTACGAAACAACGTGCTATGTCCCTACCTGGCTGGTAAATGTACGGATCCACGGATCCAGAATACGGAATGAGTTTTTGGGATCTCATCTCTGACAATTCTTGCGAAAGTCAAAAGTACGACGTATTATGGCAAGGAGTGGCTACGAAGATTAGGACCTCGAACAAATCCATTAGCAACACCATATACACCGTGACGTCCGGAGAAATAATCTTTGCACTCGAAGTAAAAAAGCAAGTATCCGTTTGTCGTTTCCCCGGTTTTCAAACTGAGCATCCCAGGCTGATCATTGTACCTAAGGCAGCATCCGATTACTGGTTTAGGAAAAAACCTCTGGACACTCGTAACCTCGATCTTTTCACGTACGTTAATTCGAAGTTCGTCTATGTTGAGCGTCACTTTAAGGGTCAAGTCGAGAAACTATACACCAATCTCCTGAGGAAGAAATGCGAATTAGAAAGAGAACTATTTCAAACCCAGCTGATCATGGCCCTCCACCACCCGGCAGAGTTCGCTCTTATAAGAATGAAAGAGCAAGGGTTCACCGCTGTACATAGGGGGGAAATCATCTACTTAGTGAGATGCCAACCAGTTGAAGTCACTGTTCGGAAGAGCAACCGGTGTTATATGGAACTACCAGTAACTTATGGAGAAAGTGACTACTTCCTAGCTCCGTTAACCCACCTACTGCAGCAGCGTGGAACTGAGATTATCTGCTCAGATTTGCTGAGTCCAGCATACTACATTAGAGGAACCTGGTACGGGACCAATCCGACAATTCACCAAATTAAAGAACCATCTCAACTTCAACCATCAAACACCGCTGACTGGTCATACGAAGACCCAGGAGAACTTATTCGGGCAGGAATTTACCACAGCGAGTCTCTGGAAAACCTTCGCCACCAGATCATGTATCCGTCCGAGAGGCTAGCCATTACTAACATACTCACGCAACGTGTAATGGGTCGAGATGTTCACCACCAAGATATTAACGCCGTCAACCTTTTATCTCCAAAGACAATGGAGGACCTAGTCACAACGGTACGGACAAAGATATGGGGCGCTTTCAATTTTTTTGGAAGTGTCTGCTCCTCCCTGCTGGGAATTTACGTGTGTCTGAAGGCAGTCAAGTTTGTCATCGATACCTTCATCAATGCCAAGGTTCTCGGAGCGATTTACGGGAGGAGTTGGAAATTATCAGCCGCTGTGTGGAACACCATGACAAACCATATTCTACATCAACAACATCAACAGCAAGCTACTGCATATCCGGACTCCGTCACTACCCATCTACCCCATGATCGTCTAGCCAGTGCCTCAACCGAAGAAGATGCACAAACAACATCACCACCTGGAGCTTCAAAAGACACCATAGACGAAATAATCACGCTTAGGGACCGAGTAGCTCGTCTGAATTCCAACATCCAGCCTTAGAAGAGCAGCAATCACGCAGTAATACACTTCTACCATGGTTAAGGTCATACCAATCAGCAACTAGATCGACTGAAATTTCTCGATATGTAAAATGTGAAATACTTCTTTATCATACCCTTGATACATTTGTGTTCACTTTGTTTCTTGAATAAAGATTCAGTAATAGCTTACTACGATTGTCTAGCCCATTTTCTTATTCCTCCTTTTTTTATATAATCGCTGCCTATTGATCATACAGTGTAACCATATCATCCTTTCGTAAGACTTATGCCCGGCTAGCTCAGTCGGTAGAGCATGAGACTCTCTGATCTCAGGGTGTGGGGCGTCCCCGCGTTGGGCCTTATATTGTTAGGATTGGACCACAGCCGTGGTGTTCTTTCAGCTTCGGAGAATTCCGCTCTGGAATGGGAACTTCCGAACCTGACCTGTAACGGCTATAATATTTTCCCCTCAGTTGCAAAATTCTAATTTCGTGTATCTTGGGCAACAGGGTATATGTAATCATAATTAGTCAGATGCATCCCAAACCCAGTCTCTGGTAAAATAATTTAATTAAAGTAAATGAACTTCTTATCGAAATACACAGAGGGAAAAAAAAAAAAAAAAAAAAAAACAATTTTTAATATGATAAATTGTTGCAAAGTAAAGTCAGTAAATTGAGTCCAAGCGGAAATCTATTGCGAAAAACTCAATAAAATAAATCGCCCACTAAACGTTTCTTTTTGGTAAAGAAAAAAAAAAAAAAAAAAAAACAAAGAAAATGCAATTTGAGCATTCCCGATCACCCAACAAAAATGCTGATCAATCAAGGGTAATGCACTTGGGTAATTTTCCCTGTATCGTCCCTTGGGTGTCATCAAGAAAGGTGACCCTCACAGTCTTCAGTTATAGTGAATGGTATACACCACAAATTTCAATTACTTTGTTTTGCTCTATGAGTGGACCCAAGCGCCACTAAGAGTTTGTTTAAGTTTTTTTTGTTGCAAGTTGCGATCGAGATTTACCAATCTCCCAATTATAGTGAATTATTTCGTTTTATTTTGCAAGTGAATCTAAACGACACAAAGTGTTCGTTCAAGTTTTTATTTTACTTACAAGGTGAGGTGGAATTACCTTCTCGTGGTAGGGGTGATTTATTTAGCAAATTTTTACATATCAGGTGACAGAGATTCGGGTAGTGCTTGAATTGTGTGATTACACTGGTACATGAATCAACAATAACGATAAAAGCGGCTAGGAAGCGAGCCCCATCTTTTCATAAACGAGGCCTTGCTTTGCTTGGGCACCCAAAGTTCGTTTGCAGGAGATTTTCGGCATACTTATTGAGGAGACGAGAGTCGCCTAACTCCATCCGGAATAAGAGGGAAAAAATCGTATAACCTAATTGTCAACGGGACGAGATTGGGGGGAAGGCGGAGAAACAAAAACACAACATACAAGAAAACAACAAAAAAAAAAAAAAAAAAACACAAGAAAATTTCCTTTTTTTCACAGCATTAATCACCAGGTTGCTGAAGCGCTTCATCGCCGGGGAGATTAATATGTAAGTACCAACACAGGTTCCCACCAATTTATATTTTGTCGTGATAGTGTAGTGTTGCAAAAAGAGAAGAAAAAAAAATAAATACAAAACGCTCTGTTTCTCTTGTCTTCTCATATTTCGCTTGGAACCCACATGGTTTATGATAGTCAATTAGATTTGAGTATATTCATAAAAATAATACAAAAACATTTTTTTTTCTTGTAATACTGTAAAACTTTTTTTTTTGTTTTCTTGATGTTATTCATGCTTATGTTTATAATAGAGTATAATCTCCTCCCTATGGAGTTATCAATTATCGGGTTACTAGTGTAAGAACTTCGTCTTTAGGGTATAAAACTTAAATTTGTTTTTTTTTGTCTTTTTGTTTATATGTTTGCACATCATATATAGAACAGATAGTAGCGTAACGTCCTTAGTTATACGAATTGTTTTTCTTAGTTCCTTTTAAGATATACAAATATTAGTATACTAACGAAATGGTTTTAGCTATAAATTTTTTTTTCCTATTGATACATAGAGTAGTTTAATGACGCAGTGAATTTTGTTTCCCTAGATCAAAAAAAAATTTTTTTTTCTTTCTTTCCTTCTTTGTTTTGTTCTCGTCTTTTGTGTTCTCGTAGATATACATACATATAGGTACATATATATATTACATATAAATATATTACCACCATGGGGATGCTTAGATGATAACTATCCACACATGTTCTTGTAGTAGTGTAGACCCTTATATTAATGTTTTTTTTTTGTGTTTTGTGTGTGTTTTGAAAAAAATAAATAAAATAACATGGTAATAGGATAAATATCTGTTTCGTTTGGTGCTGGGTTCAGTTGGGGTTTTGGGAAGATCAAGATGCCAGGAGGCGGATGCAGTTGCAATCTCTCCTATGAGTTTGGTGAGTAGGGCAGTGGGATGGGGTTTCAAGTAATCCTGAGGGGCCTATCATTCAGAGTGGGGTCCGTATTCCCATCTTTCAGTTTCTCTATTTTTTGTTTGTACTTTGTTTTCTTTCTATCTTAATTATTCCTCTAGAGCGGTACAGTAATAGGTGGTTGAACAGCGAGCAAGAACCTAACCCAGCCCTGAGCTTGAGCCGGCAAAAAGCCTGTACCGTGCTCGCCTAAAGATCAACCTCCATTGTCCCTCAACAACCTTAAAAGGGACATAAAGTAGCCATGACCAGTCATCTGCCTCGCTGAGTTGAGTGGTCGAGAAGCGGCCACGCTGAGAGGTATATATGACTGGCCGGAAGGTTACATGCTTATGTTATTATTATGTTTTTATCTAATTTTGTTTGATTTCTATGCTCTTCTTTTTCAGTGCATATGATTGTGAAATCTGGTGTTTGGTCACTAGTTTTTTGTTTACGTTGATGCTCTTCTTTTTCAGTGCATTTTGGCGTACTTAATATATATTATTTTAGTTTTTAGTTATTAGTTATTTCTAGTTTTATGCTCAATCTCCTCGTATGTGGTTAGTTGATGTATGCCCGTTTTTTGTTTTTCTTCGTTATCTCTTTCTGGCTTCCTCGTGTGTTAGTTTGCTTTGTTGTGTGTGTCCCCTTATCTTACTCTATAATCTCTACCTTAGGCTTATCACTTACCCCAAATTTCCTACTATACGTGCTTATTATTTTCCGTGTGTTTCCCGTTCCTTGTTCTTTCACTTTGGTTTTTCACCCAGCACTTTGTTTTTTCTCACACCACTTTTTATTTCTCTTTCCTTATCTTTACTTTATCTTTTTATTATTAATTTTTCTCTCACATCACGTGTTCACTTCTTTTGTTTTCACTTTATAAATGGCTATTCCTTCCGAGGTGCGCGTGTGTTTCACGTTATTGTGTTTACCACTGTGTTTTTCCTATCACTTTATACTTTCCTTTGTTTTTTTGGGCGTCATGTGTTACCTGTTCGGTTTTCACTCTACTACTGACTCGTTCTTGTAGGGTACGCTTCTATCCACGTGGTATTTCGAGATTTTGTTTCTCCTCAGGTCCTCATCTGTCTGTGTGTATTTGGGCTTGTGCTTGGTTTCTGTGTATTGTGTATTATGGTGCTTGTTATTTTTATGTCTATGTTCCGTGCTCTTCTTTACAGCCCCTCTTCTTATCCTTCTCTCCTTGGTGTATTCTGATTCCGGTTTATGTGTGCGTGTGTTGTGCGGGTTTTCTTTATTTATTTCCGTTCTCTTTCCCCCCCCCCCCCCCCCTCTTTCTCTTCTTGTCTGTGTCTTGTTTTTCTTGTGTTTAGCTCATGTCCGTGTCTGGTCTTTGTTCCTCTGCTGTGTTGTCTGCCTATCCTAGTGTGTGTGTTTTAAATGATGTGTTAGGTTAGTGTGTGTTGTCTTTTTTTTGTTCCTCTGCTGTGCTGTCTGCCTATCCTACTGTGTGTGTTTTAATTGATGTGTTTAGCTTGTGTGTGTTGTCACATTCTTGGCGTTAACGCCCCCCCCCCCCCCCCCCAGTGATTTAACTCAGAATGTTTTTTGGGCAACTCCCATTTCGTCTGCGTGGCAGCGCGAATTGCGTGTCCCCCTTCTGTACTCTCGTTCGTTATCTTCATGTTATTGTTTCAGCTATTAGCTCTTTTTAGCTAACGGTCACTGGGTACTTGTTTTCGAATACAACGGGTGTTTCACCGGTTCGAACGGCCCAGTACTTTCTACTGCCCTGTATTGTCCGTTTCCTACATTGTTCCTATCTGTTCGTCTGTGCGTATGTTGTTGTGTTGTGTTATCACTTATTACTGTCCCTCCTAGGAGCTGCATTTGGCAAGTTTCGTGTGTGTGTGTGTGCATTGTTTGTGGTGCCTTTCCTTGTGTGTTATGCTCTTGTCATGCTCTCAGTTCGTTTGTTTCTGTGTCTTCACGTTTTGTGCTTGTTGTGTGTTTGCTTGTGTGTTGGTGTTGTGTGTTCCTGTTCATCCCACATTTCTGTGTACTCCCCTTCGGTCTTCCCGTTGCTCTATCACTGGTACCACAGTTCCGCTGTGAAGCCGTATAGGCAGTCCATTGGGGTAAGTTTATTACCCTCGTGTACACTATTGTTGTACACGAATGCAGCGGTTCGTAGGTATTGGTCCCAAGTTTTGGGATTTTCATCTACGATTGTTCGCAGGTATTCTATCAGGGGTCTATGTGCACGCTCTAGTGCTCCATTAGACTGTGGGTGATATGCTGAAGTCTGTAACTTCTTTACCTTTAGAAGCTTACATATTCTTTTGAATAATTCACTCAGGAAATTTGTTCCCTGATCGGTGAGTATTATTTTGGGTATGCGATAGCGCGTAACGATATCATCAATGTAAACCTGCGCTACTGTGACTTCTGCATTAGGTATTGCATACCAGTCGACAAATTTTGTTAAATTATCTTGGAAGGTCAAGATATATTTGTTACCTGATGTGGTCTCTTCTAATGGACCTACGATATCGAGGTAAACTTTGTCGAACGGTTGCTCTGAGATGTCCGTGATAACCATTGGCATTTTATATTGTGGAGATGCTTTCATCGTCTGGCACTTTGGGAATTTTTTAATGTATTTTTTAATATCGCTAAGCATGTGTCTCCACCAATACTTGCGTCTTATGCGTTTGTAAGTTTTTATGACACCTTGATGGCCACCAAATGGAGAATCGTGATAATCTTTTAAGATTGTTCGGATCTCCGTGGGGCTCGTGATAACTTCGGGTGTCTTGCCAGTACTTACTTTTTGATCAAGCGATGCTGGGGTTAGTGTTTCCGCCTCCGTGAGTTGAACTTCGTTTTGGTCCGCTTTCGTGTGCTCTTCTGTCTCCACACTGGAGCTATTTATTGTCTCTTGAGCCGTTTGCTTCTGAGCTCGAGTCACGGCGAAACAATGAGCGGATTTCTTTTTATTATTTGTGGAATTGTTTTCCTCCACATTTGAATCCATCGTGTGGTGGACTAGGGCTTCTACCATTAAGGTATTGCTTAACTGTCTTCTTTTAATACGTGAGGGATGCGACTTAGTGCATCGGCATTAGTGTTGTACTTCCCTAGTTTATATTCGATGTTGTAATCGAATTCAGATAATTTGTGGTGAAATCTCACCAAACGGGAAGTAGGGTCTTTCACATTGATGACACCTTTGAGAGGTTTATGGTCAGTATAGACCGTGAATTTCCGGCCTTGAAGATAGCACCTGAAATTCTTGGTAGCCCAGACAATAGCCAATAACTCTTTCTCTATAGTAGAGTAATTTCTTTCGGCTTTGTTTAATGTGCGGCTTGCATAGGCAATGGGCTGGTCCTTTCCGACTTCTCCTTGAGAAAGAACTGCTCCTAGAGCCTCGTTACTTGCGTCTGTAGTGAGATTAAAAGATTTCGAAAAAGCGGGGTAAATTAAAAGTGGGGGAGAAAGTAAAGCGTTTTTTATGCTTTGAAATGCTTCTTGGCATTTCTCTGTCCAAGTGAATTTTACATCCTTTCGGAGTAAATTTGTTCTTGGAACAGGAAATGTTTGGACGCAGGCCGTCTTACTTGGGTCTGGTAGGGCTCCTTCGCTAGAACATTTTTGTCCTAGGTAAACAACTTCACTTCTTAGAAACTGAAACTGAAACAAAACATTCGAGGCCTTGTAGGCCTGTTAAGACGAAATTCATTAGGCGTTGAAATGTGGCGGGGGCTCCTTTGAGCCCGAATGGCATACGCTTGAATTCGTAGTGCCCATAGCTTGTGCTGAAAGCAGTTTTATGTCGATCTTTCTTGTCGACAAGAACTTGGTGATAGCCGTTGGCCAAATCGAGTGTGTTGAAATACCTTGCGTGACCTAGTTGGTCGAGTGCGTGTCTTTACCTTTTTTATTTTTTATATTTTACGTTTTTGATTGTTTCTAGTCAACTTAAAAAAAATTGTATGTTTAATTTTTCTTAAGAAATTGCTAAAAAAAGTTTTAATGTTTTAAGTTTTTTGAAGTTTATATTTTAAATTTTCTTGACATGAGGTTATAAACAACCCACAATTAAATGTTCCTCCTGAAACACCAATTTTCTCAAGGTAAAAACATAGTTTGTAATTAATTGTTAATTTTGCATCAATTAATTTTTAATTTTTGATTTGTTTTTCCTCTCTTTTTTTTTGTCAGCCTTGATAATGGTCTACACCAAAGACCGAAATATTGGGACCTCTAAAATAAATGATGGCTTATAAAAAAACCAAATGAGTTTTTCTATAAGATAATTTAGAATACCGGGTCATATAACCCCAAAACACATCTTTATAGAGAATATCCTCGATTCGGGGTAGCGGGAATGCATCTCCAATTGTCTTTTCGCTTAATTTACGAAAATCGACAACGCCGCGCCACCTTTTTTCACCGTCTGGTCCCGCTTTCTTGGGGACAACTAGTAGAGGTGAATTCCAAGGGCTTTTACTAGACTGGACTATCCCGCTGTCTAGCATTTCTTTTAGCTGCTCGTTAATGACTTTCCGCTGTGTTTCAGGTAAGCGGTACATTTTTTGATTGATTGGTGCTTGATCTTGCACCAATGGAATATTATGCGTTATCGCATTTGTATAGGTGAGTTTGTCACCTTTGAGGAAGAAGATATCGGTATACTATTCGCAGAGTTCTGATATCGAAATTTTTTCTTCCGCGGTTAAATTAGGATCTAGGCTGAGTTCTTGCTCTAGCCTAGAAATACGCGGGTATTGTTTTGGGTCGCCCGGAGTCTCATCATCCGGGTATAGATATCGTACATGTTGTAAAATTGCTGATTTTTCAGCTGAACCTTGGTTTGACTTACTATTCCTTGTAAATTTGTGTCCTGAAATTGGATTGAATTTAATTAATTCCTTACGAGGCTTTATTTTGTTGTATTTAGCATGTAACAGGGTACTTGCTTCCTGCTTTGCCGACGGCTGAGTTTGATACACCTGTGCGGTCTTTGCCTTAGGTTGTGTGGGATACTCATGCGCGTCAATGCTACTACTTTTTGACCATGTAGAATTTTTTGTGTTGTGTGACGGTGGAGTAATATGCACCTTTAATATAGGCTTTAGCGACTCGCTACCGTTCTTATATGGCCGTTGTTTGTTTAAGAGTGATTTATGCCTCGGGATTTTGGACGGAAGAGTTATATGCACCTTTTTGGCAGGCTTTAGACACTCAGTTCCGTCTCTTGTAGTGTTTGATATTGCCTCTAAATTTGGTAGTGGAATGTGTGTTCTTTTGTGGTCTTTTGTGCGTCTTAATGGGACTATGATGTAGTCGTTTATTGGAAATAGCCGTAACTTTAAGCTATGTATGACTACTTGATGACTGTTAGCGTTGAGAATACTAACCAGCACTAATTCTTCTCCAGATGACAGTAAACTGTTTGCCAAGAAGACTCCATCGCTTATCTCTTGTGATAAACAGAGCATTTCTTCTTGAGTTTGTAACGGGACTGGGGCCACAATTTGAGAGCGCGCAGGTATGCAGATTGGTTCCTTAAAGGTAACCAATTGCTGCCTGATTTCATCGGTCTCTTGTTCGCCCAGACAGCCTCTTTCACATTCCTTGGGCCCTTTTGGAGCTTGGCAGCCAGCTTTTCTCGTTTGAGAAGCCTTGAAGACACTACAGGTGGATAGTTCAGCCTGTTTAGACTCTACCTCTTCTGCAAGTGTTCTTACTTCGACTGCTTTTTCAGAATGTAGCTTGTCCGTTTCAAACTCTAATGGCAAAGCAAATTCGTCTGGATTAGTTTCCGTGCGAGGAAACCTTAGTGCCTTATTAGGGCCCTCAACGTTACAGTTTTTTGCTAGGAAATCATTTCCTAGAAGTCCATCATCGGAAAGTCCAGGCAAGTTCTTTACGACTTGAAACTTGCAGGGAATTTTGTTTTTGAAAACGAGGTTTCCCTGGCAATTTCCCAGCGTCTTTCCGGTACCAAATGGGGTCTGAAGTGTGCATGCCTCATTGTGGTTAATTTCTTTGTGATCTTTTAATGGCCTTTTCTTTATTATACTAACCTCAGCGCCTGTGTCTACTACTAGTTTAGTTTGGCCGTTCAGGTCTAAAGGAAGTTTTACGGTAGCGACACTGGAATCGGGCTGCTGAGGAGACCCTATTTTATTAGATGGGAGTTTTGGCTCGACTGTAGTACGTCGTTTCCCTGACTCCGGGCCTCCCAGTTACGTTTTTGTTGACAGTTATTTACTGCATGTCCAGAACGACCACAAATTCGCACTTTTTACGCACGTTATAGACTCTTGAGTTGTTGGGACCTTGTGGGTCTCTTGGTCGTTGATTTGATGATACATTATTGTTGTGTGGTCTCTGGAAACTATTTCTGTTTCTCCCACAGTCACGTACGTCATGGTTATACATTTTACAGTTCGCACAGTACGGCGTATTTTTACGTTTCAGACAATCGGCGTATGTATGGCCTCTTATATTACAAAAACTACAATTTATTTTATTTACATAATTACTTTTATTTTGTACATTAAAATTTTTATTAGGAGATCTTGGCTCCTGTTTGATATTCGGCGTTTGGTGTGTGTGCCTGTGTGAACTGTGCCGGCGGTATGTGAATATTTGTATTTTCGTGCGTTTTATTTTGCCAGGATCCCTGTGTATAAAGCCTGGGTTGTATCCATTATGACTTGCAGATGCACTGGGGTGTGTATTTTGTACGTAATGTGGTATGGCTGTACTAGCAGGATTTTGCATTGTTTTCTGCATTGCACATGATTGAAACTGCCCTGGAGGTTGCAGGAATAGAGCACTTTGCTGGAGACGTTCCATGTCAAGTGCTCTTTGTGTTAGGTCATCCACCGTGCCGTCTGTCATGGTCAGAAGTTATTGGCACATATACGAGTTATTGACTCCTATTTTTAGTGCGTTTTTTCGCGAAATCTTCCAGCTGCATTTTAACAGCTGGGGGCTGCTGTGGCTCCGTATTTGGATTCTGCTGCTTCATTGCAGAGTGCCAGCATTTGTTTTACTCGTGCCGTAAAGGCTGTGAGGTTTTCCAAAGGATACTGCCTTGTAGTGATTAATTTATTTACCAGTTCCTGGTAAGTTTCCCTAGGCAGGTAGGTACGATTTAGCCGTTCTTCTACCTCTTTGAAAGTAGTAGGCATATTTGAGGCAAAAAGCTGATAAGCTTCGCCTCGAAGTCTGGTGGGGAAGATTTGCAAAAATGCTGATAGTTCCTCCACCGAAATGCACTGGATTACCTGTCTGCAGCATCCTAGGAAAGTTTGGAGCTCAAGGCTCAATTTTGGGTGCTATTCTCCCGAAAATAGGGGGACGAGCTGGGCAGTTAGCTTGGCGATTTTCGCGTAATCTGCCATGCTTATATTGGGGAGTCTGAAGCTAAAGTTTGACACTTTTGGGGAGCTTGTTTCTTCTATGCTGGTTTCCAGAAGGGAGTCGCCCAGCCAATTTAAAAGGATTTCACTCACGGTGGAATCACTGACACAGTCGTTGGCAGTTTCACTTAAATCTACACTATTATTTTTATTTGTGGCTTCGAGCGAGTGCGAGAGTTCTCCAAACTCCTTCAGGCTCTCTTTGAACTTTTCAGTGCTTTCTTTAAATTTTGCGATTTGCTCAAGCCTTCGTTCCCAAGACTTGGCAATCTGTTTGTCAATAGAATCGCACTGTATAACCGAAAGTTCGGAGGAGTCTCGCACTTTCCCTTCTAAATAATTTAGATATTTCTCTAGATTTAAATTGGAAGATCTTACTTGTTGGGGACCTGTAAGGATTGTCCCACTCCTGAGTGTTAGCCCTTTTTCTGTTGAGAGTGTTGGGGGTGTTTGCACTTTACCCTCTGGTACGGATGTTGCTCCCTCGTTGCCTCCTTCGTTCCGGGACGGAACTTCCTGAGCGTCGCCCGGTGAGGAGGATTGTTATGGAGTTGGTAGAGATGGTGGTATTTCCTGCGGCGTCTCTTGGTGGGAGCTTTCCTCGCTCATGGACCACCGAATGTAAAATTTGCAGCTAGGGGGGCTTCTGCCGTCTTAATTCCCTTGGTTCAAATTGAGAGGGGGGCTTATTGCCTTCTTCGAGGTCCCTCTCAATTCAGGATCGCTGGTTTTTTCGGTTGAAGTTCTTTTGCTGCCGGGGGGGGGGGGGGGGGCGTGGCCTGCTTAAATTCCCCTGGATGAAAACTGAAAGGGGGGCGCGTTGTCTACTTCGAAGTCCCTTTCAGCTCCGGATCGCAGATTGTCGGTTGAGGATTCTTCCTTCAAGTTTCGCGTTGGAGTTTTCGGCTATGGACGTCTTATGTTCCTGGGCTTGGGATGAAGCCCGCTATTGTCCCACGTTGGCACTTTGTGCTTTGATGAGGGGGTGGCTGCGTGTTTTTCAAACAGAGGCAGTTAAAGCTGTCCGACCCCGAGCGTCGGGAGTCGACAAGATCGAAATACCCCTGAAGCCAGACCCAACTTCAGGCGGAGGTGTCTTGCCCAGTATTCGATCTCGTCCTTAACTCCTTTTCGATTCGTAGGATAGAGGGTTTTCGAGCGCTTATACTTTTGTTTGTTTAAAGTAGGCTTCCTCTATCCTACCGGCTGCGCCAATTTTGTTATATATATATATATATTTTTTATATATATATATATATATATATATATAGGGTGTTCCGTAAATGTCTTTAATCCTTTAAGGGGTAACATTTGGTAAAAACGAAGTGGTATGTGAAGAAAATTGCTGATGCAATTTTCTTCACTGATTAAATTGATAAGCTACTCATACTTTTAAGCATGATTAGCTTATATGAAAATTTAATAATTTTGAATGATTATTTTCTACCTTTTTTCAGGTATGATTTTGAATAATTATTTGCTACATTTTTCAGGTATGATTTAGGTATTTAACACCATTTTGCATTAGGTTGCATTCCTATATTACCGCATTGCCATTAAAAATCTAAATCTAAAGATTTTAATGTAGTAATGAAAACCAGGTGTGTTTTAGGTATGTAACATCGTGAAGTCAGTACGAACTGCCGTACTGTGAATGATAGACGTGTTTATAAAACAAAGCTAATCAATTTCTTCTTTTGTGTTTCTTCCGCTAGATCGTCATGCAGAAATTGTACTAGATGGGAGTTTTGGCTCGACTGTAGTACGTCGTTTCCCTGACTCCGGGCCTCCCATTTACGTTTTTGTTGACAGTTATTTACTGCATGTCCAGAACGACCACAAAATTCGCACTTTTTACGCACGTTATAGACTCTTGAGTTGTTGGGACCTTGTGGGTCTCTTGGTCGTTGATTTGATGATACATTATTGTTGTGTGGTCTCTGGAAACTATTTCTGTTTCTCCCACAGTCACGTACGTCATGGTTATACATTTTACAGTTCGCACAGTACGGCGTATTTTTACGTTTCAGACAATCGGCGTATGTATGGCCTCTTATATTACAAAAACTACAATTTATTTTATTTACATAATTACTTTTATTTTGTACATTAAAATTTTTATTAGGAGATCTTGGCTCCTGTTTGATATTCGGCGTTTGGTGTGTGTGCCTGTGTGAACTGTGCCGGCGGTATGTGAATATTTGTATTTTCGTGCGTTTTATTTTGCCAGGATCCCTGTGTATAAAGCCTGGGTTGTATCCATTATGACTTGCAGATGCACTGGGGTGTGTATTTTGTACGTAATGTGGTATGGCTGTACTAGCAGGATTTTGCATTGTATTCTGCATTGCACATGATTGAAACTGCCCTGGAGGTTGCAGGAATAGAGCACTTTGCTGGAGACGTTCCATGTCAAGTGCTCTTTGTGTTAGGTCATCCACCGTGCCGTCTGTCATGGTCAGAAGTTATTGGCACATATACGAGTTATTGACTCCTATTTTTAGTGCGTTTTTCGCGAAATCTTCCAGCTGCATTTTAACAGCTGGGGCTGCTGTGGCTCCGTATTTGGATTCTGCTGCTTCATTGCAGAGTGCCAGCATTTGTTTTACTCGTGCCGTAAAGGCTGTGAGGTTTTCCAAAGGATACTGCCTTGTAGTGATTAATTTATTTACCAGTTCCTGGTAAGTTTCCCTAGGCAGGTAGGTACGATTTAGCCGTTCTTCTACCTCTTTGAAAGTAGTAGGCATATTTGAGGCAAAAAGCTGATAAGCTTCGCCTCGAAGTCTGGTGGGGAAGATTTGCAAAAATGCTGATAGTTCCTCCACCGAAATGCACTGGATTACCTGTCTGCAGCATCCTAGGAAAGTTTGGAGCTCAAGGCTCAATTTTGGGTGCTATTCTCCCGAAAATAGGGGGACGAGCTGGGCAGTTAGCTTGGCGATTTTCGCGTAATCTGCCATGCTTATATTGGGGAGTCTGAAGCTAAAGTTTGACACTTTTGGGGAGCTTGTTTCTTCTATGCTGGTTTCCAGAAGGGAGTCGCCCAGCCAATTTAAAAGGATTTCACTCACGGTGGAATCACTGACACAGTCGTTGGCAGTTTCACTTAAATCTACACTATTATTTTTATTTGTGGCTTCGAGCGAGTGCGAGAGTTCTCCAAACTCCTTCAGGCTCTCTTTGAACTTTTCAGTGCTTTCTTTAAATTTTGCGATTTGCTCAAGCCTTCGTTCCCAAGACTTGGCAATCTGTTTGTCAATAGAATCGCACTGTATAACCGAAAGTTCGGAGGAGTCTCGCACTTTCCCTTCTAAATAATTTAGATATTTCTCTAGATTTAAATTGGAAGATCTTACTTGTTGGGGACCTGTAAGGATTGTCCCACTCCTGAGTGTTAGCCCTTTTTCTGTTGAGAGTGTTGGGGGTGTTTGCACTTTACCCTCTGGTACGGATGTTGCTCCCTCGTTGCCTCCTTCGTTCCGGGACGGAACTTCCTGAGCGTCGCCCGGTGAGGAGGATTGTTATGGAGTTGGTAGAGATGGTGGTATTTCCTGCGGCGTCTCTTGGTGGGAGCTTTCCTCGCTCATGGACCACCGAATGTAAAATTTGCAGCTAGGGGGGCTTCTGCCGTCTTAATTCCCTTGGTTCAAATTGAGAGGGGGGCTTATTGCCTTCTTCGAGGTCCCTCTCAATTCAGGATCGCTGGTTTTTTCGGTTGAAGTTCTTTTGCTGCCGGGGGGGGGGGGGGCGTGGCCTGCTTAAATTCCCCTGGATGAAAACTGAAAGGGGGGCGCGTTGTCTACTTCGAAGTCCCTTTCAGCTCCGGATCGCAGATTGTCGGTTGAGGATTCTTCCTTCAAGTTTCGCGTTGGAGTTTTCGGCTATGGACGTCTTATGTTCCTGGGCTTGGGATGAAGCCCGCTATTGTCGCACGTTGGCACTTTGTGCTTTGATGAGGGGGTGGCTGCGTGTTTTTCAAACAGAGGCAGTTAAAGCTGTCCGACCCCGAGCGTCGGGAGTCGACAAGATCGAAATACCCCTGAAGCCAGACCCAACTTCAGGCGGAGGTGTCTTGCCCAGTATTCGATCTCGTCCTTAACTCCTTTTCGATTCGTAGGATAGAGGGTTTTCGAGCGCTTATACTTTTGTTTGTTTAAAGTAGGCTTCCTCTATCCTACCGGCTGCGCCAATTTTGTTATATATATATATATTTTTTTTATATATATATATATATATATATATATAGGGTGTTCCGTAAATGTCTTTAATCCTTTAAGGGGTAACATTTGGTAAAAACGAAGTGGTATGTGAAGAAAATTGCTGATGCAATTTTCTTCACTGATTAAATTGATAAGCTACTCATACTTTTAAGCATGATTAGCTTATATGAAAATTTAATAATTTTGAATGATTATTTTCTACCTTTTTTCAGGTATGATTTTGAATAATTATTTTCTACATTTTTCAGGTATGATTTAGGTATTTAACACCATTTTGCATTAGGTTGCATTCCTATATTACCGCATTGCCATTAAAAATCTAAATCTAAAGATTTTAATGTAGTAATGAAAACCAGGTGTGTTTTAGGTATGTAACATCGTGAAGTCAGTACGAACTGCCGTACTGTGAATGATAGACGTGTTTTTAAAACAAAGCTAATCAATTTCTTCTTTTGTGTTTCTTCCGCTAGATCGTCATGCAGAAATTGTACTAGATTTAGAAAGTTATCTAAATTTTTGTACTCTCCGGTGAATTTCGGTATGACTTTTAGATACACATATCAAAATTGTACATGATTTCGTCTAGAGTATCGCTGGCTTTTTTTCGCAAAATTTCAGTCACAGTCTTGTATAGCTGGTCAAAATCTTCTTTCTCTTTGACGGCTAGATCTTTGTTTGTATTTAACAATTCTTTATATTTGGTAATAAAGCAATCTTTTGTCTCTTCTACTTCGGTTGTTTTTGTCCGAATGTGTGCCGCAGTATATTTCCTATTTGGGGTTTTCTTGAAATTCTCGATGATATTTTTTATTTGAGACACTAATTCTCTAATGCTCATTATTTAAATCTTGGAGTTTTATACGTTGTTTGCAGTTATTTGCTTTCGTATATGTCTCTGGAGTAATTGTTTTAATCTCCATAACATCCATGCAGTCATGACAATGATTCCCAATACAATTAGTATTAATTCCAGATCAGAAAGAGCAGTTGGCATTGTTATTTATTATAACTTCTTCAGCCGTTTGCTTTGAAGCCTTTTTGCCCATTTTAAAACAATGGAGAACCAAAATCGAATAGAAAAATTTATGATGTGATTTTTTTTTTATTAGAGGGAAAAAAAATGTGCAAAACACAAAAATATGTGTATTAAAGTAATTTTAATAACTGTGTACTTCTTTTATATATATAATGTGTATATTTTTTGAAAAATTATTATTATATAATTTTTTTTTTTTATTTCTATAAATTTTTTTTTATTTTTAATCTTATTTTTCTTATAATTATTCCTCCTAATTTTCAGTTCTTATATTTTTCTTTTGGAAGATTCTTTTCTGGTCTCCTGACGAAATTACTAGTAACCGGTTGAATTCTTTCAGCTCGGCTCTGATCTTCGCTTCTTGTCCAGCTCGATTCCTACGTTTGGCCCGCGCTGGTATTTCCACTTCGTGTTGTTTTTGCCGTGGCAGAAGGTTATTCCTTCTCCTATATTCCTCAATACTGATGGGTTTTGGTCCGCAGGTGGGGTCTGCTGCTGAAGCTTCTTTTATAGATTGTTTTAACTGCTTCCATTGGTTCATCACCGTGTTGACTTCTATTTGTTTTTTACTTGCCGGTTCGTGGGCCGCAGGGTCGCCATGTAGAAAACTAGTTTCTTTATTACTCAAATCTGACAATGATAAAAAGCAATGTTAAAGTCTTCTGCTATAATGTCTTAGTGCTTCTTAAAGCGCTGTAAGACAGTATGCTTGGCAGGTAGGAGCGATGAAGCTCTCTGTTAGCCAAGTGGCTATTCCAAGTGGGAGCTATAGAGCTCTCTGTTAGAATAGTCAAGCGGCTATTCCAAGTGGGAGCAATAGAGCTCTCTGTTAGGATAGCCAGAGAAAAAATATAAGGTAGAGCTAGAGAGCTCAATTACCTTTAGGTGCAGCCATGTTGGAGCTAGGGAGCTCGCAGTTAGGATCTAAAATAAAAATAGATACGCACCAGTGGAGTTCAATATAAACTCTGATTTATTTCATATAATTACACTGAATTTATACATTATGAAAAGTGCTGACATTACTTATTCCGATCGTTTCAGCCAATCAATTATTGATCATAATTGCTGTGCATGCAAATAATGCATAGCGGGCATTACCCAAAGTTTCAGCCAGGTAGAAGTAGACAAAGATAGCTACAATGTAATGCTTTTCATTGATCGTTTACTCTATCGTACCATATGCTGTTGGTTTTGCTTTTCCTATTGCAAAGCAAAGGCATAGCGTAAAGCTTTGCCGTCGTGTATTCATTGATACATGACACTCATATGTGCTTAATGCACTTCGCTTGTCCATAAACAGGTGGACATAGCTTTTGTTTTATTTTCACATTTTGTATGGCATTCTGCATATACAAAAGAATGCTGTGAATCACCTTATGGGTGTTTTGCCTGATCAATGTTCTTTTTTTGCTTTATTCTTTCTGCATGTACTGCAGTGAATCACCTTTTGGGTGGCTTGTATGATTTACTTAATTTAATTTAATGGTGTGTGTGTGTGTGGTCATGCGCTCTACACTTCCTTAGTTGCCACCACATCTCTTGCTCTTGTACTATTGCTAAAAGTGGAATAATCGGATAAATTTAGATAGAAGTGCTGTATCTTCTCCTCTGAATGTGCGTTGATTTTACTATTATATTACAAATACATTTGTATTATACATTTACATAAATTGCAAATCAAATGGATTGACATCATTTATTTATCTTAGTTCGTGGGACGCTAATGGGACAAGTCGAATAATATAAAATATTGTTTTTCAAGACTGAAAGTACTGGTTCCAGTTTACAGCTGTTTTGTTCTAAATTCCCCTACATTGTTCTAAATTATGCTGAATACACCTGACGTATTACTATATCGTTTTTGCTGATTAACTACTCCACATAAGCTCGTGCTCATGCCGTCAAATGAATGAGAGAGAAGGGACATGTTTGCAAGCATAAATTTTCAAATACAAGAGTGGGAAGCAAACACAAAAATCCATATCGTTGTGACGACGTGGTTTTTACCATGCATTATAGATCGGGCATAAAAGTTCACAATGCGAAAAAGCAATGTCTTCATTGATAAATTAAACTCTACATGTATTAGCAGATATGGCTTAATGCGAGAAGCAGAGAGAAGTAAACCGCGATAGCATGAGCTAATTTTTTAGTAATGCTCAAAATTTCAAATCTATACCACGGATGATACGCAGTAAACTTTTCCTTCCGTTGCGTAGGTAGGTATATATATGTAAGTTAGGCTGCCCATATTATCTACTCCATATGTACGCTGACGAATTTAATCATATCGAGGACAATTTTTGCAAAGTAGGCAAGCTGGCATTAAAATTGTTGAAACTTGTGGATTGTTCAGCCTCAGTGAATACACGGCTTCCAGCGTACTTGCCATCAGTATCATGCACATATTCATATACATGAATACAGCGGGAAATGGAAGCATACAAGAAGCCAGAAGCAGCAAAGAAGCATGAGGCCAAAACCCTCGAGGATACTTCACAAGCAAAACCCTCGAGGAATACTTCCCAAGCCATGAAACAGAAATATATAGAGTCCGTACTCTAAAATACTCTATATTGATGCTTATGGAAAAGTGTCAAACATTGACTTTATATATGCCATAGAGCCTAAACTACTATCCATACAGGAAAATAGTCATCTAGTAATTTAAAGCTTGATTCCTTACCTTACCAAAGGCTACACTTACTATATACCTTACTTATCAAAATAATAAAATAGTTTTGTTTACAAAGTAACCTTACCATTTTACGCTCAATACATCTCAGCTGAGTGATAATTGCATGTGTGTATGTGCAGCCGTAGTCCGAATCTGTAGGCCAGCTACATTCGATATCATCAGCCCACGGCAGCCCATGACGGCAGAGCAACATTACAATGATTACTCAGCTGAGAATTTTTGTTTGAGGAATCGTAGTCATTTGGTTAAGATAATTTTTTTTAAATAACTTTGTTAGGAAAGGTATGAAAATTTTATTACGGTTCGGAAGATAAGAAAGCAAGCTTAAGATTATCACCACCATTTTTCTGTATGAATAGTAGTTTAGGGCGGAGAAGCTATTCAAATCAAACTTTTGTCAATTTTACATAAGAACACTGCAAATATTTTAGAATGTAAGGACTACGCTGGGCCTCGCATGCGGTAGGGAGGAAGTCTGTTTCATGGCTTGTGAAGTATTCTCGAGGGTTTTGTCAGAAGCCATGAAACAGACTCCCTCCTTACCACATGCGAGGCCCAACGAAGTCCTTACATTCTAAAATATTTGCAGTGTTCTTATGTGAAACTGACAAAAGTTTGTTTGAATAGCTCCTCCGCCCTAAACTACTATTCATTCAGAAAAATGGCTTTCTGATAATCTTAAGATTGCTTTCTTATCTTCCGAACCGTAATAAAATTTTCATACCTGTCCTAACGAAATTATTTAAAAAAACTTATCTTAATAAAATGACTACGATTCCTCAAACAAAAATTCTCAGCTGAGTAATCATTGTAATGTCGCTGTGCCGTTATGGGATGCCGTGGGCCCGTGGGCTGATGATATTAATGTAGCTGCCTACAGATTCGGACTCCAGCTGCACATACAAACATTATCACTCAGCTGAGAGGTATTGAGCGTAAAATGGTAAGGTTAGTTTGTAATCAAAACTATATTATTATTTTGTTAAGTAAGGTACATATATAGGAAGTCTAGCCTTTGGGTAGGTAAGGATCCAAACTTTAAATTACTAGAAGACAATTTTCCTATATGGGTAGTAGTTTAGGCTCTATAGCATATATAAAGTTAATGGTTGGGCTTTTTTCCATAAGTATCAATATAGAAGCGCTTACCCTCCGTAACCCTATTCGTATCTTTTTTACCAGTACATGTCATTAGAAAGAAGCATATATTTCTATTTTCTTCCCATGTGCTTCTTTGGAATATTATGTGCAGATCTTTTAATTGCCATCCTGGCTGCTTCTTTGGAAGCTAAGTGAAAAATTTGGTTTCCTACTGGCATATGAAGCAACAAAGAAGAATTACTTTCCTATTTCATTGGAAACAAGTGAAAAGATATCCTACGCGCTTGCAAAGAATACTTTTAATTTAATAAAAATTAAAAAATTATTATTATATAAATATGTATATTTATTTTTCATTAATAATTTAATAAACAAAAGGTGCCTCTTCTAGCTTAAAAAAATATCATTAGTTAGAGTATATAGTATTGCAACGCAATGTGAATTCACAGTCGATTATAAATTATATAGTAGACTCGTAAAGTACTGATCATTCTTGCTGGCCCTTCTTATCTTAATAAAATGACTACGATTCCTCAAACAAAAATTCTCAGCTGAGTAATCATTGTAATGTCGCTGTGCCGTTATGGGATGCCGTGGGCCCGTGGGCTGATGATATCTAATGTAGCTGCCTACAGATTCGGACTCCAGCTGCACATACAAACATTATCACTCAGCTGAGAGGTATTGAGCGTAAAATGGTAAGGTTAGTTTGTAATCAAAACTATATTATTATTTTGTTAAGTAATGTATATAGGAAGTCTAGCCTTTGAGTAGGTAAGGATCCAAACTTTAAATTACTAGAAGGCAATTTTACCGTATGGGTAGTAGTTTTAGGCTCTATAGCATATATAAAGTCAATGTTTGGCACTTTTCCATAAGTATCAATATAGAACATTTTAGAATACGGACTCACAACGTATACACATAGATTTCCGTATCTTGGCTTGGGAAGTATTCTCGAAGGTTTTGATGAAGCGCTTACCCTCCGTAACCCTATTCGTATCTTTTTTACCAGTACATGTCATTAGAAAGAAGCAGATATTTCTATTTTCTTCCCATGTGCTTCTTTGGAATATTATGTGCAGATTTTTTCGTTGCCATCCTGGCTGCTTCTTTGGAAGCTAAGTGAAAAATTTGGTTTACTACTGGCATATGAAGCAACAATGAAGAATTACTTTCCTATTTCATTGGAAGCAAGTGAAAAGATATCCTACGCGCTTACAAAGAATACTTTTAATTTAATAAAAATTAAAAAATTATTATTATATAAATATGTATATTTATTTTTCATTAATAATTTAATAAACAAAAGGTGCCTCTTCTAGCTTAAAAAAATATCATTAGTTAGAGTATATAGTATTGCAACGCAATGTGAATTCACAGTCGATTATAAATTATATAGTAGACTCGTAAAGTACTGATCATTCTTGCTGGCCCTTCTTTAGGTTGTAAGTTGCTTTGTAAAATCGGTTTTTGCATATAGTACGATCAAATAATAATAATAATTCATGCTGTATCCAGATGAACATACTAAAAGTTATCAAGGGTGGGTGGCGTTCTGAGGGTGTGTGGGGGGACCTTTTTCACGGTTTTGCTCATCTCGAATATCTGTACCAAACAACATATTTTTTCTGAAAAAAGTTTCTACATACCACAAATGGTCATATTTATTTTTTCTCTACGAGCACCCTATAGGCAAGGCAGAAACACATCCAAGCAAGCCTCAGGCCTAGCCTCTCTCAGGCTTCCTCGCAGCTCGCCTCAAGGCTTGCCTAAGAGAAATGAAAACAAAATGATACCACCGGGCTAGGTTCGGTCATTATAATTTTGCTAGTACATCTGTTGACAGAAGTAGGCCTGAGAGAGAAAAATTTTCAACATTGAGCAAAGCGCGCTTTGCGGCTAGGCCTTGAGGCTAGCTGCTGGCTTGGTTTTGTGTTGCATGATTTAAAAACCCGTATTGGAAATTTTGACAGCATCTCGTGGAAGCCTCGAGGCCTGGTTGTGTTTCTACCATAAGGTTTAAGAGAGATAAACAAGTAAAAAGGTAATATTGGTCTAAGACCAATTCTTATGATACCCTAGATGAATGTCCATATGAAATTTCGTATGGACTCCCATTTGAGCAATTTTGATTTTTACAGTGGTTTTGAGCATATATTTCTAGAACGGTTCGTCGGACATAAAAAATGATTATAACCAATTTTATAGGGTTTCATATTCTGAAAAAGTTTTTAGTAAAATAGAAATGTTTAGGACTGATCGTTTTCACACTATCCGTAAAAAGCCAAAATTTTTATATGGCAACACCAAGAAGGAGTTGCCCGATTTAGTCCATTTTTGAATTTTATTTGTCAGTACAATGAAAACACCATGTACCGAATTTCAGCTCTCTATGTCGACGCGTTCTCATGCAGTGTGTAAATATATAGTGGAGAACGAAATTTTTGTATGGCAATCTCACGAACGAGTTGCCCGATTTGTCTCACTTTCGAACTTAATTTTACTTTTTCTTTTTCCGTGTATAAAATTTCAGCTCTCTAAGTATACGTGCTCTCGAGTTATCGTGCGCACAGACGGACGGACGGACGGACATGCAAACATCAAAATAACTTTCCAATCCATTTTGCACTACCATCATTATTTCGAGGTGTTACAAACGGAATGAAAAACTTAGTATATCCTATAGATTTCATCTAGGGTATAAAAATAGACGATTTGAGAAAAACGGCGTCGTTTTTTCGTCAATTTTCATCATCACTTACATTTTTAGTTTAGTTTTGCTGACATGAAACTTCAACGTAAGGACAAAGTTGTATCGTTGGGGGTCGTGAGTAGTGCCATCAAGTTCAATGACGAGACTGTAGCCATCGATCCATTGCTTTTGTTCCAAAGGATTGCGATTGCCAAGAAGGACGATGAACATATGGTATCGCTTTTGGAGTATGAATGGGCACCTTATCCTTTGTCTCTATTTAATGAAAGCAGCATGAGGAAAACTAAAAAAGCAGCTTTGTATGACATTCTCTCCAAAACCGACATTACTATCGGTTATAAAACTAGTGTCATGATCATCGATGGTGGGTTTCTTCTGCACCGAACCAAGTGGCAATTTGGCTCTACTTATTCCGACATATGTGACCAGTACGTAAAGTACATAAAAAATCAATTCTGACAGAAAAAATGCCGGCTGAGGGAATCGAAACACGAGGGGCTCCTAGTGATTCTGACAGTACAATTATAAGAAGTGCCATTGAGAAAGCCGCAAACCATCACGTGGTTGCCGTTGTTGGGGAAGATGTGGATTTACTAGTTCTTCTAATAGCTCATCACCATCAGAGAAACAAATATTCCTTGTCAGGCCAGGAAGAAGGAAAGTGGAAACCAAGATTTTTTCGACACAAGAACTCCAAAAATTCTTATTTTGTTGTGCTACACTTTTCCTACATAGTTTTAGAGGCTGCGACACAACCTCAGTTATTAACATGATAGGCAAATTGTCAATTGTAAAGTTGTTTGAGAAAAGCCAATAATCAAAGATATAGCAGCCATTTTCTATGACCCAACATCAACATCGGAAGCCATAGCAAAGTCAGGAGATACGATTTGTTTGACGATATATCGTGCGCCGACTACTCAGCTTGATCTTAACAGCCATCGATACTTGATTTTTGTTAAATACAGCACCAAGTCCAAAGCTGATCTCTCCTCTATCCCCCTACTAAAGGATCGGCAATATATCACGCATTACGAGTATTCCACCAAGTACTAGAGTGGCTCGGTAACGAAATGCCTTTTGAAATGTGGGGTTGGAAGCGAAGAGCTGATGGAAGCCTCGAGCCAATTACTACCACTGATCCTCCAGCTCCTGACACCGTGCTGACTTCAACTTTTTGTCGCTGCAAAAGTGGTTGCAGTGGAAAATGCGCATGTCGAAAAGCCGGTATTTCATGCAGTCTAGTATGCTTCGGCTGCTTGGGTTCATGTACGAACGGTCTACCTGTAGATGTCATAGAAAAAGAAGACGAAGATGTCGATGTAGAAGACGCCTAGTAACATAATAAAGACGAACTCATTTGCTTTTTCTATTTTAAATAAAATATTAAAACATTTTTCGTTTTTATTTTTTAAATCGTCTATTTTTTATCCCTCTGTTATAACTTACACACCGTGTAGACCCTAAAGTATTGATCGTAGAGCAAAAATATGACCAAATTTGTAGGAAATTTTATATAGAAAGTTTTGTCAGAAGTAAAGATAATGCTATTCTTACAGATATTCGAGATATGAGCAAAAACCTGAAAAAAAGTACCCATGAGGACAGTATGTTCATCTGGATACCGCAAGGTATAACTGTACCAATTTACAAAACTACACGAATAATTATATTTCTTCTGATTTTCTTAATTTTCCCGAACTAATAGTCGAAAGCCTTTTTTCATTTCGTTCTCGTATTCAACGAAACCAAAGGTACCACTTCTGACAGCATTTGAAAAAGAAATTTCAATATGTACACTTAATTTTAAGGTAATGTAAGGTTATTAGAACACCAATAACGAGATATTAATACTTATATTCTCATCAAAAAATAAATTAAAGAATTGTGATAGCTGGGTTTTTTCTATCATTTCTCTAATATACTTAGGTGATCTAAAGGAGATGAAAAAAAGTTTAATTATGAGTTGAGGATAATTTCTGTATTTATAAAATCTTAACAGATTATGTTCCGGAATATTATCCGTCTTCGCATCTACTGATTTTAATTCGTTCACACTTCTGATGGGCAATATTTCAATTGGTGTTCTTATGGGAAATTTTTTTTCTGCTATTCTATCGAGCTAGTAGTCCAGTCAAATAAGCCGAAAAAATGCTAAAGATCGTATTTAATTCCTTTTAGGATGCAATTTGGAGGGTTGGTGTAGGGTGGTTCTGGGAGTATTGACACAAAATGCGGCGTTCCAGGGCTAAAACAAAGGGGTTAAAGATAATAAAGACACCCCCGAACGCGTGATAATCTATTTGCCATGCATGTGGACCGGAAGTGGTGAAGTTTTTAAAAAATTTAAAAATGCCCTATCTCTTAAGGGCTCGACAGGGAAAGCAAAAGAAGCTAAGGGTGGACACATCGCTATATCCACTAACTGTGTCCGATTATTTCAATTCCGCAACATTTTGGTTCAGGAGCTAGCAATCAAGATAAGCGTGAATGTTTCGTTGATGGAGCAGAAAAACGGGTGGAGTGAAGAAAGTTCTTGGATTATATGTTGCACAATATTTGCGTTCATGTTTTACTGTCGTGACGTATTTGGAAAATTTTTGATTTTTTCTTAGAAATTTTGGTTGGTTGTGCAAAGCGAGATGACATATGAAGACTTTTGCCTTAGAATTTTTAATTTTTAGTTCATTATGTCAGCATTTTTGCACACTCGATATTTTGTAGGGTTTTAATTGACTGTGATTGCGTAAGCATGGGAAACAATAAGCAGATAGGATTGCGTGCATTTCTTGTTTGTTTTTAATTTTTGTAATGTTTCTTGACGGACCAGCTATTGAATTTCTTGGAGATGCGATTTCAAACATTGGAAGCATTGGGAAAAAGCAAACATACATCTGGGCATGGCTGTCGTGTAATACAGAAATCATTCTAGAAAAATTGAAGAGCAGCAGCCCAAACCTCAACAAGGGTCAGCATTTGCGTCATATGTAAGAAAAACCACTCTCTGTACTCGTGTAAAGAGTTCTTATTGCAACATCCAACAAATCGTTGCAGCATTTTGAAAAAACACAATTTGTGTATTAATTGCATGAAGCAAGGCCATTCAGTCACACGCTGCACTTCGAAAAATAACTGTGCCAAATGCTCCAAAAGACACAATACAGTGCTATACGTGGATACGACAACGAGACATGTCAAGACTGACCAATCTGCATTGTCAAGTATACAGCACAATCCAACGAGCAACAAGGAAGTGATGCGATCTCCTGGGCAGAGTGATACCACTGCACTTCACACAGCAACCAGCGAGATAGAAGCTGAGAAGATAATCCTAGCTGCCCGGACTAATCAACTTGACTCCACCTATGCACTGTAAGGACCAGTTTTAATAGAATTGGTCACCCAAGAAGGAGCTGTAATACAATGTCGAGCTATTCTTGATTCTGGGTCGCAACTATACTTTATGACGGAAGATCTAGCAAAGAAACTGGGTATCAGACAAGCTACAGAAGCAATGTACCTCAGTTGCATTGGAGAGCATACCCAAAGGGCACAACATCGTGCAAACGTGCTTTTACGTTCAAGAGCAAAAATTTCTCAACTCGTTTGGAAGCTTTTGTTCTACCCAATATTACTACATATTAACCCGAACGCATACTCGATATCAACTCTTGGCCAATTCCACACAATATCCAATTAGCAGATCCAGAGTTCAATAGGCCTGGTTGGATTGAGTTTTTAATAGATACTGAGCTTTATTACGAACTATTGTCCATTGGACAGATTAAGCTTGGTCCACACCTACCAACGTTGCAAAACACTGCGTTTGGATGGATTTTTTCAGAAGCGATTGGAGGAAAGAAATCTACTTTAGCGACATGTGGCATTTGCAGTGAAAGTGAAGGAACCGAAAATCTCTTGGAGAAGTTTTGGAAGCTAGAAGAAATTTATTCTTCGGATGAATGCTCAAACTTAACAGCAACAGAACAGAAATGCGTAAACCACTTCAATTAGAACGTCCAAAGAACTAAGAAGGAAGATTCATCGTGAAATTACCATTTTTAAATGATTTAACGAAACTAGGAGAATCCAGGGATATAGCAAAAAAAGATTTCTGTCACTAGAACGAAAATTCAGCAGACACCCTACGATAAGGTCGCAATACGTTGAATTTATGAATGAATATTGCAGACTTGGGTATATGAAGGAAGTAAACCCTACTGAGATAGCCAGGCAGCATTATTTCTTACCACACCATTGTGTGCTAAAGCCTGACAGTAACACCACGAAACTTAGGGTGGTGTTTGATGCATCGGCAAAAACTTCATCTAAACGATATCCTACACAAGGGTCACACTACCCAAGATGAATTATTTTCGATTTTTATCCGATTCAACAGCCAAGTTCAGTACAAACTCATGCGTTCTCCGACGCATCTCAACGAGCCCATGGAGCTGCAATTTATATCATATCAATATTGCAAGACGGGATAGTCGTAGTACGATTATTATGTGCCAAGTCCAAAGTGGCACCCTTAAAAAATACAACACTACCTCGACTTAAGTTATCCGTCGCAAAATTAGCTGTTCAATTGACTCAACGTGTTGTAAGAGATATGAAGTTGAATAGTCAAAAGATCTACTGTTGGACAGATTCAGAGATCGTTCTCGCGTGGATTAATTCAGAGTCTTCTTCATTTCATACTTTCGTCGCCAATAGAGTAGCTTCCATTCAGAGGCAAACGAATACAGAGAAATGGCGACATGTGAAATCCGTTGAAAACCCCGCAGGCCTCGTATCCCGTGGAATATCCCCAGAGAAATTGAAGAACTGCAACATTTGGTTTGACGGACTACCATTTTTACATGACTCAGACCGGATTTGGCGGTCTAACTATTCCAAAGTGGACACTGATATGGAAAAGAAAAAATCTAAGATCGTGTTAACCGCCTCAAGAGAATGCTCACCATTCGGCAGTGTCATCAAGCACGGAAATTCAATCAAGAGGCTGCAGAAAATAATGGCATACATTCTAAGATTTATTTATAATGCAAAGCCGCACAATCATCATAAAAGGATCAAGGCTTCAGTAAGCATTCAGGAATTGGATGAAACGCTTATCGTAATCTTAAAAAAGGCACAACAACAAGGATTCGTGGATGATGTCAACGAACTAAATCGATCTGGAACGGTTAACAATAGTTGTTATAGAGTTAACATAAACAGGGAACCATAACTAGCTTCACAAATGGTCACAGCGTCAAACACACGTATCTGTGTTGTCCAGTACTTTGTGTTTTGTCCCATAAGAATCCCAAAAGCCAATTTACTGCTCCTGTCGTTATTTTAACAGATTTCATTGGGGAAAAGGAAGAGAAAAAAAAAGCTGAATCGAAGCTTCGAGGATGCTGAACAAGGGTTAGCATAGATCTCAGTCGACGTATTTATCCACCAGAAAATTCTGGACCCAAAGTATGGAGAGGTCATCGGATGACACGAGATGGAGATATCAAATTGTTATTAGTTAAGAATAATCATTGTTATAATTACGTATTAATTATTTCGATGTAAACTCTGGATCACCTCAAAACAAGTTCTAATAATCAAATGATAACAATAATTCAATTGCATAATTCAAATTCAAATTGCTGCGAATTCACGAAGTTCAGTGGCTCCAAAAATCGAGATCGAGATCGATTTATCAGGGCTGACAACCATGATGAAATGAGCAGATCAAAGCAGAGGAATTCGGGCATTCAGTGGCTGGTCTTCCTAGAGTGCAGTAGTTAAGTAGTTGACGACAATAATTGATTAATCGTTAAAGGAAGAAGAGAACCGAATAACAGACGGGGGAGGGCACCTTTTTTTTTTGTTTTGAGAGTGGTCCAGAGCATCCATCCCAAAGTTAAGTACATTTCATAATCTTCTTTATTGTTAATTGTTTTTTTTTTATCATACAAATTGTTGTGAAAATTCATTGTTTGGGTTAAATATAAAATTTATCTCGATCTACGGCCGGTGCGTGTTGTTCATATATACCGATAATAAACCACAGTTCATTTCGTGATTGTTTAGTTTTTTTTATTTGATTCAGTTCTCAAGTCTCCGAGTTTCTTGATTCTCGCGAACAAAAATCAAGTGGCGCCCATATTTCCATAGGATTACAAGAACCCTGGCCGTCTTCACTGAGCTTCCAGATAGAGGATACAGTATGGTAAATTCATCCTCGTTACGGAGCAGTAAGAGTACCGTAACATAGTATTTTATTAAATAGCCTCGCCCCCAAACCTTACTGGCACTTACACGACAAAGGTTTTGGCCAATCAGGGGGAACCAGATCGATCGTGGAGAACTGTGATCGTTGCAACAAGGTCAAGCGCAAGCTCATGATTCAGTTAATGGGAAATCTCCCCGCAGCCAGAGTTCAACCCGTTAGACCATTTATAAATTCCGGAGTACACTTTTGCGGCCTCATTTGGACACTCTTCAAATTAAGAGGGAAACGCCCTCAAAAATCATATATCGCAGTATTCTGCTGTTTCGCTACAAAGGCGATGCACCTAGAAGTGGTGAGCGATCTGACGACAGAAGGATTTCTCGGTGCACGTAAGCAGTTTATAGCGAGGCAAGAGCATTGTCGGAACTTATGTATATTGTGACAATGCCGCAAACTTCGGAGGAGCCAGAAATTAGGTGAGTGAGCTCCAAGACATCGTACACTCAAATAGATCTCAAGAGAAGATTACTTCAATATGCCAGGGAAAGGGTATGGATAACATTTCATCCCACCACACTTCGGTGGATTATGTGAAGCAGGACTAAAATCAGCCAAATCCCTATTATACAAGGGTGTCGCGGCAGCTTCGACATATGAAGAATTAGCTACACTCACATCTGAGATCGAAGCCATAATGAATTCGAGGCCAATAACCCCGTTATCATCCAATTTAAATGATCAGACAGCATTAACACCCGGACATTTTCTTGTGGGGGAGCCTCTGACTTCAAGATTTGATCCATATTCATGTACACAACAAGTGGGTGCAGCGGGAAGATGGAAAATGGTGTCGTATATAAGGAACGAATTTTGGCGACGATGAACTGCAGCAAAGACACAAGTGGAAGCATCAATCCGTGAACGCTCACCCTGGCATGATGTGTTAATCAAAGAAGATAATTTGCCTCTCCTCAGATGGCAGCTTGGAAGGATTACACAGGCAATTCAAAAAAAGGACGGCTTGGTTCGAGTTGTTGACGCCAAAGCTACGACTGGATCTCTTAGAAGACCTATACATAAAGTGGCACCTTTACCAGTAGATGATAAGATGATGTACGAGCGAATCAAACACAGGAAAGGATTCCGAGACGAAGGGCAGACAAAGATCAAGAGGACGCAGGCCCAGGACCTGCCAAAATGTCACGATGATCGGCAAGCTCTGCACTCACCACGCTCCTATTCACGTGTCTAATATTGCCGATTCTAGCACATTCACCAGTAGAAATATCGCCGTTTAAATCTCAGCCGTGCTTATATTTCGAAAACTTGGGCTCTACCCATTTGATCTTTATGAGTGGAATTTAGTGGTGTACTACGACATGGACAATTATTGGAAGTACTTCAACAGCATTAGTAATGGCATCAACAAACTACAAAGGATCTGTAATATCTCAACAGACACATTCTACTGTGAAATGAGTTTCATAAATCAGGGAGCACCTTCACCGAACTGTCAGGTAATGGAGAGTGATAACAGTCCCAAGTGAATACAATTACCGATGAATTTACTCATTAAAAGAAAAAACATCTATAAATGTGGTATGCCAAAAAACTGTATCAACGCAGATGCTTGAAGGGTCTGGAATTCTGAAAATCCACAGCAATTGTGCAAGAAAGCAAGAGCTCATTACAATTCAAGCCTACAATATCTACCCGAGAGCGATGCGAACATCAATTCTGCCAACGGAGAATCTGGGTGATCTTATTTCATCAAAGCGCCTGAAAGAAACGCAGCACAGTCCTATACGCTATCAAGCTTATTGGGATGAGTTCAAAAAATTAAGCGAGGATATTGCCGAACTACAAAGAAACCAATAGTTACCAAACGAAATCAAGCCAGTCGATGCTCATCATTTCACCTTGTGCTACTCAGTACTTGTCATTGGACTACTTATTGCCGCGTGCTTGATATACAGGAGGGTAAAACAAAAATGCAGCAAGTGTGGACTGAGAAAAGCTATACCCACAAGGAGTTCTGGAGAGCCTTTTACAATTAGCATTAAAAATGTACAATCAATCGCTTATTTCTAATAATCAGCAAATTGATCATATAATAAGCCCATAATGGAAAATAAAGCATTCATTATGTTTTGATTTTCAATAGAAATTGTGGTTTTACTATATCTCTATTTCATATAACGACGTCATTATAAGCAGTGCAATCAGTAGTTGAACGGTCCAAGAATCCTTGCACAATTCCTCAAGGTACTGGTCCATGAAACAGTGCCGTATCTAAACTACGACAAGAGTCCAAGTACAAGAACTTGTACTCTAGCGGAGAACAAAAGAGAGCTCCTTCGCTATACAAACAACAGGTAAACACATTGTTTTACATGCTATATAGACTATTTTATATTTCCTTTTTTCTGTAGAGAGATCTTTTATAAAGCCAATTCCCAGTGTCAATTGGAATTATATGGAGATTCCAAATATGGAGAAATATGAAGAAATTCCAAACCGATAATATATTCATCGTGATTGAAAGCTGTTGATAGTCCCAGAATTATCAGGAGACAAATCGTTTAAGTAGAACATGTTGTAGCTGATGTCACTGTACTCACAAATCTTGAAAGCTTTCCAGCTCGGACATTCATTTATACTGCTGGGTTTTCTTGTAAAATCTCTTGGAATAAAAGGACGAAGTGAAAGGAGCTTATTGTCCATACTTTCTTTTTGATCTGGAGTTAACATTCTACGGTTATGCTTATTGGTCCAAATGTAATGTAAATTTTTTTTCGTTATCCCTAAGTCTATCAGGTGCATAACAACTAACGGAAATTATGTTATCATTTTAATATCAACATCTTCCGAAATGTGCCAATGTTCTGCGAAATACTTTGTGTGATAAGAAATATCAGACCATTTTTGAAAATCATCATCTGTTCTTAATTGCCCAACTGTGATGGAATATGTTGACCTATTATTGATTTTTTGGCTTGTTGATTACATTTCGAACATCCATTCCCTGATGTGTGACCTACAGCCCCAGTGACAAATGATTTTCCAGGAGTATCGCAAACAAATAACCGAATTTTTACATGTGCATTCCTATCACTTAGTATTATGCCCTGATTTGGTAAGAATTTTAATTCTTGCACGAATTCAGAAAGGAACATATTAGGATTACTTTGCTTTTTTAGACCAATGTGTACCTCAATCAAAAAGGGTCTTATTTCTGAATAATCAGAAAATAAACCAAGAATTGGCCACAAAGTTTGCGCTGGACTTTTGAACAGGGGCAAATCATCAATCAGAATATTAATATATAAAATATCTCTTTCATTCATGAATGTTAAATTTAACATTTTCAAGGCCTTAGTGGCAATCTTTCGGTAGGAATATAGGAATTATATATATAGGTAAGCATTCAATATTAATGAGGGCTCTCCTTGTCTTTGAGGATTTTCAATCAATTATAGGTATTGTTTAAAATATCTAGAACTTCCGTGGCCGCTCTACTAATCTGGTGCGTTTCATCAGGGAAATTATTACAATTGTTCGAAGATTCATATTTAGTTTAATTTTTTTCAAACAAATTAACCGATTCTATATTTTTCGAACTATTATTAACTTGTTCTACCAACTTTTTATTTTTATATGTCTATGGACCAAGCTTTTAAAATGTCTTCTGCTAATCCCAGCAATTTTGCGATCCATCAGGATCTTTTGATATTAACAAATCTATGTTAACAGTTGGACTTAATTCTATGGCTCTCACGTATTTTAATTGCTTGGCAGTCAGTAAAACAACTATAAAATGAAAAAAAATGGGCATTACTCACATATAACAAAGCACTCAAAGAACACAGGAATTTAACTTAAAAATTTCTGAGACTGCGCACTTGACTTGTTTATCAGATGAAGGCTCAACATTAAATGCGAAATCCTTCTACATTCAAGTAAAAACATGAATCATCAAAAAATGGAAAGCTTCCTCAAATATTCCGAAGGCAGTAGCATTCGTCCAATTGACACAGAGTAAGTGAAAAGCTACCTAAAAGCTTCCATAGACAATTACTACGAAGCTCTTCTAATTTGCTTCCTATGGAAGATGCTTCTGTTTTCCCACTATCATATACACATGTTCCCGTCACATATAGTAATTATTTTCGTATGCTTCCGTAATTTTTAGGTTTCATTTTTGTAAATCCAGCATGTGGTAGAAACTATCCTTGTTCCTTCAAAATTCCGCAATCTTAACCAATTACCAGTTAGATTTTGATGAGAAAGATTGTCTAAAAACTGTCAGTTTTTTTTTAAACATTTTCTTATACAAATGATTACAAGTTCATTTTTTACATATTATCAGAACAAATTAATATTAATAGAATGTTTAAAAATTAAGATTTAATAATAATCAATCAAAAATAATAATAAAATATAGATTTAATAATTTTTTTATATATGTATTGTTACAAGCGTGGCCTTAGTTCGTTATTTAAAACACAATATTTCGGATATAATTCCAAAGTTCTTTCTTTATTTAACTTTACTGTTTACTCTCACAAATTCACAAATAATTATCAAATCAACTCTTTAGTTATCGCTAGTACTGTACTTCTAAATATCACAATCCAAATAATTTATTTCGTTCACTTTACTGTCTGAAATAAGACTCCGCCTCCTGGAAGTGAGTAGCGCCGTATTTATACTCTACAAATTATACTAGAACCTTCCTGAATATTCCGTTTTCCGAACCCAAGGTTTACTAAGATGTCACTAGCCTAAAGTTGCTTCCATTTCCAACAGATGTCGCTTGTGTTACTTTGTAGCACGTAATACTGCCCCCTTCTTAATATTGTTCGTCCATAACAACAGGTGATCCACGGTCTTCATGCTCGCCGAATTGACACAAGCGATCTAGACGAACGATTTTTCTTTTGCATCTTGTACCGCGCTGAATCTTGTATACCATGTTATTAATTCTAGTTTCAACTGCATACAGTCCCTGCCTGTGTCGTGGTAATTTTTGAGAGCGTCCCGTGGCTTCCTGCACATTAGCTAATACGTAGTCTTCTGGTAACTTTTGTTCGCCTCTGGGTTACCACACTTGAGGTCGCTAGGTAAGCGCATTTCCTTTCCGAATATAACCTTTGCTGGGGTTTGTCCGGTCGGATTGTAAACAGCTGATATATAAGCCATTAGAAATATAGGAATATGTCGATCCAAATAGCGCTAATTATAGTTGACTACCTTTCTTAGATGTTCGATTAATGTTCTGTTGCCTTTGTTTCCTTTGTCCTCAATTTTCTTGCCATTTGTCGCCATTGTCACCCTTGTCATTACCGCATTTGCGTTTCTTATCATCACCTTTGTCTTTACCTTTTCCGATCTTCATTATACCCTTACCATCGTCGTTATCAGGATACTTAGACCATTTACTTTTCGTCTTTTTTATTTTTTCCATTGTCCTCGTCTTTGGACTTCGTTCCTTTTTCCTTTTTATTTTTATCACCGTAGTCATCATCGTCTTTGGATTTCTTTCCTTTCTTCTTTCGGCTGTCGTTATCGTCATCTTTTTCTTCCATCCGTTCGCCATGTATCCATTCAAGATTGCATGGACGCTGTGAAAAGGCTTCTGCATTTCCGTGGATACGTCCTTTGCGGTGTGGGATTTCAAAGTCATGAGATTGGAGTCTTGTCTCTCCACGCATAGCTTGCTCTCTAGCTCGCCATCTTAGACCTTCTTCTTCTGTTGATTGCATTCGTCATCGTTTCCTACAGTCGTTTTGAAGGTGACCCAGTCTACTACATTTCCAGCATCGAAGGAGACCACGCGAAGGAGTGGTCACTGATGACGGCATTCTGCTGCGAGTCTGCTGCCTAGCTCGATATCTTTGGCCTTCTTCTAGCACTTCCATTAGTTGGCGTTTTCTACAGGCCCTTTGGAGGTGTCTCGGTCTATTACAATTCCAGCATCGAAGAAAACCGCGTGAAGGAGTGCTCTGGGATGACTGCATTCTGTTGCAAGTACATTCCTCCAGCGAAATTTCTCTCACTCGTACTGCAATTCGAAAAGCTTGTATAGCAGATTCATATGCTAATGCATAGGCTAGTGCTTGTGCTGTTGACTTCTTTCCTGCTAGCCTTAGTGCATGTTGTAAATTTTGATCTGCAATAGCGTTCACAAAGGCTTCTGTTGCCACTTCATTAAGGAATTCTGCATTTACGCGAGAGCATGAACGATAAGCTAATCTTTCCACATCAGCCTGCAGTTGGTGTAGTGACTCGCCATGCTTTTGAATTCTGTTGCGTAATTGCAGGCGATATACTTGCGGCATGTGCTCATCTCCATAACGTAATTCTATTGCCTCTACTACTGAAGTGTAATCACGTTGCCTTTCAATCTATATAGTTTGTAATAGCTCTGACGCAGGACACCTCGAAGTGTTAAAACCAGAGCTGTAGCTTTGTCTGCATCATTCCATCCATTTACTTCGGAGGCTGGCTCAAATTGTCTCTTGAGAATATGCCACGAATTTTGTCCATCAAATACTGGAGGTTTCATTCTGCCTGCACCGGATATTTCAGTTCATTCGTGCCGAAGTTGTCAATGCTTCATTTTCTCCAAATCTGTTTTAAAGTTGTTAAGCTTCTCCGTAACATTTTGCTGCACTTCCGACACTTGTTGTTGAACTTCCTACCCTTCCTGCTGGATTCCTTCAATTCTTACATTTTGTTCGTCTAATGAATTTTTAAGAAAATTCTTCTGTTCCTCCAAACAGGTTTCGAGACAATTATGCAAAGAACTCTTTTGTTCATCCCAACGAGCTTCCACATAATTCTTTTGTTCGTCCAAACGCGCTTCTAGGGAATTCTTTTGTTCCTCAAGAGCATTCTTCTGCTCATCCAAACGGAGTTCCAGAGAATTCTTTTGTTCTTTTAAACATGCTTGCAGAGAATTCCTTTGATCCTCATAAGCTTTTTTCTGCTCGTCCAAACGGGCTTCTAAAGAATTCTTTTGTTCCTCATTAACATTCTTTTATGCCTCCAAGAAAGATTGCTTTTGTTCCTTAACAGCATTTTTCATCTGCAGGGCTGAAAGCTCCATTTTGGTCATTAAGGTACCCAAAAGCTGTTCTATGTTCATCGCAGGCTCTTCTTCAGCTTCTTCTTCAAAAACAAATGTATCATGATTCTTTTCTTCCTCTATCAAGGCTTGTCTAAGTCGCTCGACTAGAATATTCTTTAGACCTGTCGTTTGCAATGACCGCTTCCCCAACTCCACTTTCAATTCCTGTATGCGAAGCTACTCTAGTTTGCGTCCCATTCTTGCGTCTTTTGTAATTCACTCACAGTATAATATCTTTTGGAATTTTTACACACTATTTCACAAAATTAATCACTCTTTGTATTTTAAAGTCAAATGCCACCACTTTATTTTGCGATTTTTTTTACTTCTGACACCAGCTGTTACGAGCGTGGCCTTAGTTCGTTATTTAAAACACAATATTTCGGATATAATTCGGAAGTTCTTCTTTATGTAACTTTACTGTTTACTCTCACAGATTCACAAATAATTATCAAATAACTCTTTAGTTATCGCTAGTACTGTACTTCTAAATATCACAATCCAAATAATTTACTTCGTTCACTTCACTGTCTGAAATAAGACTCCGCCTCCTGGATGTGAGTAGCGCCGTATTTATACTCTACAAATTATACTAGAACCTTCCTGAATATTCCGTTTTCCGAACCCAAGGTTTACTAAAATGTCACTAGCCTAAAGTTGCTTCCATTTCCAACAGATGTCGCTTGTGTCACGTAACAGTATTTTAAAACATTACATAAATACACAACCTACATCACAACACAATACGGGATGTAGTATTTTGTCTCCTTGCGTATTCTTTTGTCGTTTTCATTTTTCTGTGGGCAACATACTTTTCACTGTTTAGTAGGCCTTTTTTGAATCGCCGTAGGTAGTATTGGCTCCATAAAATGTTTAGCAATCAAACGTAATAGTGATGGGGTTGATGAAGGGCGTCCTGTTGTTGCTGAATTGATCCGTATTTTTCAAAAATTTGTTCTAGAAGATCTAATCTAAAAAAATTAGTTTTTTTACCGACCTGCTTTGTATAGATAGCAAACGAATTCCATATTGTTTGGTCTAGAAGGTTTAGAAACATTTCATAATAATATTTCTTCCCGCGCCTTTTGATGATAGGATAGTTTAGTTAGGTGTTGATCAACTCTGTCAACACCACCCTTAGAATTATTATCATCATTGACTACTTTTGGATTTTTTTTAATCTCCTCTTTTCTGAATTTCCACCATTTCTGTATTGTAAATTATGGATAACAAAGTGAAGTCTTTTTTTCCTTCCATTTTATAACGCAAACTAAAATGTAAACAGTTATGACATAAAAATGGCTAATTTCAAATTACGAAATTACGACACCATATCACGACAAGTAACTGTGAACAACTAATGGCTGGAACAGAATGAACGGTTAAATGAAGGAGTATACACGCAGCTGACTGTAAAAAAACACAAGTAATAAAGTGCTGCGCAGAACAAAATTGCCGCGACTGCGTTTAATGACAATTCAATGCTATTTTCATATTTTCAATATTGTGCTTGTGGATACTTTTATCTATATTGTTAAAACTTGTGCGAATAATAAGAGTAACATTTCAAACATCCTGCAGCTCAATATTTAATTTTACATTACAAATTTCATTCAAAACAAACGTTTTCTTCAGCTGTCAAAAATTTTCAATCCGGCAATTGCGTAAAAGTCGAAAGTTGACCAACTTTCTTCCGGCAAATCCGGTAACTGCGTTCACTGCGTGCGCACTAATGTATTTCAAATGCATTCAACTTTTGCGTAACATTTCCATCCGGCATTGATCCGTTCATTCTGTTCCAGCAGTAAAGTACCCAACAGCAGTAAAAAAGCTTTGCATTACGTCGTCTCAGTCAAACCCAACAGCAACAAGATTACACAATCTGCACGAACGGGGCTCGGGAAAAACATTTCTAGCGAGTCGAAACTGGATTTGCCCGAACGGAACTCGGGCGAACGAAATCTCCACCCGAGTCACACTCGGGCAAGACTGTCAAGTGGTTAAACCAACATTTTATGGTAGCTGAAATTTTACTGGAGCCCTACACATGTTTATGGAGACAGAAACATTGAAGTGGAATGAACTGTTAGCCGTTCACCTGTTTATGGAAATGGAGACAGAAACATTGAAGTAAAATGAATTAACACAGGCGACAGCACAGGATTGCTACTCTTGTTGAGGTGGCTGGGATTTTGAATTCGCCAAATTGTTGCTGCTTCATATTCGCTGCCGCCTATTTACATAATCGGCGATTTCTAACTAGAAATATGTTTGCTATTGTGACTTTGGCCAGAGGTCATATTTCCACAATATGTTTGTTTTGTCGAAACGATAGGTGGCGCTGTAAAATGAGGTTTGCTACTAGTGCTTATTTTAGTTTGGAGAACAAATTGGATTAGAAAAAATTGATAACATAATTTCTGCAGAAATACCAGAAATATTTGAAAATAAGAGTTGTATTTAAAACCTGTGTTTAGTTAATATAGAATAATATAAAAATTAAGAATCATTATTTTGTGTACACTGAAGAGTTTAATAATAAAACGCACTTGCCAAAACTACAGTACTTATTAAAAAACAATTATTAAAAAAAAGAAAAACAAATTATTCCAAGTAGGGTACAACACTAACAATATAAATAATCCATGATCCATCCGGAGTTTTAAATATGATGTCGCCGTTTAGGGAAAATGGTAAATGGACGAAACAAGTTCTAACAGATTTTTTGGATACAATAACTGATGTCGATGGCTGCTCATTGTATCGTCGTCGAAAACCAGAAATTGGAGGACGTACATTTTTATCGAAAATTAGAAATGGGGAAAATGAAGTTGAAATACTTAGGTGTCATATTCGCATTTGTTATCCAAAACATATAAAGCGCACATAAATGTTGAGTTTTGAAATTCTGCAAAACCAATAAAATACATTTGCAAATACGTTCATAGAGAGTGATATGGCAGTATTTGAAGTTCAAAATGTAAATGAAAACGAGTAAATAACGCGTTACCAGATGACCAAATATATCAGCAGCAACGAAGCAATATGGAGAATTCTACGCTTTCCCATATATGAACGAGATCCAGCAATCACGCATTTGGCTATACATATTGAAAATGGTTGACGTGTTTACTTCAACGAGAAATTTGCAATGAGAGCAATAATAGCACCAAAAGCAATATTAACTGAGTTTTTTTAATTATGATACAACAAAGTGTTTACGGACAATTCTCAAGAACATTATTACTTTATTCTGAAGCTCCAATATCTTTCACAAGGAATAAACCATAAAAAAATGGTTGCCGTGCAAACTGGGTTGCTGTTACTGCTTATGAAGAAATATTTGCAGCAAATAAATTACGCCGATTATACACTGTTCATACAGAGCAATATGGGATTGTTATTAATAAATGTACGTGGACTAACGTTATACGAATATTTAAGAACAGTTAACAGTCAATTATAGGTTACAAATCATGACGCTTGCCTAAAACTGAAATCGCTTGAAGGTGTCCATCATTGGGATACAATACTTGTCGATGCAGCACTTAGTTCTTCTCACATTCGATGAGTGAAGATATATACCTACTGCACAGAATTCGAGCAACATATCAAAACACGAATTTTCAATTTGCACCAGAAATGTATAACGAAGCACAGGTTATGATGCCTTCAGCTAATCGGCCAGAAAACGACTTACTTAATAATGAGATGGCTTTTTTTGTTACGACAAATGAACAGTTGCTGCCAAACGAACAAAAGGTCATTTATAATCTAGTTTTGTTTACGATTACACCGAAAAAAGAAGGCTTTTCTTTTTATACGTGACAGATGGATCTTTTAAAAGGTTTTTAATTTAACTCATCCATGCCAAAAGTAGATCTCAAGGTAACATCTCATTAGCAATTGCTTCATCTGGCATCGCTGTAACTTTGTTGGATGGTGGAAGAACAGCTAAAGCTAAAGCTACCTTTAAACATACATACCAATGTAAATGCAGTATGTGACATCAAAAATAATCAGGCATGGCTAAAGTAGTTCAAAAATTTCACATTAAGTATTATCTGGGATGAAGCATTAAATCGAACCCGATTTAAATTGCAATGAAGGCTTATTTGGTGGCGCTTTAATTTTATTGTTATGTGATTTTAGAAAAACATCACCGGTTATTCCACATTCAACGTATCTGGATGAGATCAACAAAATGTTAAAACCATATATTTTGTGGTGAAGTGTTCATACATTACAACTCACAATAAATCTGCGTGTTACACTACAAAACGATTTAGTAGCTGAAGTATTTCATAAACAATTGTTGGATATTGGTAATGGAAGAATTGGTTGTACTGAAAATACACAATTAATTGAATTAATTAATCTCTGTAACATTGTTGATTCGAGAAATGCATTAATAGAAATTGTATTTCCAAATATACGCGACAATTATCGTAACCATGAACATTGCCCTCGGCGAATTAATTTCGTTTAAATCAATTCAAGCAGAGGTAGATAAAAATGAAAGCGTAAATTATCTTATTACTAAATTCTTGAATTCACTCGATTTACCAGGACTCCCACCACATAACTTACATTTTAAAATTGGATCAACCATAATTTTCTTTCGAAACTTAAATGCATCCAGACAAATCCCTGGAGAATACTTCACAAGCTATGAAACACATTCCCTCACTACCCCATGACAGCCCAAACAGAGTCCAACATTCTAAAATACTTGCAGTGTTCTTATGGAAAACTGACAAAAGTTTGATTTGAATAGCTTCTCAGCCCTAAACTACTACATATTCATACAGAAAAATTGTGTTCTAATAATCTTAAGCTTGTTGTCTTATCTTCCGAAGTGAAATAAAATGTTCATACCTTTCCTAACAAAATTATTTAAAAATAAGTATTTGAACCACATGACTCCTCAAACAAATTTTCTCAGCTGAGTGATCATAGTATGTCGCTGTGCCGTCATGGCATGCCGTGATTTGATGAAATCGAATGTAACTGACTAACAGATTCGGACTACGGCTGCAGATACACATAAGTAATTATTACTCAGCTGAGAGTTAGGGAGCGTAAAATGGCATGTTTTATTTGTAATCAAAACTATTTTATTATTTTGTTAAGTAAAGTATATAGTAAGTGAGGCCCTTGGGATCGTAAGGAACCAAGCTTTAAATTACTAGAAGACTATTTTCCTGTATAGATAGTAGCTTAGGCTCTATATCATATATAAAGTCAATGTTTGGCACTTTCCATAAGTTTCAATATAGAACATTTTAGAAAACGGACTCACAACGCATACAAATATATTTCTGTTTCATGGCTTGGGAAGTATTCGCGAGGCTTTTGACCCAGACTTTGCAATGGAACGAGATTAGTTATTAAAAAAATTATGGGAAATGTCATTGGAGCCACCAGATTAAACGGAAAATTCACAGGAGACAATAGTAAAGGCACTTTCACATCAAAAACAAGAACCGAAATATTTAACGCGAAAAACTCCATTTATTCCACTTCAAAACAAGATGTTTTCTCCAAGGATTAATAAAATCATGGGAAATAGGATAAACTAATAATTTTACTAATAAAATGGTAGGTATATTTATCTCAGATTTTTATGAAAAATACAACTTTTATGTTTTATCGCCCGAATTCTTCGGCCGCAAAAGTTTTTCGGGCGATAAAACACTAAAGTTGTGTTTTGCTTAAAAATCTGAAATAAATATACTATTTTATTAGAAAAATTCTTAGTTTATTAATCATTTGAACAAAAATCTTGTTCTAAAGTGGAATAAATTGAATTTCTGGGCTTACATTTTTCTGTTCTTGTTTGTGATGTGAAAGTGCCTTAATCTATGCACGCAAGGGCTTAAGGCACTTTCACATCAAACACAAGAATCGAAAAAATGTAAACCGAAAAACTCAATTTATTCCACTTTAAAACAAGATTTTTGCTCCAATGATTAATAAAATCATGGGTAATAGGATAAACTAATAATTTTACTAATAAAATAGTATATTTATCTTAGAATTTTTAAGAAAACACAACTTTTATGATTTATCGGACGAATTTTTCCGCGGAAAAAGTTTTTCGGCCGATAAAGCATAAAAGTTGTGTTTTTCTTCAAAATCTGAAATAAATATAACTATTTGCTCAGTAAAATTCTTAGTTTATCATATTTCTCTGGATTTTATTAATCATTAGAACAAAAATCTTGTTTTAAAGTGCAATAAATTGAGTTTTTCGGTTTACATTTTTCTGTTCTTGTTTTTGGTGTGAAAGTGCCTTTACTCGCGCGGAATCCGCCAAATTATTGCGGGAAGCATTGCCATCAGTGTTGTCTGCGGCACTGATAAAAGCTCCTCGTCCATACACCACAAGTTACATATTCTTTCCCTAAAGGCACTTTCACATCGAAACCGAAAACCGATAAGCTCTACACCGAAAATTCGCTTTAGCTTTCACATCAAAAACCGAAATTTTTTTTCGGTTAAATAAAAGTAGGATTTAATTATCATAAAAGTTGTATGATGAGAGATCATACAAAAAACGTATTTTAATTTTACTTCGAAATCCCTATTCATATTATAGTAATATAATAAATAATAAAATAAAATAATATAATTTTCAATGTAAACACAAAAGTGAGGTTTAGTACGACCGAAAAAATTTTTCGTCGAAACGGTCCACATGTGGAAACCGAAAATAAATTGACAGATGCAACCGAAGTTTCGTTTTTCGGCCGAAAAAAGATAAAGGTTGTGTTTTTCTTAAATATCTTAGATAAGTATTCTATTTAATCAGTAAAAATATTGGATTATCCTATTTCCCATGATTTTATTAATCATTGGAGCAAAAATCTTCTTTTAAAGTGGAATAAATTGAGTTTTTCGGTTTTCGGTTTTGATGTGAAAGTGCCTTTAAAAAATGACACAGAAAACATTTGTGTAATAAACGCACAGACAAATGACGCAAAAAAGGTCGCTAAAGCGTCCGAATGAAAAATATTCCTATTTGTAGCTCACACACATCTTGTCAAATGAGACGATTGCCAAATATATGATAAATGCTCGCATTGTGTGGGAGCAGCTTTAGAGCTTAAGATTATGCGGTTATAAATTGTTCTTGTTTTCATTTCATTTGTGCCCTCCAGAGTCGAGATAGATGCGCATATTATTTCATAAATATCGTCAGCTGGTTAAAAAAGCTAAAAAGAAGATAACTTGTGCAATAGTTATGCATTTAAATTTTTGTAAATTTAAAAAATCACTGTTATATACTCAAAAATCATTCTGACTTATAAATTTTTCGAATACTTTCAAACTAAGTATTAAAACTTTGTTAACATCACGATGTACATCAAAACTCTCGAGAATACTTCACAAGCCATGAAACAGACTCCCTCACTACCACTCCAATGGAGTCCGAAGTTTCTGAAATATTCGCAGTGTTCTTATGTAAGGCCGTTTGCACATCGAGAAACGAAAACACTAAGCCGAAAAACTAAAATTTTGTCTTAATCTAACAGAAATTTGCCGGAATACATTGGATATTTACTCTAATTATAGTTTCGATAAAAAAATATCCATATTCAAAGCTTTATTTCAATTAAAACACATTTTTATGTTTATTCGTACGAGAAAAAATTTTTCGTTCCGAACTGTCAAGTATATTTTCGTTCCATACTACGTTCCACACACGAACGAATATTCTTTTCGTTCCTACATAACCTCATTTCCGTTTATTTACATTTGATACAAACCCAACCCAACTTTTATTCGTTCGTTTTTGATATGTAGCATAAACGAATTTTCGGTGTGGAACCGTTTATTCGTTCGTTTTCGTTTTTCGATGTGTAAGCGGCCTAAAACTGAGAAAAGTTTGATTTGAATAGCTCTTTCGCCCTAAACTACTATTCATACAGACAAATTGTCTTCTAATAATCTTAAGCTTGCTTACTTATCTGCCGAACTAAAATAAAATTTGTAAACCTTTCCTAACAAAATTCAAATGACTACGATTCCTCAAACAAAATATTTCAGTTGAGTAATCATTTTACATGACGCTGTCTCCTCATTGCATGCTGTGGGCTGATGATATCGCATGTAGGTGCCTACAGATTCAGATTCGGGCTCAGGCTGCACATACTCATATGCCATTATTACTCAGATGAGAGTTAGTTAGCGTAAAATCGTAAGGTTACTTTGTAATCAACTATTTTATTATTTTGTTAAGTAAGATATATGGTAAGTGTAGCCTTTGGGAAGGTAAGGAACCAAGCTGTAAATACCTAGAAGACTATTTTCCTATATGGATAGTAGTTTAGGCTCTATAGCATATATAAAGTCACTGTTTGGCACTTTTTCATAAATATCAATATAGAACATTTTAGAGAACGGACTCCAAGCGCACCCACTTTGTTTTCTGTTTTATGGCTTGGGAAGTATTTTCGAGGGTTGAATAAAACCAGATAGGCAATCGCGTTCGTGTATGGGCAAAAATTATCCAGGAAAGCCGTACGGTTTTCCAAACGGCATTACACAAAATTAAGCATGGCACGTGTCGTTGCCCAAACACAGACGAACTTTCCTTTATAGGCTAGAAGCGTACGCGATTACGCGCGAGAAATCCCTTGTGTGTATAGCTTACTAATGTTGTACTGCCACGCATTTCGGTTCAAACGTTTACAATTTCCCGTACGTTTGGCAGTTGCGATGACCGTAAATAAGTCGCAAGGACAAGCAATGATCATATTGTTGCGAGCGTGGCTTTTGGTTCGTTATTTAAATCACAATATTAAATATTTAATATACAAGTTCCTTATTTCACTTCTAAACATATAAAATTCATAAACCTTCAATTAATCAACTCAACTTTAATTATCGCTATTACTGTACTTTCAATTATCGCAATCCAATACAACACTTCGTTTATTACTAAGACAAGACTCTTTTCGGGCGATGACAACTGTTATATTTATACCATAGAAATTATCCAGATTATTCGGGAGTGTTCTATTCTAGAATCTTCTTGACTATTATGTTTATTCTATTCCTGAACCTTCCCGAAGATTTCATCATCGATTCTCCGAACCGGAACTTGTTTACTCTGCATTGCCAGTAGATGTCACCAGTTGTCTCTTTCTATTGCACGTAACACTGCCCCCTTCTTAAAATTGTTCCTCCCGAACAACAGGTGGTCCACGGTCTTGATGCTCGTCGTATTGACACAAGCGATCCAAATGGACAATTTGACGCTTGCCTCTTGTGCCACGCTGAATCCTGTATACTACGTCATTAATTCTAGTTACAACTAATTACGGTCCCTCCCATTGTCGTTGCAGTTTTGGAGAACGTCCCTTATGTCGTTTCGATTTGTACGGCCAAACAGGATCACCTTCGTTGAATCCTGCGGAATTAGCACGTAAGTTATAGCGGGTCTTCATCCGAACAGTATTTCCTGCTAATTTCGTCTTCGTAGCCCCGTGTATATCATCTAATTGTTGTTTGAGCTCCGACACGTAGTCTTCTGGTAACCTTTGTTCACCTCTGGGGGTACCGAATTTGAGGTCGCTAGGTAAACGCATCTTCCTTCCGAATATGACTTTAGCTGGGTTTTGTCCGGTGGTACTATGAACGGCTGATCTATAAGCCATTAGGAATACATATGTCGATCGCAATCGCGTTGATGATAGTCAACAGCTTTCTTTAGATGCTCGATCAATGTTCTGTTGAAGCGCTCTACCATGCCATCAGATCTGTTCTGCTTTCTCTTATTTCCAGCATTTTAAACATCTCCTGGAAAGTCCGCAATTCGAAGTTCCGTCCTTGGTTCGAATGAAGTTCGTGAGGCACTCCAAATCTACTGACCCTATTCGTTATTATTTGTTCCGTAACTGTTGTTGCCTCTTGATTAGGCATCTAATATATAACGGTTGCCTCCATCCCGTTCTGGAAAAGGTTCTGCGATTCTACAGCTATTCTTTCATAGGAGCTCCGAAATTATATTTATGCCTTTCTCCACTGCTTCTGTGTTGCGGGCCTTGGCAAGCAGCATAGACAGTGCATCTGCGGCACCACTCCTCCGCATATGAAGCCAATAAAACCTTTATCGTATTTTGGAAATTGTTTTGTTCACTCCCAAATGTCCTCCAGAGGTACCACCGTGCATTTCTTCTAGAACATCTTTGACGTTTGATGCTGGCTTGACTATCTGCATTTGAAATGATTCGCCGTTAGATGCTTCCCACTTGCGTTTTAATATACCACATTTAACATAAAGATAGTTCCATAGAGCCCAGTAACTTTTCAGCTTCTCACGCCGTTCCGAAATATCCTTCCAGTTTGGTCTTTCCATGTATTCTTTCCAAGCAATAAAAGGTGAAATAACCGGATCTTCTTGTTGTGCTGTTCGCAGGTTCTCGTTGTCCCAACCTGAAGATGGTTCCACGGTTACCAACTGCATAGTTGCTGTTGTTTCTTTTTCTACCACCTGTGCGCAATGTTTGAATTCAAGTTTGCATGGACGTCGTGAAAGGGCGTCTGCATTTCCACTGATACGACCTCTTCGTTGTTGGATTTTAAAATCATAAGCCTGGAGTCACTCTATCCATCTCTCCACTTGTCCCTCAGGGTTCTTAAACTGCAGAAGCCATTTAAGCGCTGCATGGTCGGTGCGAAGGATGAATTTCTGCCCGTATAAATATTTATGAAATTGCTTTGTTGAACTTACAATGGCAAGTAGCTCTTTTCTTGTAGCACAATAATTTTTCTCTGATTTTGAAAGTGCTTTGCTATAGCAAGCTACTGGAACATCTTGACCATTCTGCTCCTGCGAAAGTGCTTTGCTATAGTAAGCTACTGGAACATCTTGACCATTCTCCTCCTGCAAAAGCACTGGCACCAATAGCTTCATTGCTGGCATCCGTGTCCAATATAAATGTTTTTACCAGCTTTGGATAGTGAAGTACTGGAGCTTCACAAATCTGTTGCTTCAAATTTTCCAAACTTTCGTTGCATTTATCCGACCATCTGAATGGCTTTCTCTTTCTGTAAGTTGATGTAGGCTCCTTACTGTCTCTCCAAAACCTTTCACGAATCGCCTGTAGTAGGTAGCTAAACCAAGGAAACTCCGTAATTGATGTTTGTCCTTTGGTGCTGGCTAATTTTTGACGGCTTCTATCTTCTCTGGATCGGTTCTTACTCCTTGTGACGAACCTATGTGCCCCAAATATTTAACTTCATTTTTGAATAGAGCACATTTGCTCGCAACGAGCTTCAATTTTGCATCTTTGAGTCTTTGAAGTACGTCCCGTAAGCTGTTTTTATGCTCCTTGAATGTCGTTCCGATTACTATTATGTCATCCAAGTAGACAAGAAATGTTTTCCAGGTTAAACCACGTAGAACACATTCCATTAGTCGTTCGAATGTGGCTAGAGCATTACATAACCCAAATGAATTGCCACAAGCCAACTGAGAAAGCAGTTTTCTCCCGCTCCTCGGGATGTATTTCCCCTTGCCAATAACTACTCTTCAAATCCAGCGTGGAAGACCATTGCGCTCCGGAAAGGGTATAGAACGTGTCATCAATCCTTGGTAATGGATAACTGTCTTTTCTCGTCACGTTATTTAGTTGGAGGTAGTCTACACAGAATCGGGTGCTGCCATCCTTTTTCCTGACTAGAACAACCGGCGATGTCCAAGGGCTGTTAGATTCCTCTATTATGCCTTGTTTCTTCATGGAGTTTATCATATATGCAATTTCTGGTTGTTTGGATAATGGCAGTCTTCGTGGTGTCTGTCGAATGGGCTTGAAAACCCCTGTATCGATCCGATGCTGGACAAGATTTGTTTTACTATAGTCATCATCATTTATTGCAAATAATTCCGAAAATGCATCGATGACCTCTTTGGCATGTATTGTTGTTCACTTAAGGCACTGGACGAAAGATGTTTCTGAACCTGTTGGGTAGTAGCTGGTATAGGTTTTGTCTCCTTGACATTACTACTATTATCCAAATTGACAATTTGGTAAACGGGCACACAATTTCCAATTATAGCACCTTCTTTTATTGGTACCTCATTTTCGGATGTATTAAGCACTCTGACTGGTATTAATGTGTTATGGGTTGAGTGCCGTGCTCTAACAAGAGTGCACCCAACTTTCGAAGTTTAACCTTTATCACTTAAAAGAAAAACACTGTTATGTTTTGGTCTACTTGATTGAGGTGGTAACTCTTTATTTCGGTTTTGTTTATTCCTTTTTTAGTATGTTTTTCTCTTTACAAAAATTCCTTAGTAGGTCTAGGTAGTAGTTATATTTATAACTAATACAAATTATATACTTTATATATCAACACTTATTTCACTCTTATAACAGATTTCTATAAGCTTTCTCGTACAGCACCTGTATCGTTTTTCTCAAAAGATTTCTATTAGAAAATCTTATCACTCTATGACACTTATATAAGAACCGTTATGCTTTCCAAAAAAAAAGTTAACTCCCGGCTAGGCGAACTATGTATATCTGTCGTGCGTGGGTTCAAAAAATAAACTCCCCGAGAATTGGGCTTGTTACCCCCAGGTACCCATCAAAAACTTGAATGCACTTTTTTTTTATTCTTGTTACTTTCCCACGACTTTGAAAATCGTACGTGGGAAAGTACAAAAAGCTTAGACGTAAAAATAATATTTTAGGTGTTGACAATAATCGTGTGTGTACCCACGTACCTACGATTAGGTTTTATGTAATTGTTCGACGAACCTGAAAAGAAAAAGGGGGAATTCATCAAGGTAAAAATAAAAAGTATGCAACTCAAGTTACCGGCACCTGGAGTATGCCACAGGTGCAAAGATCCCTCGATGATCTAAAACGAGAAAAAGGAAAGGAAGATAAATAAATGAAATACAAAATTTGAACTATTAATAAACAAAGTAACAAATGAACTAATGAACAAATAAATTTAAAACTATACAGCATGCAAGACTATTTTTTTTTTCATGCCAACAACACCAAAACAAATAACATTGAATGCAGGGAAGTACGATTAAATTAACTACAATTCAATCAATTCACCTGCCACAAGATAAAAAAAACACATAGAACTTATCAATCAGGTAACTGATAAGATTTTACTGAAGATTAGTGGACATTTCAGGTGAGAAAACACCCAAACAAGCTCACCTGTACAGGTGTCCACTAACCTTGAAAACAACATAAAATACCACTAAATCCACAAACTGGTAGTACATACCTGAAGATTATAACATCCCTCGATGAAAACAATAGAAAACACTACACAATACACTATTAAATTCAAGAAATTTAATAAAATCACTTCGCGCGCGTTTGACATTTCTCGATTTATAAACACGGCGAAACTTCATGTTCCCATGACATTTAACTTGTTAAACCGGGGTAGAATCTTCGCACGATTCTAATGGTCGCGTTCGTTTCGCGGTATTTTTCGCGGGATTCGCGTAATTCGCGATATTTACAATTATAATTTGCACTAATGAGTGCGAAAGAGAAGTACCGTGCGAACAAGACAAAACAGCAAAAGTCATGAAAGGAATTATTTGGAATGAACTAAAAATGGCGCGTCGATAAAGTAGACCAGAAATTCGTAAAAATTAATAAAAATCAAGAAAATTAAGATTAAATCCTTAGGGTAAACATGCCAAAAAATGTAAAATTCATTTTGGCATATACCAATAATAATCAAAAGTCTTAATTTATATACAAAACATCCATAATGTGAAATTATGGATAGTGAAATTGAAACAAATATGTCTATAAAAGGCGTGTCATTCCTTCATTCGATCTCTTGAGAAGGAAGACCCCCCACAAGGATACCTGGTCCAAGCTCCTCAGCTCCTCATCCTCCTCAACCGCACCCATCCCAATTTCCCGTCTTGCCCTCCTAAACAACATCTAACAAACAACCGCCACGGAAACAGCTTAGTGTCGCGCGCGAAGCTGTAATAACCAACAAAAAACAAAGCAAACATAAAAGTTTTTATTCAATATATATAACAAAAGAAGACAAAAAAAAGACAATTGTGAAATCAAGGCCAAAATAAAAAGCCTGAGTGAAAAATCTACCCTGCCACAAATCCTAACAAGGAAGTTAGGACCACACATTAAGGACAATATATTTTAAATGCGCAAGAAAGTCTCTGATTTGATTTGATTTGATTCGATCTCTTTTTCTTTCGAGTTGTCATCTAGTTAAAATATGCCAAGCTGGTCATAAGTTACTATATATGCAAAGTTTGTGTTAAAATCAATAGTTCATCGATATTTTCTGAACTTAGAAAATTTTTATAAAGTGATCATCAAGTTTACCTACGAATTTAAGTGAGAATTCTGGTTTTTACAATTGGTTGCCAGTTCAAGTTGTGGATTATACGGATCGGCAAAGGAAGTTAACAATTTAGTATTTTCTGGACAATTTAATTGGTTAATAATCATCAAGAAGGTAATCATTTTACTCAATTTTCTGAACAATTTGAGGTTAAGGGACAAAGGTAATTGCATGCCATAAGGGTATAATTACTGGTCACAAATTACTAATCAAATTGAATTTTTAACATTAATAAAAATTACTCTTTTCATTTCAGCAGTTATTAGGTATAAATAGATTGAAGTGCAATTTTTATTGTGGTGACATTTTGCCAAAGACATGCCCTTATGGTATTTTTGGCAAGACATGTCTTAACAATAAAGATTTGGCTAAAATATATATTGCGATTAATTTTAAGTAATTTAGTTAAGAGTGAAATTTGTTGTAAAATATGTACATAGATAAGAAGTGAATTAAAAAATGCATGCGTGTGTCAGTCAGTAGAAATATATTTGAGTAAAGATTAATTTTTGTATTTTACATTTATTAAAGAAATTAAAAGTTAAATTGGGCTAAAATTGAGTTAAGCGTAGAATTATTGAATATTTTAAATTAAGTGAATTTGATGATTAAAGATGAATGTTAACTAATGATATCTCTTTCTATCGCTACACTACCCACCACCATTTTAAATTTTCAGAACACCACAAATGTCCATGTCGATTATCGAAATTGACGACAAGTGTGATTATAAACGTAGATCACTATATGTCAATTACAAGAATTGACATATCGTGTCTTAAAGTTTTCTTTTATCATTAAGTTCATAACAGTAATTCAAAGTCTGTATGTACGTATGTACACACGATTAAGTTTTGTAAATTTAAAAGCCGTATGTATGTAAGTAAATATGATTAGGTTTTATGGATTTAGGAATTGTATGCATATACATGCAAGTAATTTGACGGAGTTTAGGTAAGATATGTATGTACCTTGTACGGCATGTAGGTAAATATATATGCCGTGTGAACTGAATATATTACTGATAACAAAATGCAATTTATGCTAAATTGCATTTTGCTTCAGTATGAAAATGCATTTTTAAATGCATTTAAAATTGAAATTAAATTGAAATATTTTTTCATTTTTAGGGTCATTTCTGATAAACGCCAACATATTGCATAGGGCAAGACATTGCCGTATTGACTTTATGTTTGTGATTCGGGTCAGTAGGCACCTGGGTCACAACAAATGTCGCACCTTCTGCCTTCACTAAAGTCTTGCCAACAATGATGCTCGATGTAACTTTTGTGGGGTTAGGCTCCACCAGATAGAATCGGCAGGTTCCGATGTCATCAGTAAGCTTTGTCCATATTAGTGTCTCGGAATATGGCGAAAGAGTAATATTTTCGCAGAACACCGCCCTTTCTCTCGCAGGATAATCTATATTCCCAGAATCCGCTCTCGGACATCCAGATGTATTTTGTATGTGGTCATGAAGTCTATTTCAAGAATGCATTCATCCATTATGTCTGAAATCAGGAAAGTGTGAAGAAATAGTAGTTCGCCTAGTTGAACATCTAAAGTTATTTCTCCAAAAACCTGTGCTGCTGCTCCAGTTGCTGTTCTTACGATATTTGGTGGTATTTTGAAGCCATTTGTTCTTACAAAGATTTTCTCTAATAATTGATCTCGAAGCTCCAGTATCGATACTGACCGCGCAGATATTTTTTCCTACACTTTCATATATAACAAGACAGCTATTATTTCTCTGCAACTGGCCTACTTCAATGATGACTTCGGGGCTGTCGATTCCACCAATCAACTTCTGCCCCACAAAGTTGATTTTTCCTTGTTTTCTGACTGCTCAACAGGAGAGGTAATGCGACTAGTCGCTGCTTGATATCTAGTCTCTCCACGAATAGCTTGTGCCCTGGCCCGACATCTTTGGGATTTTTCTTTCCACTCTTCTTCTGGAGATTCCACTCGTCGATGTTTTCTGCAGTCTCTTTGAAGGTGCCCTGGTCTATTATCTGGTCTAGCATCGAAGGACACCACGTGAAGATGGGCTCTGTGATGATTGCACGCTGTTGCAAGTACATTCTTCCACTGAAATTTATTTCACTCGTACTGCACTCCGTGAAGCTTGTCTGGCGGATTCATACGCTAATGCATCGGCTAGTGCTTCTGCTATTGATTTCTTCCCTGCTATCCTTCACAAATGCCTCCGTCGTTACTTCATTAAGGACATCCGCATTTACGCTGGAGTATGAAAGATGCGCTAATCTTTCCACATCAGCCTGCAGTTGTTGTAGTGACTCGCCATGTTTTTGAATCCTGTTGCGCAACTGTAGGCGATATACTTTCTGCAGACGTTCATCTCCGTAACGTAATTCTATCTAGTGTACTAATAAAGTATAATCACGTTGCCTTTCTTTCGGTATAGTTTGTAAGAGTTCTGATGCAGGTCCTCGAAGGGCTAACACCAGAGATATAGCTTTGTCTTCATCATTCCATTCATTTACCTCTGAAGCCGTCTCGAATTGTCTCTTGAAGATATGCCACGAATTTTGTGCATCAAATATTGGTGGTCTCATTCTACCTGCACCGGATATTTCAATTGCTTCGTGCCGATGCTTCATCCTTTTAATATCTGCTTTAAGGTTGTCAAGCTGCTCAGTAAATTTTTGTTGTTCCTGCTCGAATTGTTAAATTTTGAAATTTCGTTCATCCAACGAGTTTTTCAGAAAAATTTTCTGTTCCTCCAAACGTGTTTCTATTCTCCAGAGAGATCTTTTGTTCGTCCAAACGGGTTTCCAGAGATTTCGTTTGTTCCGCAGAAGCATTCTTTTGCTCGTCCAAACGGGTTTCCATAGATTTCTTCTGCTCATCTAAACGGGATTTCAGAGAATTCTTTTGTCCCTCATTGGAATTCTTTTGTTCATCAAAACGGGCTTCCATAGATTTCTTTTGTGCCTCGAAAGAATTCTTTTGTTCCTCGAAAGAATTCTTTTGTTCCTCGAGAGAATTCTTTTGTTCATCAAAACGGGGGCTTCCATTTTGCTCATTAAAGTACTCAAAAACTGTTCCATTTTCATCGCTGGCTCTTCCTCAGCTTCGGTTTCTTCCAAGTTCTTTTCGGAAACAAATGTTTCAGGATTCTTTCCTTCCTCTATCAAACCTTGTCTAAGTCGCTTGACTAGAACATTCTTTGCACTGGTCGTTTGTAATGACCGGTTTCCTAACTCGACTTTCTAATCCTTTATTCGAAGCTCGTCCACTTAGCGGCCCATTACTCTAATAATAATTCACTTACAGTTGAATATAAATTATTTTCAAGAACTTCAAAAATTTAACACATTTTCACAAAATTAATCACACTTTGAATTTTTAAGTCAATTGCCACCACTTTATTTCGCAAATTTATTTCACTTCTGACACCAGTTGCTGTGAGCGTGGCCTTCGGTTCGTTATTTGAAAGACAATATTAAATATTTAATATACAAGTTCTTTATTTCACTTCTAATCATATAAAATTCATAAAACTTCAATAAATCAACTCAACTTTAATTATCGCTATTACTGTACTTTCAATTATCGCAATCCAGTTACAACACTTTCGCCTGTTTATTACTTTCGCTTATTACCACTGCAACATCAAATGGGTGCCATACACGATCCGTTTTGCAGTCGTTTTAAAACCACGTTTTAGTCAAGATAAGAACCTAAAATGTGGTAAAGAAAAAGCCACACACACGTTACACCTTCATAACGTTTTGCCGTCATCTTGTAGTGACAATAATAATAATAATAATTCTCACAATATTTTAGCAAAATGCGGTTTTCACAGAAGCGCGGGAACATTTTATGAGAGTAAAACGTGAAAACTCCGCCACTTCTCATTTATTTACGAAAACGAAATATTTTCCATTCTGTTTCGTTGCATGCAATTTGCACTTTCACATTTTTTATCTTTATTCATAAAAGTTTTAAAGAGAGTTTGATTTCTTTTTCATTATTTTTTTCTTTCTTTCTTCGTTTATTTGCCGTGTACATTTAAATGTAAAACAGTCGGAAATCTCGCGACAACCACCACACGTAACGCTTTGCCCACGTTTTATCCACGTTTGAGAAAGATTTCTGGCATGACCAGAATTCTGGTTTTAGTAGACATCCAAACCTCAAAACGTGGTGTTCGCCACACACGTTCCGTGTTGTGCTATTGTTTTACAGTAAAACCACGGCAAAACGGATCGTGTATGGCCTGCTTATGACAAGACTCTTTTCTGGCGGTGACAACTGTTATATTTATACCCTATAAACTCCCCAAATTATTCTGGAGTGTTCTATTCCAGAATCTTCTTGATTATTCTATTCATTCTATTCCTGAACCTTTCCGAACCTTAAGTTGTTTACTCTCCATTGCCAGTAGATGTCACCAGTTTTCTCTTTCTATTGCACGTAACAATATGCTGATTGCATCTGTTAAAACAATGTTTTTCTCACATACAATTATATGTTGCATGTTCACGTTCATGTTTACAGAAAATAAATAATAGGAGAGTAACATTAATTAAAATTTGTTACATTATAATGTACTTAAAGTTTCATTCTTAAAGAAAATTTTTTATAATATTGTTACGCGCAACAAAGTGGCACAAGTGGATGTCTGTTGAAAATGGCAACAACTTTAGGTTAGTGATGTTTTAGTAATCTTCGGGTTCGGAAAATATAATCTACGGAAGGTTCTAGGATAATTTGTGGAGTATAAATACGGCGCTTCTCACATCCAGGAGGCGAGCCTTACTTCAGACAATGAAGTGAACGAAGTAAACTATTTGGATTGCGATAATTAAAAGTACAGTACTAGCGGTTACTATGAAGAGTTTATTTGATAATTATTTGTAAATGTCATAAAAGTAAACAGTGAAGTTAAATCAAAGAAGAACTTGTTAATGCTATCTGAAATGTATTAGATGAGCAGAAGAAAGCTAATGAGGAACAGAAGAATTGTCTCTAATCCCATTTAGATGAGCAGAAGAAATCTATGGAAACCCGCTTGTACGAGCAAAAGAATTCCTTTGAGGAATCTCTGGAAACCCGTTTGGATGAACAAAAGCGTTCTCTGGAAATCCGTTTGGACGAATAAAATAGTTCTCTGGAGAATTGTCTAGAAACTCATTTGGAGGAGCCGAAAGATTTACTAAGAAGTTCTTTTGAAGCTTAAAATTTGATAATCGAAGGAATTGAGCTGAAGTTTCAACAAAAGGTTTTGAAAGTTCAACAAAAGGTCCCGAGCAACTTGAAACCGTTAAAGCAGATTTGGAGAGGATAAAGTATCGTCAACCTTGGCACGAAGGAATTAAAATAACAGCTGAAGGGAGAAAGAACACTCCTATATTTGGTGGACAAAGTTCTTGGCATATTTTTCAGAGATAATTCGAGGTAAATGGAAGTAGTTACGCTATGGGGATTCTGGGACACTGTTTTAGCTTCCAGGATTTCACCACAGATGGCGACACCGTCGCTAGGTGGGTTGAGTCCATACTAAATGTGGGTTTGTGTCTGTGTTTGTTTTTGTGGGACTGTCTTGGATGTTGGGGATACGAGATCACTTTCAGCACTCTCCAGCATAGGAAAATAGCATAGAATTTCGATTTTGTTGCTGGAGTTCGCTTATTTTTCATCTCGAGTTTTGTGGATACGAGATCACTTTGGGGATACGAGATCACTTTCAGCACTCTTCAGCATAGGGAAATAGCATAGGTTTTCAATTTTTCTCTGGAGTTCGCTTATTTTTCATTTCGGATTCGTAGCCTCTAAGTTGACATTAAAATTTTTCATCTCGAGTTTTGGGGATACGAGATCACTCTTAGCACTCTCCAGCATAGGAAAATAGCATAGGTCTTCGATTTTGTTTCTGGAGAGGTGGGAATCTTTATTGGTGGAGGTTGCTGGTTAAGTTTGATCTGGTCTTAGAGGGTACAATTTGACCTTGAGGTGCCCCCTCCTGTGCCTGGGTACTGGAGGTTGGCTGAGAGCTTTAGTGGCAATATCTGATACTATGACTAGGACTGCCTGAGGTGTCTTGGACTGGGCTATGTTACCTGTACCAAGGCTTGGGTAGAATGCGTATTAAGTAATGATGTGAAATACCCTAACCGAATTTATATCGGGGCTGTATACTTGTCAGCTTGAGTTTGGTTTTAGTTGTTTACTTTAGTATGAGTGCCTGTGGTGTGTTGGGCTGGGCTACTTGGTGGCTGAGGAAACGTTATCTGAGGCGTGGGCGGATGTGTGCAACTGTGTATTTATGTAGATAATAAATATGAAATTACCTAAGAAAATTAGTGTAATAAGTATTAATACTAATTCATATTTTTGTTCATGCCAATAGTATTAGCACTAGGGGTAAAATTTTCATCAAAAACCCGTTACGCGATATGGTTCGAGATAAGAGCGATCTTACCTTCTCAGGTGTAATTAATATTAGTAGCTGAGAAACAAAAACAACAACAACTGTAATCGAAGTTGTGGTTTAAAGATTTGATGATCTTAATCTGTAGGTGTCTTTTATAAAAATTGCGCCATGTGATGATATATCTAAAAATAGATCAGGCAAAGCTGATTGGAGCGAATGTTCTAGATACATATGTTCACTTAGATAAGTAATGGAAATTAGTAAATGCCTAATTTTGCTCTTCAGGTAGAATGCTTCTAATTTGATTCCTTGCATAAACAAATTCGCACAGTCCAGTAAAGTAAACAAACTCGTCGTCGAATAATGTAAACAAATTCGCACAGCTGCCGAGTAAAGTAAACAAATTGGGCGATTTATGAAAGATTCCTAATTTCTTTAGCTGAAAACAAGAACAACCGATATTAATCTGTAGGATATGATGTCTTAGATGAGTAGTGGAAGTTATAATTGAAAATTTCTTGTGCTGAAAATAACAACAACAACAACTATAACGTCAGTTGCGGCCTGTAGGTGTCTTTGATATGATCATGTTATGATATTCGATGTGTAAAAATGGATCACGGCTGCTTGGCATGGTACGACACATGAAATCATTAGAAATAATGGAAATTAAGGCAGTAGAAAAGGTGGCCAGGCGGCTGGTAATTTGATATCTTGAGTAAACAAATACGTCCGAGCGATCAATGTTTTTTTGTATCTAGGAGTTTGTATTGAAAAGTCTTACATTTTATGACGAACTGTTTTTTATTTTCAATAAAATTTCTCAATCAGCCACGCTGTTATGAGATTTGATTGACCCCGATATCATAGTTCACATGAAGCTGATAAGAAGATGATAATTTTATCTTCATACTATTGGGGTGATCACATTATTTTCTTACCATTAGGTTGAGAGTGGGTTTAATTAAATGTTTTGATGAAAGAAGGTGGTGTTATGACATTAATGTAGTATGATATCTTGTCTTAGATGAGTAATGGAAGTTGTTTGGGAGTTGTGAGTGAGTAATAAAAACCTTATCAGCAAGGTCGCTTCGTATTTATCTCTCTAAAGTATCATCGAAATGGTGTTGTATGAAGGAAGAAAAACTGATAATTCTTCAAGCCCATAGTGAAGACCGTGGTAGAGGTTGAGAGTGGGTGCTGTAAGTTGTGGATTAAATTGAAAGTTTTGATGGATGGTTTTTGACATAATATTAATCTAGTAGGATATGAAAGCTTCAGTGAAGAGCGTGGAAGAGGAGAGTGTTATTTGTTTACCTTTGAATTTTAAGGTTTATACTTTTAGCCTCCAGCAAGAATGTTTTCTTTCAGTTGACTCGGTGACTAGATAAGAACTTGTTGATTTCATGTTCATAATTTCATCTTGTAGTGAGCAAATGAAGGTAGCAGAGTTTGTTATAAATCAAGCAGGTATGCTGTTATGAGATTTGAGGAAAGTTTTTATGGACACGGCAACGTAGGTATTAGTGCGGCGCTTTCACAGGAGGAGGATGTAAATTCCAGTGGCTTAGTATAGTAAAGCACGTTCAAAATCAGAGAAAAATTATTGTGCTACAAGAAAAGAGCTACTTGCCATTGTAAATTAACCAAGCATTTCCATAAATACATGCAGTTTAAAACCCCTGAGGGACAAGTGAACAGATGAATAGAGTGACTTCAAGCTTATGACTTTGAAATCCAACACCAAAGAGGTCGTATCCATGGAAATGCGGACGCCCTTTCACGACGTCCATGCAAGCTTGAATGCAAATATTGCTTCCGGTTGGAATAAAAAAAGACACAACGCCAAATATACAGTTGATAACGGTGTACCCATCGTCAGGTTGGGCCAACGACAGTTTGCGAATAGCACAACGAGAAGACCCAGAGATGTCACCCATTCTTCCTTGGAAATAATACATGGAAATACCACAATGCAAGGATATTTCGGAGAGGAGCGAGAAGCTGAAGAGCTACTGGGCTCAATGGAATTCCTTTCACGTTGAATGCGATATATTAAAACGCAAGTGGTAGGCAACTACCGGCGAGCCATTCCAAATGCAAAAAGTTATCCCAGCATCAAAGGTTGACGATGTTCTAGAAGAAATGCACACTAAATCATGTGGAGGACATTTGTGGGTGAATAAAACAATTTCCAAAATACGAGAAAGGTTTTTCTGGTTACATATTCGAGAAGATGTGGAGGAGTGGTGCCGCAGATGCACTGTCTGTGCTGCTTGTAAAGACCCGCAACACAGAAGCAGTGGAGTAATGCATAAGTATAATGTCGGAGACCCGTATGAAAGGATAGTTGACATCGCTGGACCTATTCCAGAAACGGATGGCGGTAACCGTTATATTTTAGTTGCCATTGACTATTTCAGTAAATGGGCTGAAGGTTATGCAAGCCCTCATCAAGAGGCAACTACAGTGGCGGAACAAATTATAATGGATTGGGTCAGTAGGTTTGGAGTGCCTCACGAATTTGATTCGGACAAGGACGGAACTTCGAATCACGGACTTTCCAAGAGATGTGTAAAATGCTGGGAGTAAGAAAAACCAGAACAACCCCTCTGTATTTACAGAAAGTAGTCGACTATCATCAACGCGATTGCGCTCGGCATATTCCCATGTTCCTAATGGCCTATCGATCAGCTGTTCACAATACGACCGGACAAACTACCGCAAAGGTCATATTCGGAAAGGAGATGCGTTTACATAGCCACCTCAAATTTGGTACACCCAGAGGTGAACAAAAGTTACCAGACGATGTATCGGAGTTTAGACAACCATTAGCTGATGTAGCAAAATTAGCAGTAACTACCGATCGGATGAAGCCCCGCTATGACTTACGTGCAGTGCTTCTTGCAAAAGACCGCCACATAGAAGCAGAGGAGAAATGCAAAAAAATAATGTAGGGGACCCATTTGAGCCTTGGACATCGCTGGACGTTTTCCAGAAACGGATAATGGTAACCGTTACATTTTAATTACAATTGACTCTCTTAGTAAATGGTCTGAAGCTTATGCATTCCCTAATAAAGAGGCAACCATAGTGGCAGAACAAATAATAATGAATTGGGTCAGTAGATTTGGTGTGCTTTTCAGGTGCTTCATTCGGATCAAGGACTTTCCAGGAGATGTGTGAAATGCTAGTAATAGGAAAAACCCGAACAACTCCTCTGCATCCACAATTTGACGGCACGGTAGAGCGCTTCAACAGAGCATTGGTCGAGCATGTAGAGAGTAGTCGACTATCATCATCGCGGTTGGGATCGGCATATTCCCATGTTCCTAATGGGTTATCAATCAGCTTATCACAACACAACTGGACAAGCCCAGCAAGGTCATATTCGGAAGGAAGATGCGTTTATCTGGCGACCTCAAGTGTGGCACACCCAGAGGTGTACAAAAGTTATCGGACGACTATGTATCGGGATTTAGACAACGATTCGCGGATATGCAAGAAGTCACGAGAGAAAAATTAGCAGTAATTATCGATCGGATGAAGACCCGCTTTGACCTACGTGATAATTCATCCGGATTCAATGAAGCTGACCTTGTTTGGCTGTAAATCCCGAAACGGCGTAAGGGACGTTCTCCAAAATTACAACAACATTGGCAAGGACCGTATTCAGTAGTGACTAGGATGGTAGAAGAAGCAAACGGGAAATCGTTCACCTGGATCGTTTGTGTCCACACTACAAGCACCAAGTTCGTCGACCAGCTGTCGACGCTGTCGTTAGCTTTAGATTAATAACGTAGCTCACGTCACTAGAACAATAGGGAATTTGAATTGAAAAAAAAATAAAAATGTAAATAAACCATATAAAGGTAGCCAATAAATATAAATGTAATACTGCATGTAGAGATGCCAAGCACGATCCACACAAGCAGGGAAATCTAAGAAGACGGTATTTTAACACTTCTTAAGATCCTCATGCTTATATAGAGAAATGCGGCCGATATTCGGCAAGCTAGCAAGCAGTATGTAAGAAAACATTGCAAAACAAATATAATGAAATATAATAGAACCTAAATAAAATGTTGTCTACACGGATACTTCTCTCGAGCAGAAGTAAAAGGTTGCATGGAATATCATTAATGTTTGACTATCGGTAAATTATGTCACGTACGCTAAATATAAATAGAAATGCGTTAAATCAGTCATCTGTATGTTGCTTCACCCGCGTCGCAATTAATAAACCCAGAAGTTAAGTAAAGATAAGCTATCCACGAAATATAGAGGACTTTCCCGAAATTCAATTAATGTTAATCTGTCAATCGAAATTGTTAAACAGAATTGTCAACTAAACCCCTGTTATGGCAGGTGGCGTCATGGAGTAGGTCCTTTGTAGTATTAGAGTGTTTGTCTATGGTAATCATAGGTGCAGTTAAAAGAACTAAGTAGGTAAGTTAGGCCTTTGACGCGCGAATAAAATACAAGAAGTTATTTTATGTAAAAATAAATTTATCACGTGGAGTAGGGGAAGTTAATATTGTGGTACGGCTTAATATTAGGTTTAAGCAGAGAGTAAGTGTTAAGAATATAGGTGCATTGCTTAAGACCCATTCCAAGCACGGAGGCCATAGCGGCCCATTGTGCTGTCTTGCTAAAAGTCCATTCACCAAAACCTTCCTGTCCTCTTAATGAAGCATATCAGGACTTGGTGAGGAAGGTTTCTCAGCTCGTCCACTGATAGAAGGGCAGACCCTTGAGTATTCAGTCTGCTCCGGGCGAAGATCAGACCTGCACACAAAAAGTATTCGGTTGTCTCCCTCCAGGCAGGACAGACACTCAGGGCTATCAACAAGTCCCATACTTGTTAGATGAGCGTGAAGTGAGCTGTGGCCGGTGATCCTAGATTACTTCCCTCTGAGCACCATGAGAAAATCGGAGATATTACTATTGAAAGAAACAGTTTTGTAAAGTTTTGAAAGGTCATAGAGAAGCAACGCCCACACCGAAGCTCAGGTACCATCGCATCACGTGGCGTACTGGCCAGAGGGTTCTCCAAGTCCAGCCCGTACGCACACAGCCCGTTTGGCAGCTGCCTGCTTGACTAGATCCAGTGGTGGCAGATTAAGTAGGGTCTGAAGAGTTGCAGTAGCCGGAAAACGCATGGAGCCCGTAATAGGCAAGCGGGCCCGCCAGCTTCCGGATCGCAGTCCCCACAAGCGTGCTTGGCCCCCATACAGAGGAGGCATATGTAAACATGAGTCTAACGATCGAGGTGTACATCCAGTGCACAACCCTCGGTCTCATGCCCCATGTGCAGCCAAAAGTTCTCCAGCATTGAGCGAAAATCCTCGTAGTTGCATTAATTTTTTCCTCTACGTGCAGTCCCCATGTCAGCTTCGAGTCGAGGAAGACTCCAAGATGCTTGACATGAGGAGAGGGTTGTAGATTGTGTCCAAAAAGCTTTGGAAGAACAAAGTACCGAAGCTTATGTCTGCTGGAGAAGAGCATCAAGCTGGTCTTTGTTGGGTTCACTGTCATATCATGACTGGTGCACCAGTCCTCAACAATATTGAGGCCTCGTTGCATGAAGCTACAGGCAACAGTCTGCTGTACCTGGAAATGAGCAGAGGGACGTCATCCGCATACGCTTCTCATGAGAATCCCACGTTTTTCAGCACCGCAATGAGTGAGTCAACCGACATACACCAGAGTACACGCCACCTAACGCGCAGCTTCTCTCCACTAGCATACTGAGAGAGGTTCGGCAGCCCACCTCCACAGTTAAGTATCGTCGTCTTAACATTTGGTCGATCCATCGCACTACAATGCGGCCAACACCATGTCGACGAGCTGCCACATATACTGACTCCGGGGTAGCCCTGTCAAAAGCCCGCTCGATGTCCAGAAAGGCTCCCACGGTAAACAGTCCACGATCCAGCCCCCACTCAATGACAGTAACCATTGAGTGGAGAGCCGTCTCTGTAGATCTGCGCCTCCGGTGAGCGTGCTGTGACGTATTTAAGGGAGAAGTCATTAGGGCTACTTCCTTAATATATTCATCCACAAGTCTCTTCAGCCATTTCAAAAGGAAAAGGCCTTTCCAGGTTTCGGAACGAAGGCAACCCTCACCTTCCTCCACACCTCAGGGACATATCCAAAGCGATACATGCCTTCAGATGGATAGGCAGAGTACCGTCTGGACCCGGGGCTTTAAAAGCCGAGAATTGACCAATTCATCTTCTCGACATCAACTACCTTGGCAGCAGTGAACCAATCACCACCAGTGCAGAGAGGTAGGGGATATTCGCCACACAAATGCAGGTCATTTTCAAGCCTACAGTCTGGGAAATGCGTCGAAAGAAAAAGTCTACAGGATTCCTCCTTCGATGCCGTAAAGGAGCCATCTGGCCTTTTCAGAACACTCAGCCTGGCCAACGGGTCACTCCTAAGTGCCCTGATAAGGCTAACCGTTTCACGATAACCGTCAAGCTTCTCGCAAAAGCCTAAAAACGCCTGTATTTTTGATTTCCTAACAAGCCTCTTCTAGGTACTCTTAGTCTCGTGGTAGAATCGCCAGTCTTCCTTCGAGCCAGTCCTCCTGGCCTTATTAAAAACCATTCTGGAAGCCTTATGGAGTTCACTAAGAATACCGTTTTACCACGGCATAGGTTTCGTTCCAATTTTCGTACTAATGGAACATGAATCTTGAAAAGCCTCAGTGACAGCGGACTGCAGCCTTCCAACTGCCTTCTACAAAGCGGCAGTACTCCTGATTTTTGCCGCCGGCGAGGCCTACGTGGAAACTAGTTCCATATGGTATCTTCCCCAATCAATCCGCTTTCGATTCCTGTGTGGTGACACCTCAATGAGGTCCGCGCTCATATAGAATTCAATATAGCGGTAATCAGAGAGAGACTGCTCTCGCGGTACCCTCCAGCCGGAAAACAGGTGAAAAGCGTCAAAGCCCGCAAAAGTAACATCTATGACTACTTGTCTTCGGCTGCTAGCAAAGGTTGGTTCGTTGTCCTGATTCAACCAGGTCCGTTGAAGTCATGAGCTCCAGCAATTGCTCTCCCCGATGGTTAGAGTCTGAGCTGCCCCAGACAATGTGATGAGCGTTGGCATCACAACCAAGCAAGACTCCAAGCCGATTACGTCTCGCATACACAACCGGTCGCCTTACTGCCTCAGTAGGAGGGGGAGCAGCGGAGTCATACTGGAAATATGCTGAGACAATTAGGATTACCCTATTGGCTCCATCCTTCTTGAAGGAGAGCTTGATCGATGTAGTGTCCCTATCGCACAAATCGGGCATTAAGGTCACCACAACGTCTTTTGTCGCAACAACACAAGCTCTATGAGTAGAGTTCGTGGTGTCACACAGGATTTGAACGCATTGCACCTTCATTAGACCGCGGATACGGTCCTTCCAGACCAAAGCCTCCTGCACAAGTACCACTTCATGTTGTTGGGGTGTTGTACGCAAGTCAGCCAGGATATGTCCTAACAAAGCAGACGTCGCCTTACTGTGTTGCAGATTAATCTGGGTGAAGAGAAGTCCAGTCATGTGGATTACTTCCCTATTCTCTCCCACTTCTCGAGCAAAGAGAACTTACCCTTGCCCAGGTGAAGATGCGAACACATAGAGACCCCCTTCAGCGCTTCAGCAGCCTTCTTGTCTATCCCCAAGATTAGTAAGGTCCCATTTTCTAATTTCGGGTTCTTGGAGCCCTCTGCCTTGTGATAGACTTTCCACTTCCTTGTGCTGCGAACCTGATTTTGGATTTCTTGCCGATCGCATCCCAAATTGCGCCCTGAAAGACAATAATCTGGTTGTCGGTAAGAGGAGTTTCTGGGTCGATCGCGCTGACGACCACACGAATAGCATGCTTAGCAGCCTGCGAAGGGTCGGCCGCTGTAGGTCCCTCCGCGTGCTCAGGCACGGCAGATCCAGGCTGACTCCCTTCCGTCGTCGGGAGCTCCTTGGATGTCCCAGGAACCCCTTCTAAAGAGTGACACCCTGCCTGTTGTGCCTTAGAAGGAGGGGGTCCGCTGGGGCTACCCCAGCAGGCTTCTTCTTCAGGTTGTTGCTTTTGCCCTACTTCTCACCAGATCTGTCAGATCTAACTAGCACGGTTCTAGGGGTCTTTAAACTCACATCACCAGCGACGCTGGCAGAAATATCGGTGTTTAGCTGAGTGGAAGGGGCAAAGTCCGGAGAGATGTTCACTCCCTTAATTTTTTTCGGCACCTGACTTACACTTATTCACAGTGCTCAGTTTACCGACGCTAGGAGACTCACTACCACTCTTTACTACCTGCCCAGTCGGATGACTGACCACCTGTGAAGAGAGAGAAAGAGAATGCCCAGGGACGGCATTAGCCATCTCCCTAGCTCTTCTCTTTCTCTTCCTTGCTGATCTACCAATTATCCTGTGTCGGGAAGTCCCGCTTCGGTTGCCACCATCAGCGCCTTTCAACTCTGCGATTACAACTTTAGCTAGCCCACCCGAATTGAGTTGCTCTGCCGCCTGAGGAGCATGCCTGATCTCCATAAGACTTACACCACCCCCATCAGCTGAGCTCCCCTGCTGGAGGAGATTTTCCATGGAAGTCGAGATCTCAGGAATAAAATCCTCCGATTCCTCAGACATCCGTGGATTATTACCGCACTTACTAGACGTGGATTTATTACAGTCAAAAAGATCCATATTTGGCCCCACGAGTGGGGGGGGAGCCAGTCACCCCCGAACCGCATTACCGCAGGAAGGCTAATTAAAAGTGGAGATCGCCTGGTATCCAGAATTCGTATACTAGTGACTGAGCACACCCTCAGCCACGCAGCCCTCGGCGTATGCTGTTCCACCTTCGCTTGGGCTGGGATCAGCTTTTAGCCCACTTATCAGTGTGAAGCCCACCGAATAGCGGTTACCACCTCGCACTACGTGGAGGTAGCCGAACCTAAGGCCAACACCTTCATTTCACCCACCTCTCGGCTGACAGAATAGTAGGATCCGCTACTCACAGAGAAGATAGCTTTGTCTGATGTTAGCCACATTGCTTAAGTTAGACATAGTTGGTTAGTGAGTGGACAGCTTTAGTTAGTGCCATTGTTGAGAACTACGTGGAAGAGTCCGAATCGAGTCCGAAGACGAAGCAGCCAGCTTCACTAGGGCAAGCAGCCATTGCGTGACCAAGTTTCTAACGTGAAAGTATCACGAGTCCCAAATAACAACAATTTAAAATTTAAAAATTTTAATTAGCAGCGGAGAAAGAAACTTAAATAAAAAATAAAATATAAGAAAGATAGAAAAGGGTAAATGAATATAAGTAGTTGCATTTCCAGACGTATGGGAAAAAAGGTGAAAAGAAATCATCCTAAAGGTAAAAGCGCCGGATGAAGAAATTTGGGATGTGGAAGGAGGAGATAATCTAGTAAGGAGAAGCCTGTTCAACAGAAGAAAAGTGGAATACTGAGTAAAGTAGCATTCCATTTAATTAATGTTTTTTGTACAATAGCTGTTTGTATTTTGGCTGAAGAGACAGTCCATGCGAAGTGGTGAACAGGGTGCTGTAAAAACACGAGGAGCCGTGGCCCAGTAAGATCCCACTACTTAGCTAGCAAAAATAAAATTATTCACGGAAGGTTAAAATATCGAAAACGATTTGGAAGATCGTGTCAACAGGATTATAGTCGACCTGGTAGTAACAGAATTTAACTGGATGCCGGCACCCTAATTAAGATAAGTTGTTTTTGTTAAGTACATTATGAATATCAAGGTAGTGTTCATGTGTGAATTTATATACATATATAACAAGATATTATTGCATTAAATTAAACTTTGGTCTGAAGTAATGGTGCTCAAATCTTAATTGAACCCCAGTGCCTCAGAAAGAAATAATACACAACAAGAAGGAAGTTAAGTGTTATACGAAGGAAACAACTTTAGGTTCAGTGACGTCTTAGTAAACTTTCATCATTGGTGTGACCAGTTTTTGGTCCAATTGCCTATCCCACAAAGGAAGCAACAACCTCTTCTACCCAGACTTTAACCAAATCAAATTCATCGCGCCACCTACCGGAAAGAGCAGAACAACTTCTGGCAGGCCAGTTAGTGCTTTATAAAATCTAATTTCATAATACTATTGTACTTGTACTTAAGTGTGCATTAGTTTTTAAAGTAGCGTACGACATTTCAACAGTATAATTGGCTGCGAAATTAATTTTTGCACAGAGGCAATCAGAAATTTAACTATGAAAAATTAATCTTAGATTAATTAATTTTATAAACACAAGTTCAAGTTGGCTCACATATCATAAATAAATGCTTGCTTCCTGGAACATAAACCAAGGACGTAAATCTTATGATCAAAACGAAAAAAAAATGGGAGAATATAACTATTTTTAATCTGCATTATTTTAATCAAATATAATACTTATATTAAGATTTTTATTATTTAAATAAAAAGTTATTATTAATTGTTAATTTTTTATGCTTTAGATAATAATAATTATTATTTTTAGTTTTTGTAGTTGAAGATAATAACTATTGTTATACCCTAGATGAAATCTAAAGGGTATACTAAGTTTGTCATTCCGTTTATAACACCTCGCAATAATGAAGGTACAGCAAAATTGGACACCCACGTATATTAAAAGCTATATTGCGTCCGTCCGTCTGTACACGGGCTTTAAAAAAAAAGTAAAATTAACTTCGAAAATGATACAAATCGGGCAGCTCCTTCGTGGGCTTGCCATACAAAAAATTCGTTTTCTACTACATATTTGGACACTGCCTGAGAACACGTCGACAAACAGAGCTAAAATATGGTATATGGTGTTCTGATAGTAATAACAAATAAAATTTTAAGAATGGAGTGAATTGGGTAACCCCTTCTTGGTGTTGCCATATAAAAATTTAACTTTTTAACATATACTGTGAAAACGATCAATCCTAGAAATTTTTATTGTACTAAAAACTTTTTCAGAATACGAAATCCTACAAAATTGGTAATAATAATTTTTTCTGTCCGACGAATCGTTCTAGAAATATATACGAAGAACCACTTTAGAAATCAAACTTGCATAGATCGGTGACCAACGAAATTTTATATGGGCATTCTTTTAGGGTATCATTAGAATTGGTCTTAGACCAATTCTAGCTATTTTACTTGTTGATTTGGATTTTTTTATCAAAAATTATATCATTCCCCGGTTTATATTTCTTTTTACCAAATAATTAATTGAGGGATTCAAGTAAACTTTTCACACTTTTGAGATATATAACGCGTTAAAGTTTTGGATATCCTTAATTCTGTTTAAAGTCTTAATTTTTTGAAATATATAATAAAAATAATCCACAGATCTTAATTATTTGCTTATGAGACAATTCAGAAAGTGGTTGTTTTTTGGGATTCTCCGGTATAAAAAGGCTGTTTTTATTTCTTTTTTGGTGAAATTTGATTAGGGCGGCGACGTTTCGGGTTAGGTTTGACCCATCATCAGGCCCTGGGTTAAACTACCAAAGAGAAAAGAAGATTTTTTATATCATTGTACACTATAAAACTTACAGAAAAAAGGTGAATTAAATTAAGTAAAACAAACAGTAAAAGGAACGAATGAGAATCCTTATGACTATCAGACATATTACCAAATATGTAGCACAAATTTACAAATGTAAAAGATATAAAATGTGAAGCTGTATATTTGCGCTTCATATTTTGTTAAATGTCTTTAGCTTGTGCATATACTTTTATGCTAGAAAATTTACGAAAATTAACTAAATTGAAATTTAGATAAAGAATTTTAGGAAATCTAAATATAATTACAGTAATTGTTGTCTCGGTTTCAACAGTTAGAAAAACGCTTTTGTTGAATTGAACAACGAGTAATGCAATAATAAAAACTTTAATTAAATTCTAGTAATTTTCATTGATGATCGTAACGCCATCGATCAAACCAATCAGACTAATTCCTGTGATACCCCAGATGAATGCCCGCATGTAATTTCGTATGGTCACCAATGTGGGCAAGTTTGATTATTGAAGTAGTTTTTCGCAAATATTTCCAGAACGGTTCGTCGGATAATAAAAATGATTAAACCAATTTCATAGGATTTCATATTCTGAAGAACTTTTCGATCAACATCAAGAAGGGGTTTCCCGATTTGAACTATTTTTGAAAGTATATTTACTATCTCTATGAAAATACCATGTACCAAATTTTAGCTCTCTACATAGACGCGCTCTCAGACATTGCCCAAATATATAGTGAAAAACGAAATTATTGAATGTCTTGGGTTTATTTGACTTATTTTTGAAAAGCCCGTGTACAAAATTTCAGCACTCTAAATGAACGCGTTCTTCAGTTATTGTGAGGATGGCCAAACAGACGGATGAACAGATGGACAGACAAACCGACGGACAGACGGACATGCAAAAATAAAAATAACTTTTATTATTATCCGTGGGTGTCCAACTCATTTTGCTCTACCAGCATAATTTCTGTGCGTTACAAACGGAATGACAAACTTAGTACACCCTATGATTTCATCTAGAATAAATAATTTTAATAACAATTTTAAAATGATTTTAATTTTAAAATTACTTGTCATAACGAAACTTCATGAAAATCTGTTACTATGTAACTTATTCAAACTTGGAACGGAGGTTTGGTATATGATTTTTTCACTTGAAAAATCAGTCGTGGTCTGATGAAATCGGGTCAGTCTCTGCCTACTGATTCGGACTACGGCCGCACATACACTATATCAACTATTACTCAGCTGAGAGTTATTGAGCGTAAAATCGTAAGGTAGTTTTAAATCAAAACTATTTTCTTATTTTATAAAGTAAGGTATATATGTATGTACATAGTAAGGGTAGCCTTTAGTAAGGTATATAAAGAGCCATGGTTAAAATTACTGGAAGTCTATTTTCCTGTACGGATAGTACTTTAGGCTTTATGGCATATATAAAATCAATGTCTAGTCATTTTTCTATAAGAATCAATATAAAACATATTAAAGAATTGGACTAGTACGCATAAATATAGATTTCGTTTTCATGGCTTAGAAAGAATTTCTTAAAGGTTTTTGCTTCACGCAACAAGCCACAATGGTGTGAGACTCTCGTTAATAAAAATTCAGCTATTTGACGTAGTCTGGTCACTTAATTTCAGCATAATGAGCTAAAAGCGCAGAAAATACCGCTCTTCTATTATTAGAACAACAGAAGCGAATTATTAGTGGCACAGCATGATTACCGGGTTTATTATTGCTATGACTAAACTTCGTTCTTCATTTCAGGCGAAAAGCTTCGATATAAGAAGAGGGGTTATGTTGGATAACATTTGATAAGTCCATATTGATATCATGAGGATTTCCAGCTGGTATTGTATGTATCCAACAACAAGGCCAATTTCGCTTACAGTTTACTCAGTGCAATAATAAACTTCAGGGGCGGACAACCAACTCAGACCAACTACTGTTGTACAAATAACTCTTGAGACCTGTCATCTTTTACTGCTCCGCTTCCCTATCTGGCACACAATATCTTTCACCTATATGTAAAGACTCAGCAAGCTTGAAAGGTGGATTCTTACAGCCAACAGAAAATACTTTTCCAATAGAGAAGTTTACGAGGAAGCCAACATTAGTCCAATTCAGGAGAATCTTTTCGAACTTGCGAACAAGCAAATTCTAAGAATACCAAATCAACCAAACCTATTTATTAACAACATGCCGAACCATGGTATATGGAGTAACAGGTATTTTCCATCTGAGCATAATATGTCACTAGTTGATAACTTTCCAAGGAAATGTATGGGATTAATTTTTTTTCAATTTTTGTAACCTTTTACTGCACAATTAACCAGTTTAATTTATATATATATAATTAATATTTATTCGCTTACGATTTCTTCACAGCTATCAAATTTTTTTCAATTGATGGCGAAATGAAAAAAGAATTTTTTTTCTCTCATACTGAGATGGAATAAACCTTCTTACTCTTTATATGTGTGTGTTGTGAGTCCGTTTTCTACAATGTTCTATATTGAAAAATGACAAACATTGACTTTATATAAGCTATAGAGCCTAAACTACTATCTATACAATAAAATAGTCTTCTATTAATTCATAGCTTGGTTCCTTACCTTCTCAAAGGCTACACTTACTATATCCCTTACTTAAATATTCAAATTCAAATTAATTTATTTCAACAACAACTACACTAGTAAGATTTCGATCTTATTATGAGTAAGTGTAGGATAGCTAATAATAATATACTTAATAACAGTAGCAGTTAAACTACATATCAAAAAAGAAAGAAAAATAAGGAAAAAGTAAATCATAATACAAACAAGCACATATACTAAAATAATCTAACAAAAAACCCTAATCCCTCAGTACAAACTTATATTCTTAGTTTCATTGTAGAAATAAAAGCTTAGTAGTAGTTTCTATAAATATTAGAATACAAAAAAAAAAAAAGTACGAAAAACTATTGGATAGATCGCAAATATGCAAATAAATCATTGCGAAAACTGCGACTGCTGATGCTTCTCCTAAGATGAATTGGAAGAGAGCTCCACATCCTGGTGGACTGAACAAATAATGAAGATGATGTTCTTGCAGATTGAGCAAAGGTCAATTTACTGAAAAGGTAATCTGGCTGTTAGGTTACAATTAAATTGCGAAGAAACATTACAGTTCCGAATTTAAGGCCAGAATAAATGTTAAATACGAAGTGATATGACTGAAACACCGTAGACCAAAAGCATAACGTGTGGCAGAGTTGAATGCTACATTAATCTTACGCTAGGAGTGGGAATCCAGTTTGCAAGACACCTCACAGCCGTAAGTCAATAAGGGGACTAGTAATGATTTCACTAACATTACACGGGTTTCAACAGGTGTAAATGCCGCAGATTTGGATAATTTGCGTAGAACTCCATACACCTTGCCTATGATACTGTTAATGTGATCGGACCAGTTCAGAGTTGTTACATATACAAAATGTATTCATAAGGCATCGGGAAACAAATCACAATTTTCATAAGCCAATCATGCCTAAAAGCACGGATGGCTTATCTCTTGCGCATACGAAGAAAGTTGCATCAGCAATTTCTTCAACTACGCGCAACATTCCTTCAACATATTTTTCCCACAAAACGACTTGGGAAAAATAAAAGTTTTAAATTTCAACCCAAGTCGTTTCGATAGAAAAATAGCCCCACGATAAATCTTACCTTCAGTAAGATTTGTCGTATATACGATACATACATACATATCGGGCGCATGAAAATTTTACGTCGGTGAAGACTGAAACGATCAAGTCTGCACCGAAAAAAGCTGCTATCACCAAATTGTTGCGAGCTGCATACATTGTGATCGCAACAATTTATGCACGATAGCACGACGATGGTTGGATATTTATGAAAATATCAAATTTCAATTTCAACCATCGTTCGTCGCGATAATTCTGGGCATGTTTAAACATGTCCAGCGGTAAATAATTTTCTCAGGATAGGAATGCTAATTAAGCATTTTCCTATCCTGAACGAAGAGACTTACGATTGAAAAATCTAAGTCTCGACACAGTCGGTTTTTTAGAGTTGAGTAGACAAGCGGTCGTGATCTCCGCGGAAAATTAAAGCAGTAAAAGTTAGAGAAAGGTTGATTAGAAGACAAAAGTAGAACTTCGGTGTGATTGGCGCGCGGCTTTGAAATTGGTAAAACGAAAAAAAGGAAATGTTGTAAAAATAGTATTGACTACTTGCGAAAGAAAAAGTGTTGATAATTTTAAGCAAAGTTTATAAGTTTAAAAAAAAAAATAAAGAGTGAATACAACACGAAGTGCAAATCTTGTGATTTATCCCCCGGAATATTATACCTATCCAAGTTGTTGTGAGTACCCTATTTGATAAGGTGTATATATATATATATATACATAACAAATTGGCGCAGCCGGTAGGATTGAGGAAGCTTGATCTAGTCAAAACGATCGTAAAAGCTTGAAAAGCCTTAATCCTTCGAACCTAAGGGGTCCCATTTACTAAGCCACTCAGGCCAAGTCACCCCCAACACTCGGGTAGATACCATCTCTAGGCGCCTCTGCTCCAGGCGGGCAAGCGGTCACCCCAATTAGTGCACAGGCACCACCGAGGGATACCAGTGAACAGTCCACAGAAGGAAGAGGAGAAATATCTCGAACTCCCCCAGAAGGACGAATACAGATCAGCCAGGACACAGCTCGATAAGCAGCCTGAAGTTCCAGCCAAGCAGATAACCAAACACTAGCAGTCAGCGATCCTGAGTTGAAGAGGAAATCGAAGGCGGCTCGTAAGCCCCCTTTTCAACTAGATCCAGGGGAAGTTAAGACGGCCCAAAGGCCCCCCCAGCTGCAAAACAAACCGAAATCAACCGACCAAGGATTGAGAGGGAACTCGAAGGCGGTTAAGGAAACCCCCTCTCAATCACAGCAAAGGGACTTAAACAGGCAAGGAGCCCCCCTTTCACCAAACAGCGCATCATATGCCAGCCGACAATCCTGCTCTACCTCAACAGGAAACAGACGCAGCAGCGAAGGAAAACTCTCCATCTTTAGCCGTCGCGGGATCAACCCCAGGTGCCAATACACAGCACGCCGGTGAAGGTACATCATCTGCTGCAGGAGATAAATCTCCACAGTTATCGCCAACAGGACCTCGACTCAGAAGCGGGACCGTTCTGCCAGGTCTCAATAGACAAGTAAGTCTTGATAAATTTTTAATAAAACTGTACGAGAGAGCGCGAGATTCAGGTACGCTAGCCATTACTCAGTGTGATTCACTCAGCAAAAAACTGAGTCAAACCCGCGAAGTTAGACTCGCACAAATACAGACACTAAAGGAAAACACAGTTCGGTTCCGTGAGGAACTAAGTAGGCTCGCTGAATCCACGCGCTCCCTCCCAGTAGATAAGGAGAGTACTGAAACTCCAAATTTAGACTTAGGGAAGAATAAGAGTGTTAGGTTAAGTGAAAGTGCAAATAGTGATAGTGACAGTGGCGGTGAAGCAGCTGAACCAACTCCTGAAGATCTGCTAATAGATTGGCTCGAAGAATCCTTAACGGAAGTCAGCCCAGAAACAAGCCCAGTTAGTCCACCCAAATTTAAATTTCCAGTCAATAGACTAAACACAATGGTGGACTACGCTAAGGTAGCTAACCTCACAGCTCAACTCGTCCCCTTATTTTCGGGTGAAAGTACCCCACAATTGGGACGAGAGCTACAAACCTTCATTGGCTGCTGCAAACAAACTATGCAGTGCCTAAATAATGAGGAAAAAGTGGCTTTCATTCAGGTCCTTCCCACAAGACTCAGAGGTGACGCATAGCAATTATTCGCTTCAGACGTCCCTGCTTCATTTAGTGAAATAGAGGAACGTCTAAATAGAACATACCTTCCCCGTGAGACATACCAAGAGTTAGTGAATAAGTTAATCACTACTAGGCAAAACCCGTTAGAATCTCTCACTGTGTTCATTACAAGGTTGAAACAGTTGTTGACGATTTGCAACGAGGCAGCGACACAGAAGTATGGAGCTGAGGCAGTCCCTGCTGTGAAAACACAGCTGATGGATTTTGCCAAGAACGCTTTGAAAATTGGAGTAACTAACCCACACCTGTGTCAATATTTGCTCACGCAGGGAGAAGGTGATTTAGAAGCATTAATTCAAAAGGCCCTGGACATGGAGAAACTACAACGAAGTGCTACATTCATCCAGACTCCTCTGGTACAAGCTGCTCCATTGGCTCCAGTAGACCAAGATTTACGAGTGAGAGCTTACTACAGAGCTCCTTACTATCAAATGCCATCCACACCTATGTTCGCATCACCTCGAGCTCCAAACCCAAATCACTTTTCACGCAACGTGAATAATCCAAGTTCATCACAGTCACGGCAAAGGCCCTTTACAAACACTGATACCAGAAACTCGGATACAGATGCACTGGTCCGTAACATCACGTGTAATTTCTGCCAGCGAAAGGGTCATACGTATTCAGATTGCCTTAAGCGCAAGAACACCCCTTTCTGCTCAAACTGCAAAATCTATGGACATGACGTCCGTGATTGCAGAAAAACACAACAGACGCAACAAATTGTTCCTCCACGCCTCTCCAATAGATCTACACAAGAGCAACAGAACACAAAAAGTCCTCAAGTCTTCAACATAAGACTCAAGTGCACCTTTTGTGGTCGCCGAGGACACGCAGACGAAGATTGCCGCCAAAAGAAAAAATGGGAAGCCCGGAGTCAGAGAAACGACATGCAGTCGACCCAAAACTCCCCGGCTCGACTTTAAACCCACAACGCAAATTAAAAGGGTCACCTCAAGCGCCCGAATCCGGTGTTCCTACAGTGAAACTTCCACTGGACATAAGCCTTAACGGCCATACAAAAGTAGTAGTGGACACTGGCGCTGAGGTTAGTATTATTAAGAAAAGAGCAATTAAAAACCTCAATATAATTAATTCCAATGAGGCATGCACTTTACAGACCCCTTTTGGAACCGGAAAGACATTGGTAAATTGCAAGGGCAACTTCAATTTTAAAAATAAAATTCCCTGCAAGTTTCAGGTGGTACAAAACCTCCCAGGTCTTTCCGATGACGGCCTATTAGGAAACGATTTCCTATCAAACAATTGTAATGTTGAAGGCCCAAATAAAGCACTCAAGTTTCCTTGTACGGAAACAAATCCCGAAGAGTTTACTGTGCCCTTGTCATGCAAAACGGACAAGCTGTATTCCAGAAAAGCAGTCGAAGTGAGATCACTTGCAGAAAAGATGGAACCTAAACAGGTTAAGCTATCTACATGCAGTTTCTCCAAGGCATCTCAAAAGAGTAATGCTGGCTGCCAGGTTCAACAAGAGCCGACGGAATGCGAAAAGAGCTGTCTGGGTGATCAAGAAACCTGCGAAATGAGGCAGCATCTGGTTACTTTAGAGGAACCAATATGCATACCTGCTAGGTCACAAACGATCACCACAGTCCCGTTGCAAGTGAAGGAAGAAATGCTCTGTCTATCGAAAGAGATAGGCGATGGAGTCTTCCTGGCCAACAGTTTACTCCCTACTGGGAAAGAAACAGTGCTAGTTGCCATACTCAACATTAACAATTTCGAAGTAGTCATCAACAGTTTATTGTTACAACTGTTCCCTATACATGACTACGCCGTCATCCCAATAGGAGAAGCCACTGATACACAATACGTTCTCAAGCCAAATAAATCGCAAGCGAGTAACACGAACATCAGTGAGCTTCCCAAGGCGGAACAGAAGTCAAACAAGACTTCTTCCTCAAAAATACCTAGATATAAGTTACTAAGGAGGCCCAAGAGCCCCATACAAGACGCGTGCGAGCTCAATAAGACCCGACTAGAGGCAAAAATTACTCCACCGTCCAAGAAAATAACTTACAAAAATTGTACATGGCCCCATAGTCAAACTAAAGATGCGAGCGAGCCCCAGAAGCCGACAAGCAAAATGCAGCTGACTCCTCCATCCAATATACCTAGATGTAAGATAACCACAAGGATAAGAAGCCCAGCAACAGGTGCGTGTGAGCTCAGTAAGACCTATTCTCAGGCAAAGACGACTCCACCTCCCAACAAAGTTAGTGTGAAGAAACAACAGTGGCCCAAGAGCCCCATCAACCGTGCGTGCAAGCTCAGTAAGACCTATTTAAAGGCAAAGTCGACTCCACCACTTAATAAGATTAGTATTAAGAATAAAAAGTGGCCAATGAGCCCGATAAAAGACGCGTGCGGGATCCGTAAGACCTCATTGAAGGCAAAGTTGGCTCCACCGTCAAATAGTATTAAGAAAACCAATTCTTCAAGGCCCATAAGCCAAAATACGAATACGTGCGAGTACTCGGACCAATCAAAAGTACCCATAAAACATGGTACTCCACCATTAAAACTGCAGGAAGCCCATTCCCTGCCATCTAGTAATGTAAGTAAAACAGATAGTAAGTACACAGCTCCACAAAGTGAGAAAAGAAACGTAAGCTTTTCGGAAAACACAGCTATCTTACAACACGTAAGATACTTATTTCCGGATCAGGAAGATCCCACGTATACTCCGCGAGTCAACAGGCTAGACCAAGAGCTCAGCCTAGACCCAAATCTAAACGCGGAAGAAAAAGCTTCGATATCCGAACTCTGTTATGAGTACAACGATATCTTTTACCTTAAAGGTTACAAGCTGACATATACAAATGCTATCACCCACAATATCCCTTTAATACAAGACCAAGCGCCCATAAACCAAAAGGCCTACAGATTACCAGAAATCCAGAGACAAGTAATCAACGAGCAATTAAGAGAAATGCTAGACAACGGGATAGTCCAAACTAGCAAAAGCCCTTGGAATTCACCCTTATTAGTAGTCCCCGAAAAGGCGGGACCCGATGGTGAAAAAAGGTGGCGCGTCGTTGTCGATTTTCGTAAATTGAACGAAAAGACAATTGGCGATGCATTTCCGCTACCACGAATCGAGGATATTCTTGACCAACTAGGTCATGCCAGGTACTTTACCACTCTCGATTTGGCCAGCGGCTATCACCAAGTCGTAGTCGACAAAAAGGATCGACATAAGACCGCCTTTAGCACTAATTACGGGCACTACGAATTTAAGCGTATGCTATTCGGACTCAAAGGAGCTCCTGCTACATTCCAACGCCTCATGAACTTCGTTCTGACAGGCCTACAAGGCCTCGAATGTTTCGTTTATCTTGACGACATCGTCATTTATGGTAAGAACCTAAATGACCACAATAATAAGCTTCGCAAAGTCTTCAACAAATTGAGAGAAAACAACCTCAAACTGCAGCCAGAGAAGTGCCAGTTCTTGACAAATGCTCTAGCGAAGGTGCATTACCAGACCCCAGCAAAACGGCCTGCGTCCAGACATTCCCTGTTCCAAGAACAGTAAGGCAAGTACAGTCCTTTTTGGGACTTGCCAATTATTACAGGAAGTTCATTCCGGACTTCTCTAAAATCGTTCGTCCAATAACGAATCTGCTCCGAAAGGATGTAAAATTCACTTGGACCGAGAAATGCCAAGAGGCATTCCAAAGCATTAAAAATGCCCTAATTTCCCCACCGCTTTTAATCTATCCAGATTTTACAAAGCCATTTAATCTCACAACGAACGCCAGTAACGAGGCTTTAGGAGCTGTACTTTCCCAAGGAGAAGTGGAAAAAGACCAGCCTATCGCCTATGCAAGCCGAACGCTAAACACAGCCGAGAAAAACTATTCCACTATTGAAAAGGAGTTATTGGCTATAGTCTGGGCAACTAGAAATTTCCGATGCTATCTCCAAGGCAGGAAATTCACGGTCTACACTGACCACAAGCCTCTCAAAGGAGTCTTTAATGTTAAAGACCCAACTTCCCGTTTGGTGAGATTTCACCACAAATTGTCAGAGTTCGATTACACCATCGAATACAAACCAGGGAAGTATAATACCAATGCGGATGCATTAAGCCGCATTCCACAAGTATTAAACGAAGACTATACAGGCAATACCTTAACGGTACAAGCCCAAGTGCACCACACTATGGACTCTGATGTGGAAGAAAATAATTTCCCAAATAAAAAGAAAACAAAGAAACCCGCTCATTGCTTCGCCGTGACCAGAGCTCAAAAACAGAAAGCCCAAGAGGCCAGTATGAGCCCCAGCGCTGAAAAACAGCCCACGGCAGCGGAACATAAAGAAAATGAGCCCCCAGAGGCAGAAATACAACCCCCGGCTACGCTTGAACACGAAATATGTCCAGTCAAGGCACCTGAGATAATCACGACCCCCAAGGAAGTCCAAACAATCCTAAAGGATTATCACGACTCTCCTTTCGGCGGCCATCAGGGTGTCATTAAGACCTATAAACGAATTAGACGCAAGTACTGGTGGAGACACATGCTTAGCGATATAAAAAAGTACATAAAAAAATGCCCTAAGTGCCAAACAATGAAAGCATCTCCACAATTCAAGATGCCCATGGTAATAACGGACATCGCAGAACAACCTTTCGACAAGGTTTACCTCGATATAGTAGGTCCACTAGAAGAGACCATATCAGGTAATAAATATATCTTAACTTTTCAAGATAACCTTACCAAATTGGTCGATTGGTATGCCATACCTAATGGAGAAGCAGTAACGGTGGCGCAAATCTTTTTCAATGAGATTGTCACGCGTTATCGCATTCCAAAGAGAATAGTCACCGATCAGGGAACCTATTTCCTGAGTGAGCTATTCAAGAAGGTCTGCAAACTCCTAAAGGTAAAGAAGTTACAGACTTCCGCATACCATCCACAGTCTAATGGAGCACTAGAGCGTGCCCATAGACCATTAATCGAATATCTGCGTACAATCGTAGACGAAAATCCCAAAACATGGGATCAATTCCTGCGAACCTCTGCATTCGTGTACAATAACAGTGTACACGAGGGTACGAAATTAACCCCAATGGATTGCCTTTACGGCTTCACAGCGGATGTCCCATCTAATTTAAAACGGGATCCTGAACCCGTTTACAATCACGAAAGTTATTACCATATGCTAAAATATAGACTACAAAAATCATATGCCACGGCTCGTAAAAACCTCTTAGCCAGCAAACAACGCTCAAAGGCATATTACGACAAAACAATCAGGCCTCTCACTTTCCACCTAGGAGACAAAGTCCTCCTCAAAAGTGAAAGCCGCAAACACAAACTGTCTCAAATCTGGGTTGGCCCATATCTGGTAATCAATATACCCAGTCCAACAAACACTGCCATAAAAATAGGCAAGCGGCAGGTTGTAGTACACAACAACCGTTTAAAGCCCTATTATGAGTAGTATACTGGTACATACACTTTTAGAAAATAAGCCACACTGAAACAAAGTTTCGCCAATTAAACTAAACTAGCCACTACCTACTTAAACGTTCCGCATTCGGAATTATTTACTATGACTCACGAAGTCAACCCTTACCTAAATTTTATTTAAATCAATAAAAAATACGTTAATTAAACGTGTCCATATATACACTCTTACTTCTTAGTAGCTACATATGAATACATCAAATATTCTACCAATAAAATTTTGTCTTGCTTGCCTTGACTTGCATCCCTCATACCTTGCCTTGAGAGTTTCGTATACCTCTTCATGATTTACTCGTGGTTGTAAATGAAACTTCCCTAATTAAATTTTTTTGAAAAGGTACAATATTCATCGTCTTAAAAGTTCATAGAAAAGATGATGGAGTTTGGAATGCTTTGACTTGCATCCGTCATACCTTGCCTTAAGAGTTTTGTATTCTTCTTCATGATTTACTCATTGTAGTAAATTAAACAACCTCCCAATTCAATTTTTAAATGAAAACACTGCTCCTACTTTGACGAGATTTAGCATTAACTGACTTACAGTCCTCCTACCCTGTTCTATCTCGTCTTCCTTTTAGCAACTAAGCCCTCACTATACAACTATCGACGATTCAATTAAACAATACAATATTTAAATATTATATGCTATGTAGTATGACCAATTGACTAATGAAGCCTATCCTTCATTTTCTACAGAACATGAAGCACATATTAGTGTTAATATGCTGTTTCCATCTGGCAATGGGACAAATACAAACGGAACCCTACACCATAAGTACCCTGAACAATACAGGAATACTGTATGAGGATCTTGGAAAATTACAAGTCTACCATAGTACATGGAACATCTTAACTGAGATCAATCTAATGGAACTGGACAACCAAACGCTTATGGCAGAACAGGCGGAACACTTAGTTCACCGACTATGTTCAAATCGCTCTCAAACGGATGAGCTATGCCTGGTTCAACAAAAACACGTTCATTCTCTCTTGGAAAATATCAAGAGAAGAACAAGTGTCATTCGAGAAGTGGTCCCAAAATCAAGATCAACAAGATCTATCTTTGATGGAATAGGGAATGCAATGCACTACCTATTCGGGACCATGGACAGCACTAATGAACAGGAAGTATACAGTCGACTCGAGGAGCTCGAAACAAATACAAAAGCACTAGCCGACCTGGAAAGACAGCAGATCAGTGTAGTCAAAACTACACTACAGCAAATTCAAAAGCCATTGACATCTCTGCAGGAAAGACAACGTCAAATAAATCTCCAGGTAAATAGAATGCAAAATATAACGGATAATTTACTGATGAGACAATTGAGACAGGAAATAATTTCAAGCCTGACCTTACAAATTGTCGAAATTGAGTACAGGCAGCAAGCCTTACTCGACATAATAATCGCCAGTAAAAATACCAGTTACATCCGCTAGTGGTGTCTCCCAAAAGTCTATTAGAGATATACCACAAGTCCCACGCTACTTGTCCAGATGCACAAAATTGTCTCTCCCTGCTATATCAGACAGCGGAAACAAAGGCTCGCCTAGTCCAAGACAAATTAGTCATTCGAATACAACTTCCGATTTTCAATCTACCACAAATGAAGTTGTATAGAGTACACAGTTTTCCCATACATATTAACAACAAACAATCATTGGTACCCGATATACAGTACTCGCACGTAGCGCACCAGGTACAGACACAAGATATTCTATTATTAAAAACACAAGATCTTAAAAGCTTTAAAAAGATCACTCAATATTCCAAAGAGGACACTTACATCGCTAAGCTGGGCATTCCCGTAACAAAGGCAACTCTGTCCAAAGAATGCATAGTGAAGCTGCTCTTTAATCCATTAAAGGAAGAGTCTCAGTGCCATTTCAGAGCACAAATACCTCCTAGAGACCTGCTTATCAAATTAAGTAAACCCAATTCGTGGATATTCTCGTTGATAGAACCTACAATTGTACACCTCCAGTGTACCCAACAATTTTTAACTTCAAAGATTGAAGGTCAAGGAATAATCACTATCAACCATCCCTGCCAATTGCAAGTAGGATCCCAAATCCTGCACTATGAGGCAGAGAATATCCAGTCATTGAGTCTCAAACAACCCAACTACTTCCCAAATATCGCTCCATTAGAGCAAGTGGTAGAAAAATATCTCAATGAAACCAAAAACAAAGTACAGTCTGAAAAAATACAGACAGAACTATATTCAGGAGATGACACTAACAGCATCATCCTAGAAGGTACCCAGTCATTAAAAGAACTGGACGAAAAATTACATATCAGTCACCACCCTACACATGTCCTAGCGGCAACATCAGTATCCTTAACTGGTGTTGCCATCACATGTATTGTACTGTACCTGGTCGCCAAATGGCTAGTCCCATTCATTAAAAATTACCGTTCACGCAAATCCGAGAAAACCCCAGAGGCGGAGGAACAAATCGAACAAATCGAAATAATCGAACCTACCCCTCTTAAAAGGACCCGCACCCTACCACCTGCTAGGTCAGTGCAAGTGGTCTAATGTCACCACTTCAAACGGTCACATAAAAAGGAGCACTATCACTAATAGTTTAGCACATAGAAAATAAATGTAAGTGGTTTCTACAAACCACAAAAAACCAATTAGTACTAATAAAATAATAATAAAAACAAAAGGGGAGAGGACATACATAAACAATTATTAAAGCATATATGTAAGGAAAACTAGATTAATAAAAACATATAGACATATATTAATATAAACTAAAAACAAAAGAAAAAAAAACAAAAACAAAACCCTCCCCCGCTAGTGTTAAATAATAATTAAAAAATAATAAATAACATAAAAATATAAATATTATTATTATTAGCCTACAATAAAAATTTAATAACGACTAACTTTAGAACGTAACAAAAATACAAGATTAACAAAAAAAAAGATACATATACATAAAAGTACAAAAAAAAAAAAAACCCCAGTAGAAATTAATAAGGTAATAAAGAAAAGATAAGAATAGAATAGGAGTAGCTATTTAAGAACAATTTTAGAAAAATAAGATAACAAAAAAATTTTGTTTTTATTAGAAAAAATGTAGAAGCCAAACTGACCAAGAGCCGAACCACCGAAAAAGCCATTGCCAAACCAAAACGCCGACCAAACAGAAGAAAAACAAAACAAAAAGGGGGGGGGGGGACCCTCTGAAATAAGAACAAGAGTAACAAGTTACAACCAAAAAGATTTGAAAGAAATTTTCTTTTATTTCATTTCTTTATACATAGAAAAAAAAGAGGGCGACAAATTTCAAAGTAGGCAGACCCTAACAGTCGTCCTCCGAGTCCTCCAAATCGGCAACGGTTCCTGGTAATGGAGGAGTAGCGGTGAACTCCCTGATCAGTGCCATCGCCGGACAGCCTCCGAAATCATGGCAACAGCCACACAGACCATATAGCCCGACAATCGAAAGCACAGCACCTGAAAACAAAAAATACCGTTTTAGCACATAAAAATAAAAACAGATTAAGGTAAACCTCACCTGCAGCGACCAGTGACTGCCCCCTATGGGGATATAAGGGCAACAGCACCCGGTGGTAAACCCCCGGCGTGGCTCAGCCCCCCAAACGGTGCCGGGCCCTCTCCATCCATGTGTAATACTAACCAGATGGGCCCCTGCCATCCGGGAGTCACACGCAGCACATAAATAGAATAAATAGTCGAGATACGACCCGCAGGGCTGCGAAAGGGCTGACTCTTAACACGTGCACGAAATAGCATTGCTGGTTAATTCGTAGCCTCTGGTTAATTCGGTGAAAAGAAAACTGTACCGTCTCACTGGCGAGATAAAACCGAAATAATCCACTACAAAGGGCTGCCCGGCTATGGTGCGAATTCACTTAACAAAAATACCAAAGTCATATGCCACACAAAATTTAATAGTCACCGATAGAAAATACTAAACATTTAAGTGGCCGCTATGACATTATTTTTTTTCATCTCTTCTCTCTATCAATCTCCTCTGAGGGCTATTCCTCTCCCAAGAATAACCCTCGTTTTTGCAGGGGGAAGGCATGTTACATATACAAAATGTATTCATAAGGCATCGGGAAACAAATCACAATTTTCATAAGCCAATCATGCCTAAAAGCACGGATGGCTTATCTCTTGCGCATACGAAGAAAGTTGCATCAGCAATTTCTTCAACTACGCGCAACATTCCTTCAACATATTTTTCCCACAAAACGACTTGGGAAAAATAAAAGTTTTAAATTTCAACCCAAGTCGTTTCGATAGAAAAATAGCCCCACGATAAATCTTACCTTCAGTAAGATTTGTCGTATATACGATACATACATACATATCGGGCGCATGAAAATTTTACGTCGGTGAAGACTGAAACGATCAAGTCTTCACCGAAAAAAGCTGCTATCAGCAAAATTGTTGCGAGCTGCATACATTGTGATCGCAACAATGTATGCACGATAGCACGACGATGGTTGGATATTTATGAAAATATCAAATTTCAATTTCAACCATCGTTCGTCGCGATAATTCTGGGCATGTTTAAACATGCCCAGCGGTAAATAATTTTCTCAGGATAGGAATGCTAATTAAGCATTTTCCTATCCTGAACGAAGAGACTTACGATTGAAAAATCTAAGTCTCGACACAGTCGGTTTTTTAGAGTTGAGTAGACAAGCGGTCGTGATCTCCGCGGAAAATTAAAGCAGTAAAAGTTAGAGAAAGGTTGATTAGAAGACAAAAGTAGAACTTCGGTGTGATTGGCGCGCGGCTTTGAAATTGGTAAAACGAAAAAAGGAAATGTTGTAAAAATAGTATTGACTACTTGCGAAAGAAAAAGTGTTGATAATTTTAAGCAAAGTTTATAAGTTTAAAAAAAAAGATTGATGTGATTTATCCCCCGGAATATTATACCTATCCAAGTTGTTGTGAGTACCCTATTTGATAAGGTGTATATATATATATATATACATAACAGAGTACTGTTGACAATTATCCCAAGATTCTTGACACGCTTGCTGTATGGAACAGCAATATTGTTAAGCATTACATTAGAAAAGGTGGAAATATCTAACTAGGTTTTGTAGACAATTATAGCGTCAGTTTTGGCAGCGTTTAAGTGGAGCGAATTATCAATAGCCCATTTGGAGATGCAAGATCCTCATTCATTCTGTACACAGCATTCTCTATAAGCCCTAAAGATGTAGATATGTAGAGTTGAATGTCATCTGCATACATGTGAGAATTACAGTCATGCAAGATTAGTGGAAGGTCGTTAATAAAAATGGAAAATAATAATGGGCCGAGAATAGACCCTTGAGGCACACCACTAAGAACGGGTAGAAAATCAGAGGCAGTATCCCCAAAAAACACCTTTTGTATTCGTCCGCATAGGTATGACCCAAGAAGTTTGCAGGCAGGATAAGAAAAATTAAATATTGTACACAATTTATTTAACAGAAGCCTGTGGTTAACCTTATCAAAAGCTTTTGAAAAATCTAGAAGAACGAGCAGAGTGAGTTTATCACTGTCCAGGGAACCTCTGATGTCATCGATGATCTTTAACAATGCTGTGGTGCAGCTGTGCTTTCATCTAAATCCCGATTGAAGGCTAGACAACAAGTTTTTGCTATTTAAGAAGCTGATCATGTGACTATGCAGAATTTTTTCAAAAACCTTAGACAAGAAGGGTAATATGCTGATAGGGCGATATTCAGAAGAGCTGCAAGATCTTTTGGGGATTGGTATAATTTTGCAGAGTTTCCAAACAGAAGGAATGGAGGATCTTAAAAGGATGTTTTAAAGAAATATGTCAGGCATGTAGTTATAACGGGTAGTAAAATTTTAACAAACTTTGGATGAACATCGTCAAGTCGAACTGCATTTGATTTCACCGAAATCACTGCTGCATAAACATCCATGTCATTGACCGGCGTAAAAGAAAATCCTTCAGACGAATCAAGACCATTAAATATTAAGAAATAGTTTGATTATAAAATAACCTTACCATTTTACGCCCGGCAACTCTCAGCTGAGTGTGGTTATGTGCCGCCGGAGTCCGAAACTGTAGGCAGCTACATTCGACATCATCAGCCAAAACCCTCGAGAATACTTCCCGCCATGAAACAGAGTTCTATATGTATGCGTTGTGAGTCCGTTTTCTAAAATGTTATATATTGATACTTATGGAAAAGTGCCAAACATTGCCTTTATATATGCTATAATATATGTGTAGCCGGAGTCCGGATGTGTAGGCAGCTACATTCAATCTCATCAGCGCACGGCACAGCGACATTACAATGATTACTCAGCTGAGAATTTTTGTTTGAGAAATCGTAGTCATTTGGTTTAAGATAAATCTTTTTAAATAATTTTGTTAGGATAGGTATAACAATTTTATTTCGGTTGGGAAGATAAGAAAGCAAACTTAAGATGATCAGAACACCATTTTTCTGTATGAATAGTAGTTTAGGGCGGAGGAGGTATTCAAATCAAACTTTTGTCAGTTTCACATAAAATAAAAGCACTGCAAATATTTTAGAATGTGAGGGCTCCGTTGGCTCTCATGGGGTAGTAAGGGAGTTTGTTCCAAGGCTTGTGAAGTATTCTCGAAGGTTTTGGTTCACCCCTGTTCTTAACAAAGCTGGATGCTAGAAACATCTACCATCAACATGATGATAGAATAAAATTCGACAACCACAAAGGTTATTACTGCCGTGGGTCAAATAATAACATTTTAGCCACAATTACTCAGAGAGTGTATCCGAACGAAGCCAATTCATTAGGAATCATTGATTCCTAAACTCTCCTAACAATACCTTTCTCTTTACCCTGCCTTCCCAATAAGAACTAACTTCAAAAATAGAATGATATGTAGTACGGCTGATATGGCGCATTATCCATTAAGAAAACGACGACAGCGAAACGGAAAGTTACAAAGAGGACCAAAGGACAACTGACAATATCAAGACAAGGGAAGGCATAAAACCGAATTGAGGTCTAAATATGAGCCCGAATGACATAAAGGACGTTAAAAGATGAAGAGTAGAACATCGAGGGAAACAACGACGATCTCCAGAAGGAAATAACGTAAAACTGACTTGACTAGAGTTGACTAACAAAATTGGGCTCACAATTTGGAATAATATCACCTCATTTTAATTTTACTGGAATTCATTTTGCACCTTCTGCCTTCACTAAACCGTTTCAATGGTTTGACGGAACTTTTGTAGAATTTGATTCCATCAAATAGAATCTGCACTCTGCAGCAATGTCATCATTAAGTTTTGTCTATATTAACGTCTCTCTCTCTTTGAAAATTCGTTCTCCAATCCAACATCCAGATTTATTTAATTTGTTTCATGAAATTTATTCGAGGAATTAATTCATCAAATTGCCTAGTTGGATATCCAGCTTTATCATCATTAGTATATGCATTTACTTCGGAGACACCGTGGAAATCTTTCTTAATAAATATTTAACTAACTTTGTCGATTATTATTGGGGGATTCATTCTGCTGGCAATGAATATTTCGTCTCCTCCGATGCTTAGCCCTATTCCAAAGTTGTAAAGCTGCTGATTGATATTTTATTTTGCTTCCGAGATATCCTGCTTTATTTATTACGCTACAGATACGGATAATACTTTCACTTATTTTCACTCCGTTATATAAGTCAAGTCTCTCTCTATCTCTCTCACTCTGCCCTATTGCTAGAAGAACAAGAGCTGTGCTTATATAATGACGTTTTTCAATAACATTCACCCATATTGGAATCTGAAAATATGTGTAATGTGGATAGGGTTTGTCAGGACACACTTCTTAATCTTACTCTTCGTATTATTATTTTACTTTTACTGCTTAGTGCTTACTTCGTTGCATGTAACAGTTTTTTAACGAATATAGTAATACTAACTATTTTCTTTCACTCTCTTACCTTTTATAGCAAAAATAGATGAAGTTCTCAGAATTCAATATAGATTTGAGCGCGATTGTATAGATTTAAAGGAATGCATAGATCGTATGCTTCAACAACTTGGAATTCTCTCAGATAGCATTATTGATTTTCACCAGGAAAAGATTCAATTGCGCAAACGCGACAAGCTTAGCATACTTCAGGATCAAATGGTATATTTAAAGGCTATTCTCGCTGCATTCTCAGAAATTTGTAGCAATTTACAAAATATAACGCTTCGTTCACATTACATGAATGGCGTTTTAGTGGCAAAAATTTATTTTGATTCTGAGGCTAGGCTGGAGCAGCTTGGGAAAAGCTATAGATCGGTTCAACCGAAAAATTGGTGCATATTTTTCTCTCCACCAGTTCGTGGGTTCGATGAATTCGGAAATATTTTCTGTGGAGAATTAGGCGATATTAACTGGGAAGAAATGAGAGCTAAACAACAAGAATCCCTAAATATATACTTAAGGCGCCGACAAAATGCTCTATATGACGCAAAAAAGCTTGCTATGCCGAATAGAATGCAAGATATAAATGATATCAACAAATTAAAAACATTTCCAATACCACAATTATTGTCAATATCATCGGCGTTAGATATGACCTCTTCAATGCGTACAATATTAGCAAATTCAAGATCCTTACGAACAGGAACATCTACATTATTATCTCGTCCATATCACGCATCTCCAGCATTTGTACGGTCAACTGATGAATCGATAATACAATCGCAATCTCTACCAAACCAGACAATGTCACGTTCAGCACATTGTAGAACTATTACAAGCACTGACAATAAAAAAGAAAACTGTAAGGAAGTAGAAAACAATAATTTTCCTCTACCCCGATTGATTGTATCCTTTGGTCAAGAAGGAAAATTATTCGGAGAAGTTTGTCGCCCTTGGGGCATTTGTACAGACTTAATTGAGAACATTATAGTTTCCGATCGGAGAAACCATCGAGTTCAAGTTTTCAGTGCTGATGGTATTTTTAAATACAGCTTTGGTCATGAAGGTGACGGAGACGGGGAATTTCAATTGCCAGCCGGAATTTGTGTTGATTTGTCTAATCGAATAATAGTCGTGGACAAAGATAATCATAGGGTCCAGGTATGACGAACTTTTAAATTTTCACTTATATAGATTAATTTCAGATTGAATTCTCTACAGATATTCTCAATCTTTGGAAGATTCCTTCTGAAATTTGGAAAACTTGGAAAAGACCGAGGACAGTTCCAGTATCCTTGGGGTGTAGCAGTGAATTCAAAACAACAACTCGTAGTTACAGATTCACGGAATCATCGAGTGCAGGTAATTAAAAAATAACATTAGATTATTTTCTTGTTGTAAAATGGCCATCTCCCATAAACTCATCATAAACTCCATCTATCCGCATATCGTGCGACGGATTTAAGAAAGTTAAATATTTACGACTACTATCCTAAAACAATTTTTGCAATGTAATTCACCCAATAGGCATTGCACCCAAGAAGAAATTTATCCGCGAGTAATTTAACCATCCACAAACCCCTGCAGCAGCTTTTAAGTCTTAATGAGCCTTCCGGTAAGCATTCAGTAAATCTCATCCCAGGCCTTATTAAATATCATGAAATTGCTGCCTATATACTAAACCAGCAATAAATAAAAAAAATTTCCTTGAATTGGCACGTTGATGACATTTCTATTAGGAATATTTGAAGTTAGTTTTGTAATTGTTTTTAAATTAATTTTTTAATATTAATGTTCTTCCGGGGGAAGCTGTGGCCAATATGCTGAAGAGGACTTTATGCCAAAATCCTTGCGAATTAGATTCCTTGTAGCAACTGCCGCTGAGCTGAACCAACCCTTGTGGCGGATCCTGCACAATCAAGCAGATGCTCCATATTGTTGCACACATTATTGCATTCATTTTAGAAAACATAAACTGAAATATAGGTAAAATTGATTTAAAACCGGAGTTTGTAATTGAAAAATTATATGAAATCAATCTTAAAATTAGTAGTAAACTGATCTTGACTTCATCATGACACTCATTGATATGATGGAGAATAGAAGAATTTTTAAGAACTTTTATTTTTAACGATTCTAAATCAAATCATAAATACAAGAGGAAAAATAGCCACCTCGTCCCGTGCTTAAAGCCCGGACCTTCCGCTTTCCGGACGACTGCTCTTACCACTGAGCTAACGAGATACATGATTTTCCCTCTTGTAATGCTTAATTTGTAACTAGCCTACTAAGACAAGGTTTCTGGCATTAACCAGTAACGATGAAAGCAACAAATAAGTTGTAAACTCAATTTTTATTTATTTTCCTCAGACGGGAATCGAACCCGCACTTGTTAGAATCTATCAATGATGGAGAACAGAAGAATTTTAAGAATTTTTTGGCACACATTCGTTGGAAGATATCGAGCACAAACTAGGTATTGAACACACTATCCCATATCCTGTCTACAACCTCTATATCATTTACGGGCCTACTAGTTTTGGTTACAATGGTTGTTGTTGCAGTGAAATATCTACACCCTGTTGTCACAAAGATGAGACAGCGGTCAGGTCAATCATAAGGTAGAAATTTCAACAGAAGGAATTCCTCGCCCCACCTATTTTAAAGCGAGGTCGATCGCTACCCAGAATTAAATCGGTCCAAGTAGGTCAGACACGGACACTGCAACATTAAAACTCAATAAACAAAAAGTAGACCTAGTCACATGTACGAAGTATATAAAAGAATAGCAACATAAACTGTCAAAAGTAGAAATAGAGAAAAAACAGACTGAAAAGCCAAAAAAAAGTGTATTAAAGTTTCATAACAATATAAGTTAGAATAAATAAATAAATGTATGGAGAAATAGCATAGAAATAAAATTAAAATTAACGGTAGAAATACAAAAAATATATATATATATATATATATACTAGGGGGAGCGTGTCGGCGTTGCCCGAGGATAATATATATGTATACCTAGATGCGTGGACGTGGGGCGGGGTGGTTAAAGATAAATAATATCTAAGCTGTTGTCTGACTCGATCACGCGATTCCGTACTCTAGGGTTTCACTCTGTGTCTGGATGTGGGTATGTGTGCGCGTATGAATGTGTGGGAGAGTGTCGTTTTCTGCTTCGACGCGTTCTCATGCAGTGCCCAAATATAAAGTAAAACACGAAATTTTGTTATGGCAACCCTACGAAGGAGTTGGCCGATTGGTTCCATTTTGGAACTGTAATTGCAATTTTTATTAAAACGCCGTGTACAAAATTTGAACTCTCCACGTCAACGCGTTCTCGGAGAGTTTCCAATTATATAGTGAAAAACCAAAGTTTTGTATTGCAGCACCAAAAAGGGGTCGTCCGATTTGGCCCATTTTTGAACTTGTATTTGACAGTTTCGAAATATATAGTGAAAAACCAAAATTTTCTATGGAAACACCAAGAAACGGTCACCCGATTTAGCTCATTTTTTTAAGTTTCACTTACTATTGTTATGAAAACACCACGTGCCAAATTTTAGATCTCTAGGTGTACTCGTTGTCAGGTAGTGTCCATATAAATACTAAAAAACGAAATTTGTGTATGGCAACCCTACGAAGGACCTGAAACTGTATTTGCAATTTTTATGAAAACGCCGTGTTCCAGGTCAAAGCGTTCTCAGGCAGTTTTCTAGACCGAGTGGCGGATACAAGCGGGGGCGATCGGGGCGCCCCGATATATTTTAATTAAATATTGAAATTATTTTAACATTTATTTGTGTATAATAAAAATTTCAAGGTGCAAAAAGAAAGCAAAGTCTGAGCAATCTGATGTTTTCAAAAAATTTGTATATAGTTATGTATTTAATGGAATATATCATATGTATATTGGAAAGTCGTAAGTGCATATTTTATGATTTTAGTATATCAACTTTTAAATTTTAAGCCTTCAAAAATAAAAACTGTCTGATAGAAGTTTTTCGCATTGCTTTGTTCTCCAATTAAATGATAAAAAATTAATATTACTAGGTATTGTATAATAATTATCGTTAACTAATATAAACCTAAAGGAAAAACGTATATGCCAAAATAAATTTTGATAAAAATTAATCGAATAAATAAATATTATTGTTATTTTATGGTATCAGATAACCCAATGCCTTCGAATAGGCTATAGAAACTCTTAAATCAATTACGAATATAACAGCTTTTTCAAAAATTTATTAATATATTTTAGTCTAAATAAAGTTTGAAAATATGTTTTATTCTGCATAGACAAAAAAGGCGGCAGATCTTTTATGTTCTTTATTTTTTTCTTCGGTGGCTGGAAGATAGTATTTTTCTGGTCTCATTAAGAAGTTCGCTTTAAAGATAGGATCAATCTCCCGGCTGAAGTTTAATATATCAGCTTAAAGAGATCATCTGTTCCATAAAGTAAAATCGTCAGTTTTGAAAACGGAACGCTCTGAAAATTAAGCTTAGTTGTTCTTTTAGCAACCAGTTGAGTATATTTCGATTACTCGTAAAATCACATTTCAATATTTCATGTTGTTTAAAATCCTGAGCAATGATAGTGGGCTGTGATTTCTTTATGCTTCAAATATTTGTCTAACACTGTAACATTGTGACTGCTATTCACTTCTTAGATTTGCGAATGGCCCGGCTCTGAATACTTTTGAGTAACAGACTTGTTTTGTTTGTTGTCATTCAAAAGTTGCAATATAGCCGGCGAAGTTTTTCTGTTTTGGTTTTGAGGGATACATGAATCGTTCCATAGAAATATATGTTCGCCACGTGAGCCATTCAGTATAATTTTTATCAATTCAATAACTTTTTAAGAACTGATACTAACTCATTCCCTGAAAGGCCGCTAAGTGCTTCTGTCCACACGGCACAATATGTTATGTTTTTTTGAATTTGGTAAAATAATGTAGAAGTTAGATTATACATTCAATTTTCGTTTATAATAAAACATTGAAGCAAATACACTCTGGAAATCGTATCATATAACAATAGTATTGGGGTCAGTATTCGTTCCATCAGCTTTTCTTTCACTTTTAGGTAAAATCTTAACGAAGTATATGCATCTTAAACACTACAAATATATCAGTGTTCAAGTACATTATTCAACAGACAAAACAATGTGAAGATGAGTTCGATTCTTTATTTTTAACCCCATTCCCGTAATTTCTGTTTGAATTTAATTCGAGTCCCAACTTGCTTAATAGCAGGAAACACTGGCGTAACTAATGCCCCCGCAGACCACGCCACGCCACGCCGAGGGTGGAGGTGGGCACAGTTTCTAGGGGCCCACGAAAGCCTACAAAATTATTATTTTCATATTTTCATTTGAAGTGATCAAACTTGAAACCACATAAAATAACAACGCTGTATTAATCAGCAGTTTAGTTAGATTTACTCAATTAAAACTCGGTTTCTGGTTTCTCGAGGGAATTTTGGTCGCAACAATCTCCCAACACTAAGGTTTATGCAAAATTGTTATTTCTTTCTTAATTCTTACTTTCGTATTTTGCGTAAATGGGCGAAAAGAACTTGGCTATGTATTATTGTAGGGCAACTGAGACAACGCGTTGATTGTTGAAAACAAAACCCGTGTGAACACAAAAGCGTGGGAACATTTTATGAGAGTAAAATCTGAAAACTCCACCCTTTCTCATTTATTTACGAAAATGAATCATTTGCCATTCTGTTTTCTTTGCATGTAAATAATCGGCGCTTTCACATTTTTTGTCTTTATTCGTAAAAGTTTTAAGCACTCTTAGCAATATTAAATACAAACGTTCAGAGCGCTCAGAGTATTCTGACAGTAAATAAAGTTACAAGAAATCGGTGTTAAGAGCATTTGGAGACTTGGAGTACTCTGAGCGGAATAAAGATACGCACCCTCTAGTAGCACTAATCACTTTACACTTAATTTACGAATTCACTTTTATAGAAGTCTAGGTCTCCTCTATCAATAAATTCAAATTAATTTTTAAAAGCTAAGTGATCTATCCCTTTTGGAGCATTTTTTATACTTTTTGGTACATAGGGAAAAATTGTGGGAATTTACATAATAATCTGTCTGTGGGAAAAATTCCAGTAATTCCCATTTTCGAGGGTATTTTGGTCGCAACAATCTCCCAACACTGAGTCAAGATGCAAAATTGTTACTTCTTTCTTAATTCTTACTTTCTTCTTCTGCATGAATGGGGAAAAGAACTTTGCTATGTATTATTGCAGTGCAACTGAGACAACGTGGTGATTGTTGAAAACAAAAATCGAGTGAACACAAAAGCGTGGGAGCCTTTTATGAGAGTAAAATCTGAAAACTCCACCCTTTCTCATTTATTTACGAAAATGAATCATTTGCCACCCTGTTTCGTTGCATGTCGGCGCTTTCACACTTTTTGTCTTTATTTGAACATTTTTTTAAAGAGAGTTTGATTTTTTTGTTATTTTTGCTTCTTATTTCTTTCCTTTTTTAGCCGTGTACATTTTAAATGTACGTACAGTGGGAAATCTCGCCTTGTGTTGTTGTTAAGTTAACTTTGCTTTAGGTTTGGTTAATTATTCTTTATTACAAAGTAAACTTTAGCGATGTACAGAAGCAAGTTTTGGCAGCCAGAAAGCGATTTTCCGATTTTCGTGGAAAAAATTTGATTTTATACCACCGACTGGTTTCAGCAAAATTTCAATTTATTTGAAAATTTTATTTGAGAGTTTTTCGTTAAAAAAATTTGGTGTTTCCTCCGAATTAGCTGGTTTCAGCAAACTTTCAATTTATTTGAAAACTTTATTTATTTGACCGAGTTGTTGGTTAAAAAAATTTGTTGTTTCCACCGAATTAACTGGTTTCAGCAAACTTTCAAATTATTTGAAAACTTTATTTGACCGAATTTTTCGTTAAAAAAATTTGGTGTTTCCACCAAATTAGCTGGTTTCAGCAAACTTTCAATTTATTTGAAAACTTTATTTGACCGAGTTTTTCGTTAAAAAAATTTGGTGTTTCAGCAAAATTTCAATTTAATTGAAAATTTTATTCGACCAAGTTTTTCGCGAAAAAAATTTGGTGTTTCCGTCGAAAGAGCTGGCTTATTGGAGTAAATTATTTCATCAATTCAATTATTGTGTAGTATAATTACATTTATATATAAAATATATAGAAATGAGCTCAATTAAACCGACATTTTTAAGCGGTGCTCAAAAACGTAAAAAGAACGTGAGAGAGACGAAGCCGTTAAAAGTTAACAAAAATTGATATATCTTTTAAAAGCGTAAGTGATGAGCCAATACCAGGTCCAAGTTAGCAAGCCGCTTATAATGAAATCTTACCGGTTGAATGTAGTGGTATGATGTGGAACAAAAATTGAAAAATATTTCTGCCCACGAAATTGCAACCCGGGAAAGCACAGCTAGTGTTTTTCAAACTGTCAGTGAAGTATGTATAATTGACACTGACCGTGGCCATTACACTCGTGATTTAGATGATGATTTACAACTGAAAATTGTAAACTTAGATCCTCATCAACAAATGGGCCCTTTTCCTAGGAATCCTTTAACAAAGAGATCTTTCACCTGGGAGGACTATCATATAAAAACCAGAAGTGGGCAAACAATTCATAGATTTTGGCTGTGCTATTCGAAAATATTAAACGGAGTCTATTGTCATGTTTGTTGGCTTTTCGCCGATCGGAGCAACAAAAGTTTTACCGATGCCTGGTGTAATGGGTCAATTAATGACTGGAAAGGATTAACAGAAAAGGTAATAACACATGAAACATCAGCCATTCATCTCAAATCATGTGAAACTTACGAGAATTGGAAGAAAAATAAATCAATTCTGAAAGGCTTTTTTAATGAAGAAAACAAAAAAAAAAGCTATACTTTCACGTATTCTAAATGTGATTCTAACACTAGCGAGATGTAATATACCTTTTCGTCGTCATGATGAAAAACCTTTTTCCCATAACCGAGGGAATTTTTTAAGTATTATTGAGCTAGTTGCGGTCTACGATCCTGTACTTAAAGCTCATTTTGACAATGACAAAAGCAAAACAAAATACTTGAGTCCTAAGATACAAAATGAATTCATATCTCTTCTTTCGAATTCGGTCAGCAGTTATCCAAAACATTAAGGAATTTCCATTTTTTTCTATTTAGGTCAATACAACCATAGATGGCACAAGAACTAGATGTTGCATGCAGTACCAAAAAAGTATACAAAATTTATATGGCTGGGTGGTCCATTCCGGAATGGACCACAACATTTGAAATGTTGTATACGTCGAGTGATTCATATTTTTTCGTATCTGAAGTGTGGAGGAAGTCGATCAAATTGATACAAAACTGATATTATGAAAACACTTTCTTTTGGCACGCTCTAAAATATGTTATGGTCCAATCCAGAATGCACTACCCATTTCACAATCTGTATACTCTGCTCTAGTATGCCATGCGACATCTAGGTCTTGTGACATCTATGATACAACTCAGGACATAAGCAAAGTCGATCAGTTAAGTATAGTGATTCGATATGTTAGCACAGACGCGGGAAAATTAATAACTATTAAAGAATCTTTTATTGGGTTCTACGAACTAGGAGATCAAAGTGGAACAGCTTTTGAAAGCGAAATTATGAAGATACTCGAAAGTATTCAGCTGGATCTGAAAAAGTGTCGTGGCCAGGGTTATGATAGAGCGGCTAATATGAGTGGCAAGTACAATGGTATACAAGCTGGTATCAAAGAGAGAGTGCCAACCGCCGTTTATGTACATTGCGCGGCACACAATTTGATTTTGGTACTGAATGACACTAACGGGGTCATTGCAGAAATCAGAAGTTTTTACGCGACTGTGCAGACCATTTATGTGTTTTTTAGTGCAAGTTTACCACGGTAGCAGAAATTGAATAGTGCTTTGGATAATTCTACAATCAAAGGAATGTTAAAAAAAACTTTATCCGACCAGCTGGTCTTCACGTTTTGACAGTTTGTTTGCGTTGGAAAACGGATTTGTACAAGTGATGATTTGTCTTGAAAATATCGTCCTAGTTTCAAATAAATCTATAAAAAAGACGGAGGCCATTGCAATAAAAAAGCAAATGAATTCATTTGAATTTATAATTACTCTTGTGTTCCAGAGCAAAATACTCCGCGCAATCAATATTGTTTCTAAATATTTACAAGATCCAGCCATAGATATATTGACAGCCACCTCAATGCTGCAGCAAACTCAGAAAAACATGATGGAGCTCAGGCAGGATTTCCAAACAATTTTAAAAGATGCTAAAGAAATCGCCACATCTTGGAAAGTAAATCCGGCTTTCAAAAAAATACGCCAGCGCCATGTGAGGAAGTTTTTTGATGAGTTGGCTATAGATGAAGGTATACAGAAGGCGGGAGAAAAATTCCGAATATTTGTTTTTAACCGTTGTCTGGATATCATAATTCAACAATTGACAGTGCGAGATGAAAGTATGAATAGCTTGACGCAAAGATTTTCGCTGTTTCAACCTCAAGTTTTCAGTGGCTTAGCTGATACTGAAATTGTCGAAAAAGCAAATCGCCTCTGCGGGTATTATTCAGAAGATTTATCTCCTACTTTTCAACAAGTTTTAAGTTTTCGATCCGTGATGCTGAAAAGAATTCAAGATATTTCAACTATTAGAGAACGAGCTGCACTCTTAATTGTAGATAGCTCTGCTATAACAAGCAGTGTCCCGGATCTGTGTACAGCTCTACAACTCTATCTCACATCACCAGTCAGTACAGCAACACCCGAACGTTCATTCAGTAAGCTAAAACTTATAAAGACTTACTTTCGTAGTACCATGTCACAGATGGAGCTGAATTCTCTGGCGATACTGAGCTTCGAAAGCGAAGAAAGTCGGAATATTATGCCCAATCTACAATCCATGGTAAAACCACGTCGTCAAAACGATATCGTTTGCTGAAGAATGCATATAAATACACGAAATATGTAAGTGGTGGTAAGCTGCCAAATTAAACAGCTGTTGACCTGTCAATTATCATAAATGTAATTGCTTCCTCGATTTCATTGCAGAATTACATCAAAGGAAGTATTTGGTCTCAATAATTTATACTATGATATAGTAAACTTAGTAAACTAAGAAATTGCTTGGGACAAGTCGAATAATATAAAATATTGCTTTCAGCACTGAAAGTACAAGTTCCAGTTTACAGCTGTTTTGTTCTAAATTCCCATACATGGTTCTAAATTATGCTGAATACACCTGAGGCATTACTATATCGTTTTTGCTGATTAACTACTACACATAAGCTCGTGCTCATGTCGTCAAATGAATGAGAGAGAACGGACATTTTTGCAAGCATAAATTTTCAAATGCAAGAGTGGGAAGCAAACACAAAAATCCATATCGTTTTGACGACGTGGTTTAACCATGCATTGTAGATTGGGCATTAATATTGACAGTGTCATGGACGAATTCTTGTCACCAAAAGATCGGTGTTTCGGACAGTTGTGAAGAAGGTAAGTTTTACTCATTGGTCATAAACTTATCAATGTAGAAATAAAATGAAAAAAATGAGCCGAGGGCCTAGTAGCACTTATTTGCGGGAGGGCCCGAACATCCTTAGTTCCATTGTTTATGTTATGAAAAATTCTTTTATATGCACTCACGTTATTTTTTATTATAGATACCTACATGCCTTTAAAATATTGTCAATATTCCTCAAAATTCTATTAATCGAATTAACTCCATTAAGTCGAACAAATCGTTTGTAACTATTTCCACTGGTTGTACTTCCCCTGGTTCCTTTATTATACCTAAATTAAAAATAACACTTTCCACACTCATCTTTCACCTTGCACAAATAACTTCATTGTTAGTTCGCGTATTCTTAACTACGAAGTTATTAGAAAGATCTGTGCATCGAAAATAATTTGTTAGCGCTATAAGTACCTAACCAGTTTCCGTCTTTAGGCACGCCTTACAAATTGAAGTTTTGTCGATCAACTTCTAATTTGAAATGCACCCAATTAGTAGTAAACTGATTGATACAGATAGTAGCTGTACTTCATTTTTCGGGTATGCAATATTTTTATTAATTTTACGATATTTTCCTAAGTTTATTAAACTACATGTAATACTACACATCTCTCTCTAAAGTACATGTACGGAATTTTCGCAATTTTTATATTTCATATTATCAAAAGAAATTCACATTCCGTAAAAACTATGAAGCAAGCTTCAACAATCGTAAACGTACGTGCGTTCCTTTTTTCCGAAAGGCTTTATAAATTTTTAAAATATGTTTGTTAAAATGCGTTATAAATTCTACAAAATCCTAAAGATTTTAAGTAATTTTGTCCAATACCGCGAAAATCTTTCAAATCGAGAATTTACGACATCTTTTTTAAATACTTTATTATATTATTGTTTAAAATTTTGTACAGGTGTATCAAACTTTTGTATTGTTTCAAATTCATTCAGTAATTTCACCACTCTATGTATGATATAACAATACTAACAATGAGCTCATGTAACCTGTAGCAAATTCTGCCTGATTTTTCAGAAAGTCAATGTTAAGGTTAAACAAGTTGTGACTTGTCAGTCGGCTTCCAGAGTAGGCAGAGTAACGTCATGTTTACCGTGTCTGCGCATATTATGGATTTCGGACAACGTGCTAATATTACATTTTGTTTCAGTTGGAAGAAAGTGCCAAAGAAGCTCATAAATAGCTAAAGTCAGTATATAGAGATAATGGACTGAATCTGAAGACTGTCTATAAATGATTTGAGCGATATAAATGCAAAAATGAGTGGGTTAAAGACGAGCAATTGTCGGGACGTGCTTGGATCTCAAAAACACACAAAAACGTGCAAAAAGTGGCAAAACGGATTCGTTCAAACAGGCGATTGACTATTCGAAAGTTTGGAGTAGAACTGAACATCTCGCCTGAGTCCGTGATAAGCCAGAAAAATGGTTCAATGGCTTCCACTTTCATCACGACAGCGCTTCGTTTCGTGCCACAGCTCGCTCTCAATACGCGAGTTCTTAAAAAAATAAATAAATCCTGCCTGTCCACATCCACCGTAACTCTTCGAATTTAACACTGTTTATCCAAAACATATTCCTAGTTATTCAATAAAATTCAAGCAAAAAACTGCATTGATGTAATACATAAATTCTCATGAGTAATAGAAGAATTTGTTGATAAAAAAATCAGAAAGCTTCAGGCCAGACGTATACAACCGAGATGGCTTGTGAGAATACGCAAGATGACACTTTTGTTTTTCTTGGCACTGCCTCGTGAGAATTTATGTAAATGTAAAATTTGTTTATTTACTGAATAAGCTTTTCGCTATTTGTGTTTTCTCACATATTATTGTAATTTTTTGTATATAAACCAGAATTTGGAAGTTAATAGAGTTCAGTTTTTCACAAACTTTCGGCGGTGTTTTTTAATAGTACCAATTTTTCGCGTTTATCACTTTACCTTTCAGGTCGTTCAAGTATCGCGCACACCTCATAATTCAAGTCAAGGTACAAGAACCTTTGGCTTTCTACAAACATAAAATAAAAGCACTTTATACAAACACCATGCGACTTTTGGCTCTTACCGAAAATAAAAACTGCGCTAGAAGAAAAACGTTTGACAACTTTTTCGAGATTTAGAGGGTCACGACAGAGCAGCTGGAGGCCGTTCCGAAGGAACCCTTCCAGAAATGCTTCCAATCGTGGAATCAACGTTGGAATAAGTGCATCGCTAGCCAAGGACAGTACCTACTTTTAAAGAGAATAATTCGAATTTGATGTAAACTGATTACTTTTTTTGTAATGAAACCACTCAACCGTATTGTTTTTATCACACCTCGTAATGTAAGTAATTAGTCTTTTTCCTTCCACTTCTAACTTAAAATCTTAAAAACACACAACTTATAACTGCGCCATCCGATCTACCGAATCGACCGTGCTCACATCCATTCAACCAGGCGGAAGCGACTTGACCCAGGGACCACCGCAATACCTTGCAATCATAATTACAAATAATCGTTAATCACTGCCGACGGCTTGAGCCCCCAATACTGCATGTAAACAAGCAGTGAGCCCAGCTGAGTATTTCACTATGCGAAGTGAATTACTTAACCATGACTCAATGCCCAGTTACATACAGCAGTGGATGTGACAGTTTTCAAGTAAACAATTCGCAATCGCCAGGCATTTCACTGTGCGAAGTAAAATGCTTAGTTATAGCAAATTGTTTAATTACCTGTAAACCTGCTGCTAGCTCGAGTCGTGATGTCACAATTTCACCAATTGAATATTGGGTCACGACATTCCTCCCCCTGAGAAAAACTGATTCCCAAGAGGAATCAGATCGGGGTTACAATATCTAATTTAACTAATTTATACAAAAACTAATGTACAATATTCCCTAGCATCTAAACAATTTTTATAACTATGGGTCGGTTTACATACAATTTCTGTTCTATTCTTCAATTTTCTTTTCTCATTTTTACTACTAAATTACTCATTACTGCTACTAAAGTCAATTTGATGATGCTTATCAGCCCGGTCAAAGATTTGGCTGCTAAATAGATCTGGGGCGGATGATTTTGCTGCCTGTGAACCTCCTCAGTCTTGATGGCGCTCTGCACCTTGGCTATCTTCTCTGCATGATCTTTCCAGACTTGATTGAAATTACCTGCCGCTAGAAGTTGTAGTTCTCCTGTTTGTCCCTTTGGATGTTCGGGATTCCTTGGACCTGTTGGTGTCACTATGTTTTCCGATTTAGGTAATTCTGAAGGTGCGGGCTGAAAGAGGGTTACATTTCGGTGAACGCCGTCTTCAGAGGTTATAAGTAGATCTCCAATCTGCAGATAACAGCATTCCTTTATGTTCAATACTCCTATCGATGAGAGCTCTCCTATTTTGGTCGGTGAGTTGCGGCAGTTGACCTCCAGCTTTGTTTTTTCGGCCATCACAAACGGCCAGTGAATTTTGGTCATCATTCGCGTTAGAGAGCTCCATTTCGGGATGACTTTCTCCTTACAAGCCTTAGTCTTGACATTGAAACTGCGAAACAGGTTTAACACGCAGTAATCGCTAATGGCCGTATTGATCGGGCTCAACTTGGGGCACAGTAAATGGGTATGATCCGCCATGGTGATTAGCTGCTGACACTTCTGGTACTGGTGGTACATATTGCCTCTCGTGGTTGTTGGCTGAAATAAATTCAGCGTCTAGGTCATGCACATGGTAGCCGGCTTCATCTACTGCTGCGGAGATGTTGTAGATCTTGTGGGTTGTCGAATGAAGTTCTATGGGGTTGGGGAATGTCTACTCTGACCAGGATGCGTTGGTTAGTCAATATGGCCTTCACTTTGGTAATCTGAACTAATAACTGGAAATCCTGAAACTCCTCGTTTAATTCTGCTAGCTCTCCATCAGTGGTTCTTTGCGCGGTGATAAGCCCAGAGATCCGGGTCCGAATTTGCTCTCGCATTTTTATCGGCGTCATAAAGTGGTTCTGCTTTACGCATCAAATTGCTTGGTATTTCTGACACAAATCCAAACAGAGTCTCCATGGGCGTAAGCTTAGTGCCCGTATGTACGGTGTTGTTGTACGCGTGTGCCGCAGTTCTTAGAAATCATCCCAGTTCCTGGGCTCTGCATCCGCAAAACTCCTTAGATATTAGCCAAGGTAGAATGCTGTCGCTCTACTGCGTTTGACTGTGAGTGGTAGGCGGTAGTCTGCAATTTCTTTATCTTTAACAATTTGCATAAGGATTTCATGAGTTCACCCGTACAATTAGTCCCTTGATCAGTCACTAATTGCTCGAGAATCATATATCGGCTCAGTATTTGGTCAAATAGTGCGCGGGCTTCCGTGTTGGCTTCTTGATCGGGTACCGTAACGAAATCCACAAACCGCGTCACGTCATCCATCGTAGACAGTATATAGTTGTTGCCATTATGGCTCGTAGGTAATGGCCACCTGAATATCCTCCGGGTCGGTCACATGTCGGGTTGGTGGACTGTCAAGCCCTCTTCCTACCATTCTATTGGCTTCCTCAATATCTTCCCATTTACTCTCGGGATCTGGGTTTTTTTCTCTTCAGCCTCTGCCTCCTGCTTCTTGGCTTGTGCCCGTGTAACCGCAAGACATCGAGATTTTTGGCTGGTGCCTTATACTGGCTGGGGTATCCTGCTCAGAGCATCCGCATTACCGTTCTCCTTTCCCTTCTGGTAGATAATCTCGAAATCGTACTCAGATAATTTCTGATGGAATCGTACCATGCGTGATGTGGTATTCCTTTCCTTAAAAATCCCTCATAGCGGCTGATGATCTGTTTTAATTTTAAAATGCCTGCCTAGAAGGTAACATTTATAATTTCGTACCGCACAAACAATAGCAACCATTTCCCGTTCCGTGGTGGAGTAATTTCTCTCAGCAGGATTAAGCGTGCGGCTGGCATAACTTATAGGCCTCCCATCTGTGGCTAGCATCTGTGATAAGCGTGAATTCCTTATTGAAGCCTGGATAACCTAGCACGGGATAGGAAGTGAGCGACTCTTTAATGGTTTTAAGAGAGTCCTCACATGCTAGCCCCCAATTGAATTTCACCTTTTTCCTCAAAAGGTTGTTAATTGGAGCCAATATCCTAGAAAAATTGGGAATGAATTTACGGTAGTAATTCGCCGAAGAGTTTTAAGTCGAGGATAGTTTTGAACTGCCTCCACTAACCGTTGGTCCGGAATTACTCCTTTCTCTGAACATACATGCCCTAAGTATACTACCTTCTTCTGTAAAAACTGGCACTTCGCGGGTTGTAGTTTTAAATTATTTTCTCTAAAACGCTGAAATGCCTCCCTCAGCTTTCTATTATGCTCGCCCTTCTTTGCGAGTATTACCACATCATCTAGGTAAACAAAGCATTTGATACCTGGAAGCACTGTTAATATTCCATTTAGTACATACTGAAAAAATGGAGGTGCGGTTTTCAATCCAAAGGTAATCGTTTATATTGGAAATGGCTGAAGTTCGTACAAAAAACCCGTCTTTTCTCTGTCCGCTGGGTCGACTAACACCTCAATCCGTGGCAGAGGATACGAAAAGGGGACGCAGACTTTATTTAACTCCCGAAAATCTACACATAACCTATACTTCCGATTTCCTGCTTCATCCTTTTTTTTCTTTGGTATTAATACTTCGGGAGAATTTAAAGGGCTATCACTACACTCTATAATGTCATCTTCTAGGAGCTTTTCTAGTTGTTTCTGACATTCTTCTCGGTGAGCCTCCGACAGACGATATTGTTTCCTGAGGATGGGCCCTGTATTTGACAGTAATGGAAGCTTAAAAGTCCTATTTGAAGTATATGTTAACTTGTCACCTGGCAAGTAAAAAATGTCATTATACTCACTGCAAATTTCAGACACCATTTCTCTTTCTTCGGGTTTGGTTATATTTCCCTGTTTAGGAGTTGAAGCTTTTTGGCATATTCGCGCCTCTGCCAAAGGCTGCAGTTTCGGAAATAACTGGTTCGATTTCTGTGCGAGGGTAATCTGACCCATTGCCTTTAACAACTGCTTCCTGAATTTGCTTTTGTCCCCACCTTACCAAAATCTCCTCTGTATAGAGAGTACTGTCCTGCTTCTCCTCTGTGCAAAGAGCCGACGCCAAAGTATTTTTGTCTTTCCGGGCTTCTACGTGATTTATCCTTTATACCCTGTTGAGTGTTTGCCTCTTTTTCGACTCTAAAATACTCTAAAAGGCAGCTCGAGCTTTATATATCACCTTTCTCAGGTTTTCAATTCGATTCCTTATTCGCTTTCTTAGAACTTCCGCTGAACTGCTTCCCTATTGGAGAGTCATTTCCCTTCTACATTATAACCCTGGAAAGTTATATGCTCAACTTTTTCGGTTCCTGTTACGTTCCTGAAAATTAGCTGTGCTTCTTTGTACACTCTTCTGCGCTATATTGTCAATTTTCTATTAATACAATCTATAACAGTTTTATCCTTGAGGAATTCCATTCTAATATTCCGTCAACCGGTGTTGAATCTGTGTTGTGTATTACCTGGAACTCGCATTCTTGCTTACCCCTACCTACGTGAAGATGCGCCTTGCAGGTTCCAACAGAACGTTGCTGAGCTCCAAACAGCCCTCCAATCGTGATACATTTCTGTTTTTGTATCAGTGTATCCTTCCTTATTCTATTTACCTTAACTAAATTGCAGGTGGATCCCGTATCCACCAACAATTTAAGCTTATCTACTAGTCCAATGTCCAATTGCATGTCTATGCCCTCCTCTTTACCCGAATATCTGGTTTCTAATTTGTTTAGTGGAAGGCAGCTGCGGGATTATTCCCGAGCTGCCACCTCCCGTTTCCCTCTTGATGAATATTATTCTCTGCTAAATTTTTTTTTAAACAAATTGCGGTGTAGTAGTCAGATGTTCTACAAAATTGGCAGTATATAACTTTTGCTTCCGATTGCACCTCTACCGAACTGCTAGGTAGTGCCTCAGCAAACCTGACTTGTTACCATTTGCATCCAGTTGCCACATGTCCATATGTTCGGCATGTTGTGCAGTAAGGCGTCTTTTTCCTTTCTCTACATTCCTTAGAAAAATGTCCCCATTGTCCGCACTGAAAGCACTGGAAGGTCTTGATTTTTGACTAGCGGAGGCCCTATGCATTCCCGATAATGCTGGCCTCCATTGCGGTCTTTTAATGCCCTGTTTTCCTGTTTGCACTCATACAAGGCTTGATTTGTTTCTTGCTCAATTCTACCAATAACTTCAAAGGTAGACGTTATCACCAAATCTAAGGTTTCTCCCTTTGTGCTTTTCACTGTAGCCTCATTTATTTCCTCCAGAAACTTAATTACGTCTTCACTCGGCAATCGTTTTTTTAATACATCCGTTAGATGCTTTTCTAGATACCGCCAATCCTGTTCGTACCGTTGTAATTTCAGCTGGCAATTCTTCATTTCCTGTGTTCTGGTTTCCAATTCCTTCTACTGATCCTTAATTCGTAACAATTCTTCCCTCGTTAGAACGTTTTGTTTTAATTTTCTCCAATAACTTTAACCTGAAAAAAAAATTTACTTAAGACAGGAGCAGCTGAAAAAAGCAATACTCCTACAACAAAATGGAGAAGCTAAAAAAGGCATTAACTCCCACAATTCACAAAAATGGAGCAGCTAAAAAGCATTGACTCCCATAAAATACAAAAAAAAAAAAATCCAGCAGCTAAAAAAGCATTACTCCCACACTAAAAAAAATGGAGCAGCTAAAAAGCATAACTCCCACAATTTAAAAAAAATTAAAAATTAAAAGAAAAAAAAAATTTCACTGAAAAGAATAACACTTAACAAATTGTCGTGTCCCGAAAGCAATCCAGTGAAAAAAACAATTAAAAACCAATAAACTTTATAAAAACTCGCGTATTTCAAATGTAACACTTTATTAATCTGCTTAAATTAGTTTTATTACAAGAACTGTTACTCGCCATCATACTCCCGAATTTAAACTAACTAACTTTACACCGAATCATTATCTTAAAAACACACAACTTATAACTGCGCAACCCGATCTACCGAATCGACCGTGCTCACCTCCATTCAACCAGGCGGAAGCGACTTGACCCAGTGACCAGCGCAGTACCTTGCAATCATAATTGCAAAGTATTACGTTAATCACTGCCGACAGCTGGCGCCGCCCCCAATACTGCATGTAAACAAAAAGTGAGCCCAGCTGAGTATTTCACTATGCGAAGTGAATTACTTAACCATGACCCAATGCCCAGTTACAGACAGCAGTGGATGTGACAGTTTTCAAGTAAATAATTCGCAATCGCCAGGCATTTCACTGTGCGAAGTAAAATGCTTACTTATTGCAAATTGTTTAATTACCTGTACACCTGTTGCTAGCTCGAGTCGTGATCGACGAGGGCATACTACAAGAGAAATTTCTTAAACAGCTGATCGATAGAAAGAGATTACCCACGAGAATAGGACATCATTTGAAAAAATAAAATAAAAAAATGATTATAATATTTGAAAGAAAGAATTGCATGTAGCTTTAAGGAAATTGAGCATGTGTGTGACAAAGAGAAATATACTTGTTTGATGTGAAGTAGAAATGTTTACATTTTTCAATAACCAGGCACGTTGTTTTTTACACACTGGTGAATAAGGATGTAGTGGTTCACTGTTGTTTTTTACACACTGGCGAATAAGGGTGTATTGAACAGCTGCTCAAGAAATTTCTCTTGTAGTATGCCCTCGTCGGTCGTGATGTCACAATTTCACCAATTGAATATTGGGTCACAACAAAAAAAAAAAAAGAGAGAATTGGCAAGAAAAGTATATCAATCCTAGTCCTCGACGGAAACCTCGTCAGTCTCAATCTGTCAAATCGAATTATCGTCAAGTCGGACGTGTTTTACATCGCCTCCTTTAATATAATCAACAGACGGAGTTATCTGTGCATGATTAATTTAAATTATGTGTATAACTAATTCAAAATGTATATAAATTAAAATTGTGGGACTAGTGCTTATAATTATTTTATCCGGCGTCTAAATATATGTATATGAAATTAATATCACATCGATGTGTTTTGTCAATGGCAAGCTCTTGTATTCCATGTCTATAACAATAAGGTCATTTTTGCTGTGATAATTTGAATAAACTTGCTACATAGTGCCATTGTGTATAGAGTATATATTGGTTGCAAGTAGCTATTTACAGCGTTTTGTTAACTGCTCACTTGCGGCGCTGCAGTAAATAACTCGACTTAATATACATTTCATAGTAGGGTTCCATATCAAAGACTCTAAACTTTTATATTGTGCTTAGAATAAAAGTTTACAGTATGACGTGTAATGAAATGACTTTATGGACTCGGAAAGGAGTAGGAGCCAGGGGTTTTGTATTGGTAATACTTTACATTTATTTCATGAGGCATTTATCTCCTAATTTCTGAGACATTATTCTTAGAAATTCGATTGCTGAAGAGATATATGCGGGAATTGTTTCCTCAGAATTTTTTGTTCTTAGTTCGTAATGATTGAAGTTTCGCAAATTCGATATCGTTTTTAGGTGACGGCGATTTCGTAAGCATGGGAACTGGGAAGAAGATAAGAAGCTGTGATTAGGGGAAGTGCACACCTCATATTTTTATTAAATAAATTTTATTCAATCACTAACCCATGACTAAATAACTTTTATTCAATCACAAACCCATGACTAAATAACTTTTATAACTTCGTGCGTAAAGGCAACGCGACGTTCGTGGTGAAAATGTTAAATTTTAGGAATAGTTTTAGGGTAGTAAACGTGAATGGATTTACATGAATTTTTTTTTTGACTGACAATGAGTGAATGGGGAGGGTGAGTGATATCAAATTAAAGCTCTTGCTGAATGCTATTAAATGGAATATTTTCTTTTCTTCTGTAAGCAACTTTATAACGGACTTTTTCACCCGAACATCGTTGAACTGCGTGATTTTCGAAATGGTGTACAGTGGAAGTATAGGTTGGTGCCAGGGGGCTGATTTTTCTTTTAAACGCTTTAGCATAACGTTTTACATATTTAATGGGAGCATTTCAATTTTCTATGTTTAACCGTTATATGGGTTTTAATGTGAAATAAATTTTTCCACTTTTTTAATGCAAATTTTTTTACATGGAAGTACTTACATTAAGGTGCGATAATTTACTAAACTACTTACCCCAGGCAATAAAAAAATTATACCACACGTTCGCAAGAGAACACAGATGCGAATTAATATGCATATGTCAGATAGATTTATGTATATACCGTTATGAGTTTTTAGCGAGAATGTAATGACTAAAAAGTAGCAAATAAAATATATTAAAAAACTTTTAAAGAAATAACTTTCGTAAATAAAATGCACTAACAAGTATAAAATAATTTTTTTCTTTCTCGGTGATATACACAAGAAGTTTCATTGCAAAATTAGGAATGGTAGAACTCGGATTAAATCAGTTTGGGCATGCGTTGCAATCAGACAATTGTGATTATAGTTATAGATGCCCAAACTTTTAAGATTTAATCTGAGTTCTAGAATTTTTTATTTTGCAATGAAACTTTTCTTGTGTAGGTATACCTATATCTCTGAAAAAGAAAAATAATTGTTTTACTTTTTAGGGTAATTTATTTATCAAAGTTATTTTCAATACTACGATACCCTTATTTTAAAGTAATAGCATATGGGATGGCCGACAGATGGAAGCCTGGCTGAGATGGATACTTAAGATTGAATGGATGAGATCGCTAGGTGGATTGGATGGGATGGATGGAATAAAATAGACGGATATGAATCGATAGAATTCATGGTGGGAATGAAGAATGGTTCGGGTAGATAGATGGGATGGATACATGTATTTTCCAGATGGTTCGCTGGGACAAATGATGAATGGGGTGGTGGATTGAATGATCTTTGGGATAACTGAAGAGATGAAGAGACGAGATGGATTGGATGGCTGAATGGAATGAATGGAAGAAAAGAACGATGGATGTTAAAGCTGAAGCGAGAGAAGTTAACAGAGAGCTTTGGTCGGCACGCAGTTGCTGCAAAAATTCACTGCAATTTTTAAATATTAATTAAAAAAAGGTTGTAAATATTTCAGAAAATAAAAGATGTTTTTGTTCAAAAGTCCAGCTTACTTTCGAAATAAATTTCATTTACATTTTCTAAATTTCTTATTGATAAGAGGACAAAAATAATAAAAAATAACCTTATAGTGAATTCTTTTCTGCGACTTGGTGTAGCCACCGCTATCGAATCTGTTATTGCCCGGCTAATTTCTCCTCACCACACCAGTAGAGAAGAAAAGAGCACGAGATTATCAGATTCGGTGGCAATGTTAACACGGAGTCGCAGAAAAGAATTCAATATTAAACTAACATTATCATCGGTGACCTATGTCGAAAATAGTAGTTGAGAGATTCTAAATAAAAAGATTCGAAAGATTTATGCTGAGTTTAATGATTTATTGCGGGCTAATTAGATTGATCTTGACAATGCGAGTTCTAGCGAACAGCTAACACATATTTTACATATTTACACTTGCAAAACCCTTGGTTGTAAGCGTTCGTAACATTATGGAATTATATGTGTAGTGGAAGAAATAATTTCATCTGATTGTAGTAGTTAGGGGAAGCTGAGACTATTCATGGAGATGGAGAGTAGCATTTTCAGCACCCTCCGGGGCGGCGGAATAATGAACTTCCAATGGATATAGATGCTGCACAGGTTTTCTCATCCTTAAACCGTTATGGAGTCTCACTTCACATGAACGCAGAAAAGCCTAGGCTTTGACTGATCACAGACCATTACGATATCTCCTATCCTCACATCTGAAGAAAAGTTTTTACTTGAGTGATAAATAGATCTCAATCGCTGCACATATTCCATATGCTTAAGGAATGAGAAGGTAAATCGTAGCCTGTCACGCCACTTCGCAGGAAGATCACTGTCAGTTGCAACTAAGAGTCCGGTAGATAATGATGTTGAGAAGAATCCGTTTATAAAGTGATTAGGTGTCAATGGTGAAAGATCTAGTGGATCATCGCTGATATACGTCAAGGGTCTCCATTCCATCCAAATGTATAGAGTTGCTCCAGGCTTAGAGTACTACGTCCAATAGCCAACTTCAGGATGTCTTTAACTATTTTAATTAGGCGCTGCCAAAAGCCTTCCCACCATGGTGCACGTTCACAAATAAAATCCCAAGAAATGCCTTTACTGCTCACAAAGTTGTTAAATTCTTCAGACTGGACTAAATCTCCAAATAATTTAAGTTCGAGAGAAGCCCGCTTAAATGTGCGTGCGTGATCTGAAATAATGGTATTGGGAATCCCACGCCGAGAAAAAAACTTCTTAAAGCAGCCAAATACGATTCCGTTGTAAGATCCATCACAATTTCAATATGAACTGCTCGAACGACTGCACAAGTCAAAAGCATTATATAAACTTTCCGAGTGTATTCTCCTTCACTAACCCGGACGTAAAGAGGGCTTGCAAAATCTACACCCGTCGTTTCGAAAGGTCTTGAAGCTGCTAATCTATTTCTTGGTAACGGCGCGATTGGCTGCAATATTGGCTTTCCACGGTAGCGTTGACACAGTTTGCATCGTTTAATAACCTATTTTACGCCTTGGCGTCCTTTAATTATCCAATACTTTTGTCTTATTCTTGAGAGCATGATATTAACTCCACTGTGAAGAGTACGTTCAGGTACGTCAACTATAAGGAGCGTTGTAAAATACGAAGTTGTTGGCAAAATAGCAGGAAATGACTCGTTATAACTGTAACCCGCTATTGATAAAGGGCTACCTACACGAAGCACTCCATCCTTGTCTATTATGGGGTTGAGAGTCAAAATCTTTGATGATTTTGATATCTCCTTGGAACCTTGTAGAGCATCTATTTCTTCTTTGAATGTATTAAATTGTACAAATTTGATCCATAACAACTCTGCTCGCTTCAGCTCTAAGGCCGTGAGAAATTTATATGTATTTCGTCTCCCCTTCGCCGAATCTACGAATCGTTGGATGTACACTGTTATACGAATAACTCTCATGTAGCTGCTGAAGTCTTCAATCTTAAATAGTGGAGAACGTGGAGTTTTATCCTGCGGTTCACACGTCATCTGCATGCATAACAAATGGTCTCCAACACACAAATCGCTGCTTTGCTCAGGCCAATAGTCTGGAGAAGCTAGCAACCAACTAAGTCCGTTAATCCAAGCAGGAGACTTCAGTAACACCTTTCCGTTGATTCCCCGAGTAAGCAAGTCCGCTGGATTGCTCTCGTGAAGATGATGTACTAAAAACGTAACGAGGCAAAACAAGTTCTTCTAGAAATGGTAGACATATATTCCATGTCGTTTGAAGGTCAGCTGGTAGTGTTTCATCCCAATTTAATTACCATGTCCAAATTTCTTGAAAGAGAATTTTCAGTTTTATAGTGCAGGGGCCGAGAAAACCAAGTGGATCATAATACAATGTAATACAATTCGTTTAGTAGCAATAGCAGGCGTTATCCTTAAAATTTCTTGAAGATCTAGACAGATTACATCGGAAAGACAATTCCACATCACACCAAGAACTTTCTGACTGCTTAAAGGTTTGTTTATCTCGTTGAATTTCGCTCGCAAGTCTGGGTCATTAGAGTTCCACTTTCTTATTGTCATCGCAGCGCGTTGCATAATATCGCAGGTTTCCTTGTAAAATTGAGAAGCTAAAGCAAAATCGTCAATGCTTAAAAGAAGATCGTCCATATAAAACCAAGTCTGCAATTGCTTACATGTCTGTAGAAACTGTAGAAACTCGGAATCCAAATGCTTTTTTAAAGTTGCACATAACAAAAATGGGCTGCAGGCTACTCCGAATGTTACTCGAGTCATCCTATATTATTATCGATTCTTTTCTTGAACAAAAACAAAAACGATGAGCATCATGATCTTGAGACGCCAATGCAACCTGCAATAACGCCTATATCAGCTACTAAGCAATATTTTCCCATCCGAAAATTAACAAAATCGTTAGAACATTGGGAAGCAAGTTTGGTCCAGTATTGAGCCAATCATTGAGAGAACGATTATTGCGTGCCCGCGCTGAAGCATCAAAAACAATGCATACTGGAGTCGTTGACTTATCATGCCTATACACAGGACGATGCGGCATATAATAAATAGGAAACTGCGAATTCTTACCTTCGTCAACTTCTTCTGCCACTTGTAAAGAAATGAGCTCCCACATTGCGTTGTCATATTCTATCACCTTTTGAGGATCTCTACATAACCTGTATATTAACCTGTCGAATCGCTGAAATGCACCCACCTTATGATTGTCTAATTCACATTCGCGATTCTTCCAAAATAAAGAAGCTTCATACGGTTTACCATTTTTATTTATATATTTAAACCACTCATCACTTATTGTAGATTGTTCAATGTCACTATTATTACAAATTCCCAATGTTTCAAGGTCCCAAAACCTTTTGAAGACAATGTCCACTTCAGTATTTGCGCACAAAGTTGTCACTGTAGCGGAGACGATTGTACTATGCTCACAAAAATTACAAGCGATGGGTCCTTGATCCGACCAACCGAATGCTGTCTCAAGCTTTACAAGATTTTCTGAAACACGACAAGATTCCTCACAAACTACGTTAATAAGATAATCAGCTCCTCAAGATGTCCACCTTTGCTATCATCAGCCAAAACATACTGTGAAAACATCGCGCATTCATTTGATGGCACGGGTAAAATATCTAAACAAATCTTAGGCATATCATGTTGAGATAGTAGAACAACGCACACTCGTTTAAGCGACTTCTTAGGCGGCGATTTGGTAGTTCCAAATGATGAAATACAAATATTCACTTCATCCACTTCTTTCAAATTGAGTTTCTTCGCGCGACTTTCTCGAATATAAGGCCGCTGACTTCCGCCATCCCAGATAATTCATATAGCGTCAGTTGACGCTGCATACATGCAAGCAGTTTTTAGATAAACATCTGACGGTGGTTGAGAAGCTGTGGAACATAGGTTGGTTGCCAGATTAGAGCTCATTTTATTTCCGCTGAATGTCGTTTTGTCACTAGGGATCGCTGGTTTAGTTGAAAATGTGAATTTGTTGGAAGTGAAACAGGGGTCACACATAGCCGAAGCATGGTGACCACTACACTTGTCACATTGATATTTCTATATCTACATGACTTCGAACTGTGTCCTCGCCTTGTCCCCGAAAAAAGCGTCCATCTCGTTTTAGCATATTTTTACGCTCACTAACACTTTGACCAGCATTACAGTTTTGTGTAGAGTGTGTATGCGATCTGCAAAAGAAGCAAGCAATATATTCATTGGAAGTAGTAGTAGTAGTAGTAGTAGTAGTTTGCGAAATTGATCTTCGCGTTTGTAGTTGTGCTGACTTTTCGAGCGATTCCACTTCACGTTTTAAGAACTTTAAAATTTCTCCCACTTTTTGATCTCCGCAGTCAGCTGAAGAGCTATCACTCACTACTACTGAGCAGGGCTGCCAGATTGGGGGTTTTCTACCCCATTTCGGGGAATAATTTCTTCCCGGGAATAATTTTGGGGAAATTATAATATTGCGGAGTCATGGGGAATTTTTTTGTAAATTGCGAAAAAATGGGGATATTTCAAGTATCAAAAAACGTAAATCTTACTTTAATTTTGACGCAGTAAATAAAACCTACGTAATAAACAGGAACTTAAAGTAATCAAGGAAAGATGCTCTGCATTGTTAGTAATTTTATACGCACAATTACATGTAGAGTTCCCGAAAATATATGCTATGGCTGGAAAAACTTTGTATGTTTTCTCCGGTTGCAGCTGTTTGCTAAATGGTGGCGGATACATTAGATATTACGGTAAAATTTAAAAATGCTGTTAGCGTAGGAAGTATTGATTCCACAATCAATAAATCGAACTTGATTCATCTTCACCAATGATCAGAACTCAATAGTAGTAATAGTAGTAGTATGCGAAATTGATCTTCGCGTTTGTAGTTGTGCTGACTTTTCGAGCGATTCCACTTCACGTTTTAAGAACTTTAAAATTTCTCCCACTTTTTGATCTCCGCAGTCAGCTGAAGAGCTATCACTCACTACTACTGAGCAGGGCTGCCAGATTGAGGGTTTTCTACCCCATTTCGGGGAATAATTTCTTCCCGGGAAAAATTTTGGGGAAATGATAATATTGCGGAGTCATGGGGAATTTTTTTGTAAATTGCGAAAAAATGGGGATATTTCAAGTATCAAAAAACGTAAATCTTACTTTAATTTTGACGCAGTAAATAAAACCTACGTAATAAACAGGAACTAAAAGTAATCTAGGAAAGATGCTCTGCATTGTTAGTAATTTTATACGCACAATTACATGTAGAGTTCCCGAAAATATATGCTATGGCTGGAAAAACTTTGTATGTTTTCTCCGGTTACAGCTGTTTGCTAAATGGTGGCGGATACATTAGATATTACGGTAAAATTTAAAAATGCTGTTAGCGTAAGAAGTATTGATTCCACAATCAATAAATCGAACTTGATTCATCTTCACCAATGATCAGAACTCAATACAGCTGAACAATTTTGGACTGATGTCGCAATAAAAAAAAATGCTGCTGGTATAGAATAAAATTTGGTAACATATCTATGTTAGTTTATTGAGTTTTTTATTAAGTCTATCTCTATAACTCAATTGTGTAAAAAATAACTAAAAAAATAGACTAGCTATTTAAACTGAAGATAAAATAATAATATTTTTATGTTAAGTATATATGATTCTTTATTAAAAACTTTATAAAATGACTCTTAATATAAAAAACTAGTAAAAAGGCTCTGAAAACAGAAGAACAGGCTCTAACTAACTAAATTTAAAAAGGCAACAAATGGTATAGATACTAAATATGGCACACTAAAAACACACAAAACACAAGAGATTAAAAGAAGAATATAAAGTAAGGTAAAATAGAATTTTCACAAAAATTTTGACGATAAAGTTTTAAAGCCAAAGTTGAGATAAAATTTTAAAAGTCTCTCCATATTTACAGATAAGTGGCAATTCCAAAAAAAGTATTCCACGTAAATTTACTGAGATACTTAACTAGAATTTTGCAAATGATCGAAAGAGAAATTTCGAATTTGTTTACGAATAATTTTGTTGACCACCACTGTTACCATCATAGAGTCCCGCGAGAGCAGCCTATAGTATCATAGACTTCTACAAACTGCCCTCATCATCCCTCCAGCTGAGCATCGCTGACGGAGCGCTTGTCTTTCCCACAGCACTTGCAACGGCTCCAAAGCGAGGAGAAACCCCGTGGACTAGTGTAGCAAATGCTATGGCCTTCTATCACCAGCGAAAGACAAGAGCGCCGTCGATAGTGGTTGCCATGTGCGGTTGATTGTTTCTGCCTTCGTTGCCAGATATTCAAGACGTAAACGTCTCTTCAATCTGTCAAAGAAGTGGCGCTTAAGCGGTTGTGCATGGTGTTGTGGGTCAGTGTTCTGATTTCCATCTTCGACTCTTATGTGGTACAAGTGAATTGTAGATTTGGCCAGTGTCAACACAAAGCTAATCAAACAATTCACTTGACTACAGACCTTTGGTCCCCACAGAAACGATGTCCTAGTAATGCCGAAATTCGGGTGGATCAACTGACACATACCGCGCGCGAGCTCCATCAGACCCTACAAAGCCGGGCAAGTAAAGAACCTGTGAAACCGGGTGTCTTCACCAGCACAAACTGTGCAAATCCTTTGAACTCGCCGGTCAATATGTGACAACTGATTAGGATACATAAGACTGTGATGCAGCAATTTGAATACTACATCAGCATCTTTGTAATTAGAAGGATAACTGTAGACGACTATGCAAGTTATCCCTCCCATCCCGACTATATTCACCCCCAGGTGTGTTCGCCATCTGTTGTATCCTGTATACTCCTCAGGTTTTATGGACATAAGCACGTCGCGGAGCACACGTGTTGTAAGTGTGCCGAAAGATGTGTGAGGTGGTCTGTTCAGAACGGAAGCATCTTCCAACTTAGTGCCAGGGTCACTGGTCCCAAGTTGGCGAAATCTCTCCCGCGCAGAAGAAGCAAGGTCGTGTAGTTGTGAAGTGTTAGTGTTTATTCGACAGTTACCAGAGATATCAATAATATCTCCGAGAACTGTCAATGTACGCGTGTCAGCTTCGAAACCCCGAGCATTACTGAACACTGAATCTATTAATTTAGGATTAAACCTGATTGGAATCGACGCGAATTGCGTGTACCGTAGAGCATTCCACTTAAGGTGAAACGCTGGCCTGATTTTACCCCAGGTCTGAATCGCTGAGATTAGATCCTGCGTCCAGTCACAAGGATAAGGTGGTCGAACAGAGAGTAGGTAGTAATACTCCCCTATGCCGATCCCTCCCAGTACATTCAAGAAAAAGAGAAATCAAGCTGTCTCTCTGGCAAAACACTCTTTGGAATGCACGCACATGGAGACACATTGATTTCACAAACAAGTTAGTGAGACCTAATGCACCTATCTTGACTGGCAGACAGAGCGTGTTTTCAGCAACTCATCGTCTTCCGCACCAAAAGGCGTCTATTGCTTTTGCTTGAAGCAGATGAACGTTGAACGAGGTAATCAAATGGTTTATCACGACTGACCACCCCATTAAGGATAATGGAGACAGTCGACTACGCCATGAATTTACAGCTTTAGAGAGTTTTTCAAGAGCGATGCGGCTATTATTTGATTTACTCTCGCGTCCGATATACACAGCTAAATACTTCAGGCAAGTATTAGTCCATTGGATGTTCAGTGGAGTATCTGTACGATCTCTCCACCTTCCACGCCACAAGACTTGACTCTTACTAAGGTTGATTTTAGCGCCCGCTATACGTTCGAACTGTTCGAAAACAGCACGAGCGACCGGAAAAGCTTCATCCCTTGTCACGAAAATAGACAGATCATCCGCATACGCCAACATAAGAGGCCTCACATTGGTATATGGTAAATGAACAGAATGCTGTCCGAGTATTCGACGAAGATTCAGCAGTAGCGGCTCCAACGAAAGACCATAAAGCATACCTGACAATGGACAGCCATGTCTGATACCTCGATGAAACGAGATAGGAGCCAGAACTTGTCCTTAATGCTTAATCAAAATCGCTGAATCTCTATACAGTTTCCTGACAATATCGAGCCACCTGGGCGGAAACACAAATGCCCCGATAGCAGTCAAGAGATACTCGTGCGAGACGCTATCAAAAGCCTTTTGTTGGTCTAATGAAATCATGCACATTTGTGTACCTGTCTGATCATGGTAGGCAAACAAATACTTGGCTACCACGATGTTGTCGTAGATACAACGACCAGGTACACAATAGGACTATTCCGGGTGTATTACCGAAGCAATCACTGAGCGGAGTATCGCCCCTAATGCTTTGCAGACGATCTTTGTAGTCTACATTGGATAGGGTTACTGGCCTCCAGTTCCCCTGGAAGGAACGTCTGAATGTGTCTCAACCGCCGTACTGAAGACTTCCAAAAGGTCAGGAATTAATAAATCCCTGAAACGTATGAAGAATTCTGGAGTCAAGCCGTCATAAACAGGTGAAGTGTGTCGCCTTGTTTCGTTTGTCGCAGCAATCACATCCTCCTATGTGATTACTGTATCCAGGAGCTCCTTACTGTCTTCAGAGAAAGTGGGAATATTCTCAATTCTCCTCAATTCTCTCTCAATTCATGAGTGGTCGAGGATGTTGTCGACGTCGATTCAGAGTACAGACTACTGTAGTAGTGTCGAATATATTCTGATAGCTGTTGTCCGTTGAGGACTTGTCCACATTCATCAATTATCGATTCGAACTCACAAGAAGCATTACGTCGTCTAGCCGCCTGAAAGAAGTACCCGGATGGAGAATCGCCTTCCCGCAGCCAGCGTGATTGGCTGCGCAGCACAAACTCCAAGCTGTGCTTGTTAGTCTGTGTTGCCAAGTGTTCCTTTATTCTATTGAAATAAAGATTCAACTCCGCCTGAGTTGGGTGAAGAGCTGCCACCCGAGAGACCTCGGCCGACAAGCTAGAAGCTTGATAGCCACTTCGTTTGAAACTCCTTTCGACAAAATATTGAATCCGGAGTTTTCCAACATCCCACCATTGACTAAGAAAGTCAGCTTTCCTCTCTTGCCAATCGTGCCAGAATTCAATGGACACATTGATGAATATCCAGTATGCAGTTCTTCTTTAAACTAGAGTGCTGGTCGCCACTACAAGAAGATGATCGCTAACCGAACACACTTCATGAGTGACACCAACGAAATGTTCTAGTATTCCAGGTGAGACGTAAAGTCTATCAATTCTGGAGCCTGTGAGACTTCGATGGATATTTCGCGAGACCCTCGTGTATGATCTAGTCGTAGGATGCATCCAACGATAGATATCCACGAGTCTGAAAACACCGACAAAATTCCTCAATCAAGTAGCATTGACAGAGTTGAACTCAACTCCAGAGTACGGATCCATTGAGGGATTCCCAGTGCAGTTGAAATCACCTCTGAGGACAGTTTCGCCGGTAAATTCACCAGACAGGACTGAGCACTATCAAGAACTTGTCTCGTAATGTCCTGCTCATGAGGAAGGTACACGTTTACTACCTTAATAATCCAAGGAAGAAGCGTAGCCTGGGAAGATATCTGTATAGACAGGAGACGATAGTGTAAATTTGTTGGATACAATGATTGCCAGCCCTGAGCCTCGGCGAGGCGCAGGTGTGGCAAACATTGCATAGCCAGTGTTTAAATGAGCATAGCGCTCAAGTTGTGTATACGTGTCGTGAGTGAAATTCGCCTCCTGCAGCAGTGTAATGTCTATATCGAACATTTTGACATGTTCGATAGTACTATATAGTCTTGTATGAGCACTTAAACTCCCGGTGTTAAGAGAGCCTGCCTTACACATTCAAAGAGATAAGAAGCTCAAACGATGATGGTACGACGTCTACGGACGAGGAGAATCGGCCAAGCGATGCTCCTGTATCAACTCCTCCACTTTCCTATGAAGTCGTTCTAACCGAGCTACATCGTTGTACTTCCTCTTCTTCCTGGACTCCTGTTATAGAAGTTGAAGCTGAGGAAGTAACAACTCTGACCTCTCCAGCTCCTTTACAAGAATACTCCAGATTTTATCTGAATTCTTCTTGTACTGGAGCTGGGCAAGAATTTCGGAGATCTTCTTCCTAGGAAGGGTCTCCATTCCCTTCGATACTTCAAATTGGCTACCAGTCAAACTGATGCTGTCACACGACTCGTAGCCACCGAAGCTCGAAAGACCAGTCTCAACCAAGTAGATCATGTCACACTCCGAAAGCTGCTCGAGAGATGCTTCCACCTCCCTCACAACAACCTTCGAAATGCCAGCTCCACTATCGTCCTTATCCGTGTGGAGCCGCTTTGATGCGACTGGCTTTGCTGGCTCTGGAGTAGGAAGCATCACACGGTCAACTTTCCTCGTCCTCGTCCTCTTGTTTTTACTAAATTGCTAGTCGACCCTTCGTCGGAAGTAGCCATGTTTTCACGTGCCGACGTGGCGCTGTTTACAGCCATAATTATTTTTGCCTCTAGGACAACTTCAGGCATCTTAACCACTGGCTGCTCCGAACCACCAGGTTGAGTGCCGGCCGAACGCTCCTTCTCCTGATCCATTATTCTAATAGTGGCTTCCTTCGAGGGAACCTTCGGTTCACCCTTCTTCCACATTCTCCTGGGGCAGTCAGCAATAAAATGCCCTACCAAATGGCAAGCATGGCATTTCGCTTCGGTGCCCACGTCTATCTTCAGACCCACTACTGTAGTGGTGGCTTTCTTCGAGGGAACCCTCGGTTCAGCCTTCTTCCCGGTTCTCCTGGGGGCACTTTAGAATAATAATAATTATTTTTTTATGTATATAAGCTCTTTATTTTTTGGCTGTTTGGCTCTTTTCAAAATTCCTTAAAAATAGGTGCAAAAGGCTGTACAATATATAAAGAAAAAGACACTAGCTAACCTAAAAAATCACAAACATAACAGTCAATAGGGACAATAAAAACAAGCTAGACACTAACAGGTAACATGACAAAAAGTTAACACTATGTTCTCCAAAGAGGCAATAAACGGATACAAACATTTTGAGCAATGCCTAAAATATGGAAAACAATAAAAAAAATTACTTGCCCCTATTTTGACAATTGCGTAAGTGGCAGTTCCAAAAGTTCCAAAATTCGAAAATAATCTAATAAATATCTTTACCTAAACGAACGAACTTTAAAAACAAAATTTTGCAATTTAGCACCGAGACCGAAACCGAATTAAAATTTAATAATCGAACGAACGAAAAAAATTACCCGATAGTGTTATAGAGTCCCGCGAGAGCAGCCTGTAGTATCATACACCTCTACAAACTGCCCTCATCATCCCTCCAGCTTAGCATCTGTAACAGAGTGCTTGTCTTTCCCACAGCCCGTGCAACGATTCCTAAGCGGGCAGAAGCCCCGTGGACTAGTGTTTCAAATGCTGTGGCCTGCTGTCACCAGCGAAAGACAAGAACTCCATCTTGCACCGAAGATAGTGGTTGCAATGTTCAGTTGAATGTGTCTGCGTTCGTTGCCAGATATTCAAGATGTAAACGTCTCTTCAATCTGTCAACGAATTGACGCTTAAGTGCTTGTGCGTGGTGTTGTGGGTCAGTGCTCTGATTCCCATCTTAGACTCTTATGTAGTACAGGTGAATTGTAGATTTGGCCAGTGTCAACACAAAGCTAGTCAAACATTTCACTCGATTACAGACCTTTGGTCCCCATAGAAACGATGTCCTAGTAATGCCGAAATTCGTGTGGTTCAACTGACACATTCCGCGCACGAGATCCATTAGACCTTGCAAAGCCGCACAAGTGAAGAACCTGTGAAACAGGGTGCCTTCACCAGCACAAACTGTGCAAATCCTCTGAACCCGCCGGTCAATATGTGACAACTAATTAGGATGCACAAGACTGTGACGCAGCAATTTGAATGCTACATCAGCATCTTTGTAATCTGCAAGTTATCCCTCCCATCACCCCCATATTAACCCCGAGGTGTGCTCGCCAGCTGTTGTATCCTGTATACTCCGGAGGTCTTATTGACATAAGCACGTCACGGAGCACACGTGTTTTAAGTGTGCTGAAAGGTGTGTGAGGTGGTCTGTTCAGAACGAAAGCATCTTCCAACTTAGTGCCAGGGTCACTGGTTGCAAGTTGGCGAAGTCTCTCCCGCGCAGAGGCAGCAAGGTCGTGTAGTTGTGAAGTGTAAGTGTTTATTCGACAGTTTCCAGAAATATCAATAATATCTCCGAGAACCGTCAGTGTATGCGTGCCCTCCCAGTACATTCACCCACAGTTGAGAAATCAAGCTGTCTCTCTGGCAAAACACTCTTTGGAATACACGCACATGGACACGCCTTGATTTCATAACCAAGTTAGTGAGACCTAATCCACCTAACTTGTCTGGCAGACAGAGCGTGCTTTCAGCAACCCATCGTCTTTCGCACCAAAAGGTGTCTATCGCTTTTGCTTCATCAAACGTCTCAGACTTTAGCAGATGAACGATTTATCACGACTGACCTTCCCATTAAGGATAATGGAAACAGTCGACTACGCCATGAGTTTACAGCTCTAGAGAGTTTCTCAAGAACGATGCGGCTATTATTTGATTTACTCTCGCGTCCGATATACACACCTAAATACTTCAGGCAAGCCTTGACTCTTACTAAGGTTGATTTTAGCGCCCGCTATACGTTCGAACTGTTCGAAAACAGCACGAGCAACCGGAAAAGCTTCATCTCCTGTTACGAAAATAGACATCTCATCCGCATACGCCAACATAAGAGGCCTCACATGGGTATAAGGTAAACGAACTGAATATTGTCCAATTGTACAGGAATTATGTGATTACATTGCATTAATATATTTAAGGTAAATATACATTAACACTTTTTATAAAGTCAATCTACTCAATGACCCTATGCGTCAGCATTTCATAGTTCACGCCAATAAGCCATATACTCATTACATCAGCATTTTATAAATGTCAGTGAACTTAGTGAATCGACAAGAAATGCGTATATCAAGATATTGGTGCAATGTAATCAAAAGAATAAGCAACAACCTATTAAAACTGTAAATCCAGAATAAGTAATAAAGTTTCAGTTTCAATATACATTTTAATCGAGCAAGGTGTTTTTAATCGTTATTATACCAAAGTAGTTGTACATGGCGACCGTGACAAATGTAAATACGATCTAATTAAATAAAAAAAAAAAATCTCGCTTTCACTTTTGGTGACATTTTTTTTTATTCTTTTCTTGAATGGTGTAATATGATATTATGATACCGCCGAAGATTTGAGGTGAAGTGTGAAGTATACTTATTAAAGAAGAGATTTATAGTAAAGTGTACAATGCAATATAAGATTATGCTAAAGTAGCAGTGAAATTTTTATTATTAAAATGGGTACCAAAAATTCCAAAAGTGAAACCCAAGGAAACATTGAAAATAAAATCGAAATAGTGAATGCGCAAGTGGTGAATAACGACTTAATAATCTTGTTATATGTCCTAGTCACTTTGAACCTGATAAAACTTTTGATAATGGGTTATAAACACTGGAAAAAGCAGATAACTAAGAAGCACCAGCTACCAGTAACACAAAAAATATAAGTTAAAAAAAGGAGCACTGTAGCAATAATAATAAAAAAAATTGTTTTGAATTAAATTATATAAAATTATGCATAGAAACGTTTAAAGTAAAAGTGTTCATAAAGAAAAATTGTGTAATGAAATTTATAAGGCAGGAGAGTACTCACTTATATGTACTATTAGTAGGCAAGTTAGATTACTCTTTTATATATATTTTATTATTTACCAACTAGTTCCTTTTAGTATACATATATATCTTCATAGCATAATTGATCAAATCTTAAATATTTTTATTCTCTCATTAAAAATATATTCTACTTGTGATTCATGGTAAATGGTATCTTTATAATATACTTTTTTTTCTACTCTCTATATAAATTTTAAGGATGACATGCATAATATGCTCTTTCGTTTTTTCTAACAACTTGAAGAGTTTTTCCGTCACTTTTTTTTTCTATATGCAGCAACTAATTCATAGCTTGGTGTAATAATTTCTGATGTGACTTTAAATTGTTACTTATTAGGTATGTAATAAACAATAGCGCTCAACTTTTATGACTATCATGATATAAAATGTCAAAAACCTGGTTAGAAATTGAGAAATTAATTGATATCCATTCCGCTGATTTCTCACGATCATACAAGTGTCTTAATAAAAAGCAGCTGCCCGAAACGCAGCAGATAACAGAGCAACACATTGATGCTCTAATTACAACCTTTAATAAAATAACAATAACTATAAGCAAAAGTTGGGATGCGCTATCAGAAAAACATCAAGTAGAATTAAAAAGTACTCACGAAAAACTAAGGGACAAAATAATATCAGTGTTTGGTAAGACGAACTGTAAAATAATAATACCACACGAAATAGACCAATTAGTTCAAAAGAACATTGTTGAACAAGGAGAGGAAGAATCTGATTCCGAAATGCCTTTGCGAGCACATGAATTCGCAGCAGCAGCTACCAAAATAATTCCACTTCCATATAATGGTCACTTTGATGGATTAGAAGCAATTTTGGCAGGTATAGATCAAATTAATACGTTTAGTGAAAACATTGAAGCTCTCGTAGTGGCATTCTTAAATACTCGTTTAATAGGTAAAGCACGTTCAGTAGTACCTACTTCTGCTAATACACTAGAATTAATTAAGAATACCCTTAAAGCATAAATTAAACCTCCTCCTTCCTCTGTGGTAGAAGCTGAATTATCAGCACTGGATAAGGGAAATAAATCTGTAGTAAATTTTGCAAGGGAAGTTGAAGAAATAAGTGAGCGTCTTAGGAAATCTTACCTTGCTGAAGTCGCTGATGAAAACAGTGCACAGCAACGAGCTGCTAAAGCAGCCAGAGATACTTTATGTAAAATTACGATTGACAATGGTCATAGAATTGCCTTATTTAGTGCACCTATTCCAGACCCAGATGCAGTTATAGGTAGATATTTAGAGATACAAACACAAATGCCTACGCAAAACATTTTGTATTACAACAATTTTCGAAGTCGTAATAATTTTCATCGAAACTATCGTAATAATGCCAATAATAATGGAAATTATCGTGGTATGAATCGTCGTGGAAATCAAAGTGGTTACAATCGAGGTTACGGTCAACAGGCTCAATATCAAAATAATAAGCGTAGATATGAAAACACTAATAGCAACAACAGATCAAGACATATTAGTAATGTATCTAATCATCATGGGAATGTTCGTTACGCTAGGAATTCAGCTCAGGAAAACTTGGGCGACCCTCAGCGAGTACTAACACTGGGGGAAATAAATCCAAACCTAAACTATATATACTAGATGAGCACTTTTCTAGTTATCAAGTTTATCATATGAATTTATCGTTAAGTAGCTATATTAAAATTAGATCAAATGTAACCGGTATGAAAAGTACTTATCTAATAGACACAGGTGCAAGTATCTCTACATAGAAAATCGACAAACTTTGTATAAAAACTTCAATAAATTGGGGTAAAAAATACCAACTTAGTGGTATCATCGATGGTATGGTCGAGACACAGGGCGAAATAAGAGCAAATCTTCTTATAGGACCTTATAAATTTGAACTTGAGATAATACTTCAAATATACTCATCGCCGTCTAAAAATATGTTATTGATTCCTGCCAGAAGCGAAGTATCCCGGCATATTTTTTTTCAGGCTAATGAAGACCATATTTTAATACCTAATCAGCAAATTGCTGCTGGTGTGTTTGTAGCACGTATTATTGTCTCACGTAAAAATCCATGCGCTCTCATAATCAACACAAATTTTGCATGCGCAGTCCTAGAAAATCTTAGGATACATACAGAGAGTTTATATGATTACGATATCTATACTTTTAAAGAACACGGAAATAATCATCAAGGACACGCTATAGAAAAGTTACAAAAGAACCGATGACAGAATTATGTACTGAATTTTCTGATGTTTTCGCTGTTGAGGAAGACAAAGTCACTATGAATAATTTTTACAAGCAAAAGATTCGACTGAAAGATAAGACTCCCGTTAGTGCCCAAAAAAACGCTTCCTGGAAACTCCGAGAAACGCTGGAGATTGGTAATAGATTATCGCAGGATGAACGAGAAAATCCTATCCGATCGATACCCCCTACCTAGAATAGACGAAATCCTCGATCAGCACGGGAAGTGCCGTTTCTTCTCTTGTCTCGATTTCTTGTCCGGATTCCATCAAATAGAACTTGATAAAAATTCACGCGATATTACTAGTTTTTCTACAGAAGATGCGTCATATCGCTTCAAACGACTTCCGTTTGGTTTGAAGATCGCTCCGAATAGCTTCCAAAGAATGATGAGCTTAGCGTTCTCAGGAATCACTCCGCAAAAAGCGTTCATCTATATGGACGATATAGTGGTAATAGCAGCTACAGAAAAACAAATGCTAAATAACTTACGTGACGTTTTCTTATTTGTCGTAAGTATAACTTAAAATTAAATCCAGATAAATGCATTTTCTTTCGACATGAAGTCACAATTTCTGGCAGGCAAAGATTTGATGATCGCCTTTGCACAAAATACATGTTAATCCAGCCGAGACAGATGTGAAAGACCTGGAGGTGGTTGTCCATTTATGGGAATCTTCCATTGATCTGCCCTTATTTCCTAGAGCTTCCAAAGACTGAAAGCGTATCTCTAAGAAGTTTTGGAAGCCCTTGAGTGATTGCAATGCTCTGGGCTGAGTGGGAGATTGCTCATAGAGCGTGTGTGTTACTCTGTCCAATTTCTTGACCAATATGTGCAACAACAGTGGATCCCAATGGCTTGTGTTAATACCTAAATTCTCTAGGCGAAGGAGGCATTCTTGCGTTATGTCGTGTAACGCCTTAATTGCAGGAGCACTCTCATACGTTACTGTTGTTTGTGACAGTAATTTGTTCAACAGTGTAGTTACCAGCAATCTAATGTTCTCGTAACGTTCCCTAATCGTCTTCCATGTTGCAGTGTAGTTTGCATCTGAGACGGTAAGATGACGCAAAAGTTTTTCAGCTTCTCCCGATAAGCTGCTCTTTAAGTACCACATTTTCTGCGAGTCGACCATTGCTTGTTTGTGTACCACTTCGTTGAAAAGGTCGTAAAATAGTCGCCACTTCAAATAGTCACCATCGAACTTTGGTAAGACTATTTTCGGGAGCTTCATGATTTAGGTTGCGTTCACCATTGGTGCGGATGCGATGGCGTGCTGACTTAAACCAGCATGCAACTACAGTAAGACCTTCTGTGTATCCTCCTCTAGACTGAAATATTCTTCAAACTCTGACGCGCTGGGATCTTCAACTGATTCCCATATTGAGTAGTGTAACTGTTGAATATCATCCCAGTATCTCTCAACCGTGCGTATTTTAAGTTGATAGAACTCTTGTGCTTGAGACTGCTGGGTTGCAGTTGTTATCCCAGTGAGCATTCTGCGTAAGGCATTCATTATTGTCTGCTGCCGTTGCTTTATTTTGGAGATATTATTGCTGATGTCAAAAGATGTTCTTGGCTTAATGTTATAGCGATGTTCTTCTACTCGTGGATTTTCCCCAGCTGGCTTCTCTTGGGTTTTTTGTTTTTTGTCCTCTGAGGTCGGCTGGTTCTTCTTATCCTCGACTGTATTACTGGGATTTGACTTCTTCAGCTCTGTAAGCTTGTCCATGATGTCTCGTCTTGTCTTCTCGTATTTTGCTTTATGCCTTCATAATAAGCTTTTGCGAAATAGGCATGCTCCAATTTTGCCCCATAAACATCTCGAATCTCAGTGTCGACTTCATCAAATTGGTTCCAGAGTTCATCAAGCGTCTTCAACCTTACTTCAAGATACAGTTGGTTCTTTCGTGATGAAGTGTCCTTGCCATAATTGGAAACAAGAGCCTTCTCCTGTGTTGTGCTGCTGAACTGCGAGCTCATCTAGACTCATGATGAGTGTTTCCGTGTGCTGATTATTTCTTCGGAAGAAATCACGTCGGGGTCACCAATGTTTGTTCTTGGCTCTTTTGCCTCGATATTGCTGCGAAGATCTTAGGGTGTTACACCGTAAGTAGTGTTGTGGGTGCAGCGGCTCTTAAACCGGTACACCAGAAATCTGTCGGAGTTACAGTGCCTCAAGCAGACTCATTTAAGGTAAAATTAAAAGACTTGGTTCACTGTATCGTAGCAACTAACTAATTCTTTATTGAAATTCCCTTCTTATAATATTACAAAAATGCCTAATTAGCTAAATACAAAAATTCACAAATAACTTACCACAGAATTAAAGAATTTCTCTGGCCACAAAGTTCTCACGAGCATTCCTTCAATTATCTCAGCGGTGTCGACTTTCGTCTGGCTTTATCATTTCAAAATAGAATAATTTTGCTGATATGCAAAATGAAATGCAAGAAGATATACAAGTGAAACCATGTGAAAATCTTAGAATATGAGGCTAGCGAAATTCTTGCTGTGATAAGTTTGTACATGTATGTATGTGCGTACTATCTAAATATTTTTTGATGTTATGTCAATTACAGAAAAATGTAATGATGAACACAAACTAAACGCCGAAAATGTAGTAGATAGACCTGATGATCAGCAAACTAAAAGTGAGCACGGTAAAATGCATATCTATGAAACAATAAATCCCTACGAAGTACGCAATTACTCACGCTTAAAGTTCAAATTGAGCGCCCTAATTCCTAAATGTACGGTTAAGAAAAATAAGCGTACACTTTTCTATATTGAAATGTGCGATTGCATTATTAATGAAAATTATTTATTGAATTAATTCATTTAATAAAGAATTTTATGGGAATGCTTTCTACAACAATAGGTATAAATCTATGATTAGCTCCTGTAGAAAACTTGTTTCTTCTTTACTCAAATCTGGTAATGAAAAAGAAACGTTAAAGTTTTCTGCTATCCTGTCTTAGTGCTTCTTAAAGCGCTGTAAGACAGTATGCTTGGCAGTTAGGAGCGATGAAGCTCTCTGTTAGCCAAGCGGCTATTCCAGGTGGGAGCTATAGAGCTCTCTGTTAGGATAGCCAGATAAAAATAAGGTAGAGCTGGAGAGCTCAATTACCTTGAGGTGCTGCCATGTCGGAGCTAGGGAGCTCGCAGTTAGGATCTAAATAAATAAGATGCGCACCAGTGGAGTTCAATATAAACTCTGATTTATTTCATATAATTACACTGAATTTATACATTATGAAAATTGCTGACATTACTTATTTCTATCATTTCAACCAATCACACACCTTCGGCCATTGCTATTTTCAATATTTGATCATAATTGCTGTGCATGCAAACAATGCATAGCGGGCATTACCCAAAGTTTCAGCCAGGTAGAAGTAAACAAAGAAATCTACAATGTAATGCTTTTCATTGATCGTTTACTCTATCGTACCATATGCTGTTGGTTTTGCTTTTCCTATTGCAAAGCATAAGCATAGCGTAAAGCTTTGCCGTCGTGTATTCATTGACACATGACACTTATATGTGCATAATGCACTTCCCTTGTCCATAAACAGGTGGACATGACTTTTGTTTTATTTTCACATTTTGTATGGCATTCTGCATATACAAAAGAATACTGTGAATCACCTTATGGGTGTTTTGCCTGATCAATGTTATTTTTTTTTTATTCTTTCTGTTCAAAAGAATGCAGTGAATCACCTTATGGGTGGCTTGCCTGATTAATTCAATTTTATTTAATTGGCAATGGTGTGTGTGTGGTGATGCGCTCTACATTCTATCCGTTAATAAAAAAAAATGTTTGTTTAAGTTGAAAGATTGTTTTTTTTTTTTTTTTTGTAATTAGTAATCTCATCATTTGACATTCATTCTATATCGCTAGGGGTTAGTATTTAGGGTTATATTATCTGTTTCTATTTTATGTACAATTGTGTATATTGCTGTGTTATTTACAATTATTTAGTTTTCTATTTTGTCTATCTTATCTAGTTTTTCTGTACACACCTAATTTGTTTTATGTTCTAAATACTAATCCTATTGTTAGTAATTTGAATTATTTGTACTATTTATATATGTAATTACAAATTGTTATTTTACTGTAGTATATTTATAGATTTAATACAAATTGATTATAAGTGTTATTCTATTATTTTTAGCCTATTTTTATGTACTGTCTTTATTTTCTTATCTATTTCTATGTCATCTTTGATGTTTTTTATTAAGTATGGTCCTTTATACGGACTTTCATGTTTTCTTTTATCTTCCTTTTTCAATAACACATAATCGCCTATTTTTTATTGTATTTAAATTACTATCATATTTTTCTTTTCGCTTTCTTTTAGCTACATTTAGCAGATTTTTGGCTTTTTCGTGCGCTTTTTTTAAATGAAATTTTCATTCTTCACAGTAATTGTCGTAATTGTATATGGGACTTTTGTCAGTAAGATCTACATTATTGGATAAACTGGCAAGTTTTCCGGAAACTAGCTCAAATGGAGAATAACCTGTGTCTGAATGAGGTGTTGTTTTATAACAGAATGTATAATACGGGATCCATTCATCCCAAATATAGTCTTGCGTGAATGATAAAAGGTATTCGTTCAACGCTCTGTGGTTTCTCTCTATTGAACCTAAAGTTTGGTGAGGGTATGGTGTAGATGTGGTGTGATTTGTTTTCAAATACTTGCATATGCTTGAAAAAATTTCATTAACAAATTCCGTTCCTATATCGGTTTTTATTGTCTTGAAGTTACCGTGTCTTAATATGCATTCCTTAACTAGTGCTATTGCTACACTTATCGCTTCTTTAGTTTCCATTGGAATGGCTTCGATGTATTTCATTAAGTCACACTGTATCCTCAATATGTATCTGAATTCATTTGATACTTTTAATGGTCCGACTGTATCTATGGATATCACCTCAAAACTTGTTGATGGTGTATCTGTTCTTACTATTTTTTCGTTAGTGTGCTTCAATATTTTATTCTTTGCGCATTTTTCGCATTTATTTATAAATTATTTAACCATTTCATTTAAGTTTTTCCATATATATGTTTGCTTGATTTTATTTATTGTTCTTTTGACACCTGAGTGTCCGCCATGTGGTGCGTTGTGTAATTCTTCAATTATTTGAGTTTTCATTGAATTGTCTTCAATTCTTTTGGGAGGTTTGTATATAATTATTTTTAGTGTTGTTTGCCTATTTCTATTATTTATATTGTGCTGCAGCTTATTAAATTATTTTTTAAATTCGTCGACGCTTAATAATGAAATATTATGTCATCTTTCGCTAACGATAGTGACTCTATATTCATTTTTCTCATTTCGAAAATCAGTGTCTCCAAGATCAAACCTAAGTCATGATGTGGATTATTGCTGAATTCGATTAATACTCCCTTTTTATGTATTATCATATGTGGCAAACTATTTTCATTATCTCTTTTTCTTAGCGCTTTGTTATTATTGTTTATCTTGAGCTTAGATTTTAATTTTTTAACCCTTCTTATTTCATTTATGGATATACATTCCCATGCATAAAGGTGATCAGTCTTTACGTTATTAGGGATTTTATCTTGGGTTTTATTTTTATTTGCATTTGTTTTATGGGTCATTGCCCTTGTAGCTACTTTTATACTTGAAGTTGGTATCATTGCTTTCAGGATATCAGAATCTATTTTTATTCGTGATAGAGCATCGGCATTGGTATTCATTTTTCCTTGCTTATAAACGATTTGAAAATTGTAATCGGTTAAATCTAGCCTAATTCTTGTCAATTTTGAAGATGGATTTTTATGTGTGAAGAGACTCACTAAAGATCTGTGGTCTGTAAACACTATAAATTTTCTACCATATATGTTCCTTTTCAATAATTGGTTTATTGAACTCATGCTTAGTTAGCGTTCTGCTAGCATATGAAACTGGTAGATCTGATCCAATTTCGCCTTGAGGTAATACTGCTCCAAGTGCGAATTGAGAAGCAACTGTTGTTATGATGAATTTTTCATCGAAATTTGGATATTTTAGAATTGGGGCATTGACTAGTTTAGATTTCAATGCTGTAAACGATTCTTGGCATTCATTTGTCCAAACAAATGGTGTATTTTTCTTTGATAGAGAGTTTATGGGTTTTGCTATATGAGTAAAATTTAAAGTAAATCTTCTGTAGTAATTACAGAAAGCTATGAATCTTTTTCCATCATCTGCGTTTTCAGGTACAGGATTATTCAATATTGTATCGAATTTCTTTGGATCTATCCTAATGCCTTCTTTTGTTATTAAATGACCTAAGTATGTTACTTCGGTTTGCAAAATTTACATTTTTGTGGATTTAATTTTAAGTTACATCTTCGCAGTTTATTAAAGGTTTTTACTAAATGTTGATTGTGATGTTTTAAACTACATCCAAAAATTATAATGTCATCCACGTACAAGAATGCTTCTGAGTCTAATCCAAACAAAGCTATTAGTTGAAATTTTTAATCCAAAAGGCAGTCCTTGCCCTTTGTTACTTGCAAATGACGTTAATGGCCTAGATTTTTTGTTTAGTTCTATTTGGTGGAAAGAACTTGTGAGATCTAGTGTGGAAAAGTATTTAGCTCTTCCAAGTTTATCAAGTACATCTTCTAGTCTTGTTAAAGGAAATTTGTCGTCTACTATTTTCTTGTTTAACTGTCTAAAGTCAACTACAAGACGCCATTTTTTTTATATCATTCTCTGCTTTTTTTGGAACAATCAGCAGTGGAGAATTATATGTACTAATAAATGGTTCTATTATGTCTTCGTTAAGAAGTTTTTCAACTTGACTGTTTATCTCCTCTATTTGGGTTTGAGGCAGTCTATAATTTTTGATGTAAACTGGATTTTTGTCTATTGTGGATATTTTTTGGGTGTAAAAATTATTTACTGTTAATTTATCGCCAGATAAATAAAAGATATCTGAGAAGTCTTTGCAGATGTTAAGTATGGAATCAGTTGCATATTGATCCAAATTCTCTATACTTAATACTTTGAGAGGATTACTGAATCTTTCATTGTTGTTATGCTTGAGATTAGCTATTAATATATGATAATTTTGGAGTGGCTTTAATTTTGGTTTAAAATTATCTAATGTTATTTCTCTATCTAATGTGTTCAGAATTTTTATGTGCGCGATGCCTTTGGCAGGGATTATGGAATTTGCTACGAAAATTCCTTCCTGTATTTGTTCATTCAGAACTATGCTATCTTCTTTAATGTTAGCATTTATTGCTTGTATTATTTCAGTTCTGGGTTATTTGGTTTGAATCAGGTAATTGTGTATACATGGGCAATATATAATTGACATCTTCAAAGAAGATTGAAATAGTGAAATTGTCGTAATCAATTTTGCATAAATTGTTGACTAGAAAATGTCTTCCAAAAATTCCGTTGGTTAGAGTTGGAAAGCTTTCATCAACGATGTGAAATTCTTGTGGAATTTCTTGGTCTTCTATTCTTATTAAGGCTGAAAATGTGCCTAGGGAATACGATTCTGATTGGGTGATACCTGTTATTTTGCATTTTTTATGCTTTAGAATGGTGTGTGTGTGGTGATGCGCTCTACACTAGCACTAGTACTTCACAGGCTCGAAAAGAAGCCGGTAATGTACCAATCGTCGAGTTGCAACTCCCAATAAATGATGAAATATTGAAATTAATCTCCATACAATTTAAAGAAATTGCGCGCAAAAACCCAAAGTCGATCCTGATTGCATTAACGCCAGAAATAATTACTATAAAAAAAATGAGCAAAGGTGTGAATTATAATGACTATCAGAATCAGCTTAACACAAGCTCGCTGCATGGACACGTTTAATAAATAAACGGTCAGCCCTACATAAGTTTCATCACTTAGTCGGTGTTACACTAAACATAGACCAAACACCTCAAATGAGTGCATATTCAAAAGCTGCAAGCGATCCTCATAGGGTGAAAGAATCAATGTATTATTGCAGGGTATCACTCCCTTGAGGTACGCCAGACGAAGCCTTCAAGACTCTAGAGATGGAATGGCGAAATAAGATTTGGTATGTTCTGTTATCTAAATAAGACTCTGTCCATTTTAGAAATGTTGAGGGAAACCCATACTTTTCCATTTTAGGGAGTATCACGTAGTGAGATAACTTGTCGAACGCTTTACTAAGGTCTGTATAAATACAATCTGTCTGAAAGCCTTTTGCCAACCCGCCAACGGTATCCGAGACAAATTCCAGCAAGTTAGTAAGTTAGTAGTTGTAGACCTACCCGAAATTAACCCATGTTGCTTTGAAGAGAGCAAATTCTTACAGGAAGTTGATAGTTGACAGTAAATGATAGATTCGAATAATTTGGGCATGCAAGATAATTTTGCAATAGGCCTATAGTTAGAAATTTCATTTTTACTACCTTTTTTGTGGATAGGTATGATAAAAGAATTTTTCCATAGCCACTATCGAGCGATTTTTGGAAAATAATTCTCAGCGGAGCTACCACTGCAAGGCAGCGTGACTTAAAGAAGGCAGGAGGGATCCCATGAGGACCAGTTGTGAAGTCATTTGGAAGCCCATTAATATGATCGAGTATATCTTCTTCTGAAATTGAAAGAATAGTGAATGAAACGTAACGATAGTCGTTCATACGACTGAAGTTGCTATTTTGCGGCTGTACAAAATTCAACTACATCGCTGCAATATTAGCACAATTTTACGAGTACCAGCAATCGATCGTCACCAATTCCAATGCCAATTCTAGAGGGAAAGAATACGTATACTGCGGTTATCACACTGTTATCGATATCATCATCATCTCCTTGAGAAGAGACAGCCGACAATACTTCGATGATCATCACACCAGAGTCAGTCAGAATTCAGAACTCATAGCTGCAGCAACAGCACATTACATTAGAGAGCCATTAGTACACCAGTTGAATTATAATAAAGTTATTTCTTGCCTTTACATTAAATTCAGTGCTTTCCTTTAAACTCATCCCGTGTAAACCCTCACCCCCTTAACATTGGTCCTTTCCTTACGAAGCCGGATAATGATAATCCCCCAGAAGGTGAGAAAAGTTTTCACATTTCTTTTATTAACAGGAAAACGAGTTTGTCGTGAAAGATTAGTCCAGGTGCGTTAACGATATGCAGTTCATACCGATTAAAATTGATATAACTATATATTGAATCAAAATTATTCAGGTGCGTTTATTATAGTGCATGGATTGATTGAAGAAGATAATTAAATATATTATATAATTATATATATTGTAAATAATTTGCATAAAAATTACAAAAATTCAAGCGCTGAGTTAACGGTACCACACTAGTATACCGTTCTCTAATTTGTTAAAGTGCTTGGAATAGTGACACAAACGAGTTTCTATTTGAATACCCCTGAGTACATTCAATTATGTTCAATTCAAGTGTAATTCTATTGTGTTATCGCTTTCTCATCTTTGTCAGCTGCAAAATCGAGTGTGCATGGTGTTTTTATTGCTGGAATATTTTATTGTAAATATTTAATGAAAAATGAGCTCTGCAAAGGAATTAATAAAAGAACAAGCAGCTCTTAAGGACCAGCTGGACAAGTTTGTGGTAAATTTCGATGAATCTCCAAAAGAGCGTCTCGCTAGCATTGGTCACCTTAAGGGGCGAATTGAAGTCCTAAATAATATATGGACACAATTCTTTACCAACGATAAGACAATTCGTTTCTCTGCGTCGTCCGAAGAAAGACAGTATGAATATTTAAAAGGTGATTTCTACGATAATTTTTCGGACTTTTATTTTGAATACAAAGGAAAAGTTCAGGATTATATTGAAAAGATCATGCAGACCAAAAGTTCTCAGAATAATGACCAACCACAGCTCTCAGGTAGCGTACTTAACAGTACAAATTTTCAATTAGGCACAATAGCACAATTCGATATGAAATTACCTCGTTGTACTATACGTGAATTCTCAGGTGACTATAATGACTGGTTATCTTTTCATGATTCTTTTGAATCAATGGTTCATTCTAAGGATCAAATATCTTCAGTACAAAAGATGCACTACCTCAAATCAGTTCTTAGTGGTGAAGCAGCACAAATAGTGAGGCATTTGCCTGTAACAGAAGAGAACTATCCGCGGGTATTAGTTAATAATAGTTTGAAAATGTTGCTCTGCCAACCATACATTCACTCCGAAAATAGTACCTCTATACGTAAAATGCTTGATTGTACCAACGAGTGCTTAGCTGCTCTCAAAATCTTAAGGATAAAGGTTAAAGAATGGGACCCCATATTAATTTATATCCTAGTTGATCGCTTGCCTTCAGAAAGTAGACAGATTGGGGAACAAGGGCAAGGAAGCACCACATCCATCGCAAAATTTTCAGATTTCACCCATTTCTTAGAAGCTAGGTTTAGGACTCTTGCAGCCTTGGGTTCAGTAAAACCTCCGAGAGCAACCCCTAAAGTAATAGATCCTAAAACCCGGGCTTATCATGTGACCAAATATAGATGTCCTTTATGCAAAGGACCCCATGTCTTAAGAAAATGTTCAAAGTTTGAGAAGCTGACTCCTGCGGATAGACTTAAAGTAGTAACGATAAACTCACTTTGTTACAATTGTCTGGCGCATAGCCATCTTGCCAGTAATTGCCCTAGTAATTGTACATGTCGATTTTGTCAAAAATGACACAATTCCCTGCTGCACAATATGGATACATCAAAGCATATGTCGACCATAAGCCCTGATACACCTAGTTCATCAAGCCCTCAATCATATACAGAACCGTCAACGTCAAAAATAAGTTCCTACTTCTCTCATAAAAAAAGGACATACTTCTAGCGACAATGCTTATAAGGGTGTTCAACAGAAAGGGTGAGCCACACATGGTAAGAGCTCTAGTTGACCTTGGCTCTCAGGCTACATTTGTAACTGATCAGACTGTTTGCCGATTAAGACTAAACCCATTTAGCGATTCGAACCAAATTTTTGGATTAGGAAACATGGTCACCGCAGAATCCAGAACATCAGTTTGTTTTCCCATTCAACCCCACTTTGGAGACCATCCAAGTATTGAAGTCAAGGCCGTGGTGTTGAGTTCCTTAACAGATTTTCTCCCTCCTAGAAAGGTATCGACCTTAGGTTGGGATCAATTAAATGGATTAAGTTTAGCAGATCCCTCGTTTGATAAGCCAGGTAAGATAGATGCAATAATTGGAGCAGAAGTATATGCGAGAATAGTTCAATCTGGTGTGATTAGAGGCAGTCCTGGTACTCCGACTGCTCAGAATACGTCCTTTGGATGGATATTATTTGGTGAAGTTTCTTCAGAAACTTTCCAAACCACCCCATCGAAGAAAGCCTGCAATATAATCAGGAACTTTTGCAATCAATCTATAGAATGTGAGTTGTTGAAGCGTTTCTGGGAACTTGAAGAAGTTTCAGTGGCCACTTCTTTTTCAGCTGAAGAGGAACCGTGTGAGGCCAAGTTCAGGACAACGCATTCAAGAGCAAATTCTGGGCGATAATCGTACGCCTACCCTTTTCCACGCCTTCGGAAAGAAGACCCACTTTTAAAGGATCGCGAGAAATAGCTATAAAGAGATTTTTTAGTTTAGAGAAACGGATTGAAGCAAACCCCTCCCCCAAAAGGGATTATAATGACTGCCTCGAAGAATATTTGCAATTAGGCCACATGGAAAGGGTTCCAAGGGCGCAAATCGCATGTCCTACGGAAGCTGTATATTACCTCCCTCACCATGCCGTTCTCAAAGCTGATAGTGTAACTACAAAAACGGGTGTGGTCTTCGATGCTAGTTGCAAAACATTAAATGGATATTCTCTCAACGATAATTTACTTACGGGTACTCCTCTTCAGCGAGAAATTTGCTTACTTCTCTTTGAATGGCGACAGAAAAAATAGGTATTTACAGCAGATATAGCTCGTATGTATCGTTAAGTTCTTATTCACCCAGATGATCAAAATTATCAGAGGATTATCTGGCGGCGTAGGAGTGAAGATCCTCTGGAAGAGTTCCGTCTGGTTACGGTGACCTTTGGGATACGGAGTGCACCTTTTCTCGCAATTCGTACTCTACATCAACTTGCACAGGACGAAGGTCATAATTTTCCGAAAGGAGCTAATATTATTTCTCAGGACTTGTATGTAGATGACGTACTGTCTGGAGCAAATACTCTTGCGGAAGCCATTCAATGCCGAAATCAAGTGGATGCTCTATTAAAACTTGGTCAATTTCAATTAAGGAAATGGGCTTCCAATAGTGAAAGCATTTTATCAGATATTCCTTTATCAGAGCGCCTAACATCACACCCGGCGGTGTTAAACAAAGAAAGCGTTGTCAGAACATTAGGTATAAACTGGAACCTTTCAGATGATTTATTTTCGTATGACATCAACTTGAAATGCAATGAACTCCCATTTACTAAACGGAAAATATTGTCAGAAATTGCTCGAATCTATGACCCTTTGGGTTGGTTGGCTCCAATCACCATAACCCAAAAGATTTTACTACAAGTCTTATGGCAGAGAGGACTCGAGTGGGATGAGCCTGTCCCTGAAGACATTGCAATTCGATGGGCTGAATACATTGACTTATTATCCCACATAAGGTCAATCACAATTCCCCGATTTTTTGGTACAAGCCACAAGGTGTTGTACAGATTCATGGATTCTGCGACTCATCTGAGCGTGCTTATGCAGCAGTTTTGTACCTTCGATCTGACATTAATGGTACAATTGAAGTACAGTTAATTGGTGTTAAAACGAAAGGAGCTCCCTTAAAATCAACCACGCTTCCACGGTTAGAGCTGTGTGGAGCCGTTTTACTCTCAAGATTGATAAGGAAATATAAGGCCTCTGTTATGACGAAGAATTTTAGCATTTTTGCAAGGACAGATTCAACCATCGTGATTTCGTGGGTTCGAAAACATCCGCATCAATTCAAAACATTTGTTAGTAATAGAGTATCAGAAATCATTGACAATCTAGGTCCAATAACTTGGCGGCATGTGCCTTCCGCAGACAACCCCGCAGATGCGGCAAGTCGAGGAATCACAGCAAAGAAGCTGTCAGAGTATAGCCTTTGGTGGCACGGATCTAAACGGCTTGCAAAGTCTCAGTCCTGTTGGCCTACTCGGTTTGATATTCCGGAACCTGACCCTGAAAGTTTTGAATTCAAAATCCCTAGAAGTTTGCATATAATAAACATAAATGACACTGCTGAAGATATTTTGAAACGCTTTTCATCAATAGGTCGTTTGCTGAGAGTAACAGCACTTTGTAAACGAATAGCATGCAAGTGCCGTGATAAGACTTTTATTTTATCATCTTCCTTAACGGTAGCAGAGCTCGAATCGGCACGTACTTTCTGGATAACCACAGTCAGTCAATTAATTTTTCGGATGAAATCAACAATCTTCTGAGTGGAGAGGAGATTTCGAAATCTAGCAAAATAGCTTCATTGAATCAGTTTTTAGACCACTCTGGTTTATTGCGAATAAGAGGGCGCCTGCGATACGCGTCTCTACCTTATAATGAACAGCATCCACTTATCTTAACCACTAAAAGCCATTTGACACAGCTGTACATTAAAAACGCTCATGCTTTAAGCCTTCATGGAGGTCCGACCCTCACGTTGTCAGTTTTGCGAAAATCCTTCTGGATTCTCAATGGTCGGAATGCAGTTAAAAGGTATTGTTCAAGCCTAGCCATATGCATAGTATTGTAGCACATTCCTTAGTTTTACATACCAAAAAACTTAAATTTCATTAATTGTAAATCTGCTTACAATTAATTTCTCACCGCTGCCCATCACAATTCTCATGAAATTGTCTGCACTATGCAAGTAAACAAGATCATATTGCATGAGAATTGTGATAACAGAAGGCGCAGTGACAATTATTTTGTAGGAGGTAAGCAAAATACATATATCTGATTTCATGTGACTATGGGAAGAAAATAATTTAGAATTGTTGCTGATTCTGATATTTTGGATTTTCAGTAGATAATTTGTATAAAAAAGGAACTTTTTGAGAAAATAAATTATTAGTTGTTCGTCAGTAGTCGCGAGTTTTATTTAGCGAATTTTCATCTCATAACGTATTAAGGTTGAGTACCTTCAATACTTACAGCTGATTTCTATTGAGGTTGAGTACCTCAATACCCTTCGCCACTAGAAACACCGCTTTAAGGTTGAGTACCTTAAGGCACAAATCCTATTAAGGTTGAGTACCTTAATATACCACATTAAGGAAGTCTCGGGCAAGCAAAGGAGCTTGATCGTAATATGTACAAACATAATTTGGTGACCCCGACGTGATTTCACGTCACATTAATCGCATCAATCAACTGGAAGGCAATCTATCATCATGGAACAGCTGCTAAAGCAACAAACGGCAACAGAAGATGAGATAGAAAGAATTATCTCTAATCATAAAAAGCAGCGTATTGCTGACAGAGAATTGAGATTTTACAAGAACAGTTTAAGCCGCCTGGATGAGCAATGGGCGAAGTACGACAAGACCGATAGTGAGCTTCGAGAGAAATTTGACAATTAAGTCAACCCAGAATACTTTCATCATTATGAGGAATTCAAGGATGGTTATGAAACCATAAGAGAACAAATTTCCAACACGATTCATGAACTGCTTCAAGAGGAGGTTCAGCAATCTTTACCATCTCATAATACGGACTTGAATCTCAATAAAGATGTTCATCATCAAGATGAGCCGCAAACGCGACAGGCAACAGATGAGGTGTCAGAGGGTGCCAAGCCCAAAAACTCGATTGCATCAAAAATTCATGTTGATAACATCAAGAGTTCGTCTTCAGATGCATTACGAGGACTTGTCCGCAAACAGCTGCCAATTATGGCTGCACTGAAAAGAGTACTGGAAGGTGTCAATACACAAGAATCATCAGGGGCATATTACAATGTTAAAAGCAATACAATCAATGAGTACTGGATACAACTAAGGACTATCAACCAATCCATTTGTGAAGCTGCAGAAGACATTTATGACTGCTATGAATATGTCCCAGAAGAATATTATAGAGTTGAGGAAGCCACGCAAAACATGCTGGCGAAGTTACTGCAAAGGTCCGAAGAGATTTTAAACTCAAATATGGATCAACCTAGATCAACAATATCAACACAGATGAAATTGCGAAAGATCTCGCTGCCACAATTTGATGGCGACTACCTCAAATGGAAACAATTTCATGACTTGTTGTCACAAATGGTTCACGAACAAGACATTGGAGGGGCTCAGAAAATGTGGTTTCTCAAAACCAATTTAACTGGTGAAGCCGAACGCCTAATCAGACATTTGCCAATATCAGATGCAAACTACTCAACGGCTTGGGATACCCTTACAAAACGATGCAACAACAAAAGGTTGCTGACCAGAACATTGTTGGAAAAATTGTTAGGACAACCAGACTCTTCTACATCAATAAAGAGGCTACATGACACTACAAGGGAATGCATCTTGGCATTGAATAATCTTGAAATCCAGACAGACACATGGGATCCAATATTGCTACACTTGCTTCTAAAAAAGGTAGACAAATCAACCCATGTTCTGTATGAGCAAGGATTACAGGCACCCAGAGATCTACAATCAGTAGAAGAGTTCCTGAAGTTCTTGGAACTTCGGTTCCAGGCTCTGGAAACACTAGGCTCACAGAAGGCAGACGGTAGAATCATCAACAAATCATCAGTACTGATCACAGGAGCCAGCCCTACCCTTTGCAAAGCTTGTCAGAAGCAACATGGATTATTTGCATGTCCTAAGTTTTTAAAACTTTCACCTATAGAACGTCGCAAGATGGCATACCAATTAAAAGTGTGCACAAATTGCCTGAAGAGTTCCCACCAAGTAACCGATTGTCCGGCAAGAGGGTGCTTAAAATGTAATCAGAAGCACAATACATTACTTCATCAACAAATTCAATCTAAGAGATCTGACGATCAGGCAACTAAGAGCGTCATCGTTCAACCAACAACAAGTTCCAAAGAGCCATCAGCAAGCTTGGCAGCAAGAACGAAAACACTCAAGAGAAATTATGTTCTGCTTGGAACCGTATTAATAATGATACCAAATGGCAAGGGCGAAACAATCCGATGTAGAGCGATTCTTGACTCAGGTTCGCAACTAAACTTCATAACAGAACGTTTGTCAAGTAAACTTGGTCTACGAAAATCATCAGAAACGATGCTCATACAAGGCATAGGAGAAATAAAGCAACGCACCCAACATAGAATAAATGTACAAGTGATGTCCCGGATCAACAACTTCACAGCACGAATCGAAGCATTCGTTCTTCCGGAACTAACTTCCGCACAGCCAACTTACGAAATAGATACGGAGTCCGGGTCTATTCCTCGCAACATAGAATTAGCGGACCCAAGTTTCAACTGTCCAGGCAAGATAGATCTGCTCATCGGCGCGGACCTTTATTATCAACTTCTTTCGGTTGGTCAAATAATACATGGAACAGACTTGCCTATTTTACAGAACACTGTTTTTGGTTGGGTAGCTGCAGGAACAACACCCCAGTTATCACAACAAACTTTAACTTATGGCATTTCTACAACAGAAGATATCAATCTAGAGACACAAGTGGAAAAATTTTGGCAATTAGAAGAAACACAGTCAGTTTCTCCTAAACTCACAGCAGAACAAGCTAGATGTGAACATCATTTTCAAAACACCATCAAGCGTGAAAACACTGGGCGTTTTATTGTCAAACTACCCTTTAATCGAGACACCAAAGAATTAGGCGAATCAAAAGATGTAGCTCTGCGCCGATTTTTAGCTATCGAACGAAAATTCGAAAGAAATCCATCATTACATACACAATATATGGACTTCATGAAGGAATACATAGAACTCGACCACATGAGAGAGATTGACTTTAACATTGTCACTAAGTCGTATTATTTCTTGCAACACCATGCTGTGGTAAAACCAGACAGCACAACAACGAAACTAAGAGTAGTGTTTGACGGCTCCTGCGAATCATCATCAAACACTTCGTTGAACGATATTTTGTCAACTGGCTACCATACAAAACGATTTATTTTCAATATTGCTTCGTTTCCGCATCCCACGGTTTGTCTTCACAGCCGACATCGAAAAGATGTACAGACAAATATTAGTGGATCCAGAGGATCAGAAGTTTCAATTAATCTGGTGGAGAAACAACAGCACCAAACCTATGAAATGTTTCAACCTGCGCACTGTTACATATGGCACCACATCAGCACCATACCTTGCGACTAGATGTCTTCAAACCCTATGGCGTCTTAAACTTGACTGGGATGCAGCGCTCCCTAGGGAACTACACACATTTTGGGCAAAATTTCATCAAGAACTGCCATCACTCACTAGAATCAAATTTCCAAGACATATGTTTTCTGCAGCAGTTCCAGTATCAGTACAACTGCATGCCTTCGCTGACGCATCTGAGAAGGCCTATGGTTCTGCAATATACTTACGTTCCATAAACCAGGAAGGAGTTACAATCGTGCGACTCCTATGCTCTAAATCAAGAGTAGCTCCAGCCAAACCCTGTACTCTTCCACGACTAGAATTGTGCGCAGCAAACTGACTGCAGAATTAGCTAGCCGAGTCAAATCCGATCTAAACTTGAAGGACGTCCAATGCTATTACTGGACTGATTCAAAAATCACATTGGACTGGATCAATTCGGATCCGGCATTATATCATACATTCATCGCCAACCGGATCGTGTCTATTCAAGAAATGTCATCACCAGACCAATGGAGGCATGTAAGCTCAAAACAGAATCCGGCCGACCTGGTATCACGGGGAGTACATCCAGAAAAACTAGCTTCTCAGAACATTTGGTTTTATGGTCCTGTATTCCTTCATGGCACAGAAACCCACTGGCCTCCACAATACATCAAATCAGATACGGACTTGGAAAAAAGGCGCCCGAAAACTATTCTGACAGTCTTCAGTGAAGATTCACACTTTGTAAACACCATTGAACATCAGAATAACTTCAGTCGATGGCAACGAATTGTTGGTTATGTTTTGAGATTCACACGAAATTATCGACCTGTCCATCACTGTCGCAACAGAAACCCACAATTAACAACAAAGGAACTTGACGAGGCTACCACAATCATCATCAAATCAATTCAACAAAGGGAATTCAGGGAAGAATTATCACAATTACATCGTACGGAGAATGTCCATAACAGCAGTCCTATGAGCAGTTTGTCTCCAGTCATAGACAACCAAGGCTTAATCAGAGTAGGAGGGCGATTGGAAGAAGTTAATTTACCCTTGGATGCAAAACACCCAATACTACTTCCATACGCACATACCTTTACGCACCAAAGATATTGGCCCATCAAGGGTAAAACTATCGCTCGATCAATACTTGGGAAGTGCATCCGATGCGCCAAGGCCAAACCAAAACTCCTCAACCAATTCATGGGGAACCTTCCTGCACACAGAATACTACTAGCACGACCTTTTGCAAATGCTGGAGTAGACTTCTTAGAACCTATTTGGATTCATTTTAATCAGAGAGGCAAACGTCCTCAGAAGGCATATATTGCAGTCTTTTGCTGCTTTGCAACGAAGGCAGTACACTTCGAAGTTGCAAGTGATCTGAGTACAGCAGCATTTATAGGATGCCTTAAGCGTTTCGTTGGAAGAAGAGGAAGTTGCAGCAATCTGTACTGCGACAATGGTACTAACTTTGTAGGAGCAAAGAACCAGCTCAAGGAACTTGAAGAAAACCTTCACCATGGAGACTCACAACAATTAATAACCTCATATTGCACAGCTAAAGGCGGCTTGTGGGAGGCCGCAGTGAAGTCAGCCAAATATTTCCTGCAACGAAACATCGGATCAGCCTCATTGACATATGTGGAACTTGAAACACTTATGATCGAAATTGAGGCCATTCTGAACTCTCGGCTATTAACGCCATTATCTAGTGACCCAAACGATCTAACCGCTCTCACTCCTGGACATTTTTTAATCGGTGAGCCACTCACGACCGCTGCAGATCCAAATGCACAACCTTCAAGGAGCAGCCTTTCACAGCGATGGAAACAAGTGTTCATTCTAAAAAATCAGTTCTGGCAAAGATGGTCCAAGGAATACCTCAGCCAGTTACAACATCGTTACAAGTGAAAACAACAATCAAATAATGCTCGTCCAGGAATGATGGTGGTCATAAAGGAAGAAAATCTTCCCACAACCCAATGGCAGTTAGGTCGAATCATAGAAACAGTCAGGGGACAAGATGGTTCGGTGAGAGTAGCAGACGTGAGAACGTCATCAGGCATATTACGAAGACCCATACATAAACCAGCACCATTGCCCGTTGAAGATGGCAGTGATTCTACTCATCAAATGCTAGGCAACTCTTTGACCATCGAAGACTCTAAAGAACAAACGTCGCATTCAAAACACACGCAGAAACGCAAAACTTCGCCAAACGCTTCTTCAACAACAACAGCATCTACCTCAGAAGGTGCAACAGCATTTGCCTCAGAAGGTCCAACGGCATCTATCTCAGAAAGTGCAACATCTCATAAAAGAAGACACCGTCAGAATGGTGCAATAAGCTTGTTGCTATTTACCTGCTTAATCTTGCCAGTATTCAGTCAAGTACGAATTAACGAATTCAAATATAAACCAGGAATATATTTTGAGCCCATGGGCAACGCTCACCTCATTTCCAACGAATGGACGCTCGTAGTGCACTACAACATGAGCCCAGTTTGGGAAGAATACGAAGTAATACGTTGTGGCATAAGCAATTTGAGTAATCTTTGCAACATAATTACTGACAAGATATCCTGCGAGCCTATCCTAAACCAATTTCAAGGTTTCCGAACCGAAATGCAGAGCTCCTACTTCATAGTCATAAAAAGGTGCGATCGAGAACAAAAAGAGCTCCCTTAAACATTATAGGCAGTCTGGCCAACTCCTTATTTGGGGTTGTAGATTCAGAATATGCCAACCAGATGTCTGAAGTAATTGAAAATATGAAGAGCAATGATCACTATCTTCTAGAGTTCATTAAGAACCAAACCTCAGTAATTGACTCAACTGCCAATGTAATCAAAAGGTCACAAGAAAGGACAGAGAGCCAGTTCATGGAGTTGCACAAATATTTCAATACAACCATCTCTCAACTCAACAACCTAACACATGAAGCCCACCAGCTAAGAATAACACAAATATTTACAACACTTTCGCTCCGGTTAGTAATGGCTATCAATAATTATCAACGGATCCAATCAACTCTGTGGGACGTACTAATTGATACTCATCAAGGGAAAATAAATCCTTACCTATTGGCGCCAAGACAGTTCAACAAGGAGCTCAGTCATATTCAAGAGCATCTCACATCATCACTGAGATTGCCGGCGAAACCTGAGGACTTGATAAAATTGTACAGCATCATGTCAGTTGAAGGACGAGCCAGTCCTAGCCACCTGATCTTGCGGTTAACTCTACCAATATTTACATCTGAACAATTTGATATGATGCACTTGGTGTCAATACCATTTTTAAGGAACAACAGTCTCATGATGATTCAACCATCAACAGAATTCTTGATAATCAATCTCCATAGAGATCAGTATTATCCTCTAAAATAGAACGAACTAAGATCATGCCGAGTACGCGAATCAGGATTCATCTGCAAGCAACATCATACGATCTATAACAAGCAGTCCAATCATAGCCTGTGCGAGATCAGTCTGCTGACACAATCAACACCAAGAAACTGTTTTCTTACATCAGCTCACTCCCTTCGATGGATACAATTAGCCACCCCCAATCATTGGATATACTTGATGCCAACACGAACAACCATCAATATTGTTTGTGAAGGGTCAGTTCATCAAGAAGTCCTCGAAGGTTCTGGTATATTAGAATTAAGCCCACAATGCTCTGTCCGAGATGAATCTACCATTATAAGGGGCCACAACATTATCTCCAGCCACTCAGAAGGTCAATTTATTACCACACCAAGATTCGCCGACTTTATCCGTACACTAAACAACACCAACACCGACCTCGCATTGAAGGTCTCCCCAGCACAAGGCATCATGCAAGACATCCAAGAACTTCAAATGAGAATCACCTCACTCAAGGAAAGGGAAAGACTAGCTCCCAAGGACATCAACTTTCATGATACTCATCAATACACCATTAGCTACACAAGTTTGCTATTAATATTGGCTCTCATCGTATATGTGACATGTAGATATAAACAACATACGTTTGGACATCAAACAATACACCCTAGACCACCCATACCATTGCCAAGAACCACTTCCCTGGACCTATTACAATCAGAAGATCTTGAGCCAGCTCAACGCGGGGAGAATGCTCAAGCCTAGACATATGCATAGTATTGTAGCACATTCCTTAGTTTTACATACCAAAAAACTTAAATTTCATTAATTGTAAATCTGCTTACAATTAATTTCTCACCGCTGCCCATCACAATTCTCATGAAATTGTCTGCACTATGCAAGTAAACAAGATCATATTGCATGAGAATTGTGATAACAGAAGGCGCAGTGACAATTAGTTTATCGGTAGGTAAGCAAAATACATATATCTGATTTCATGTGACTATGGGAAGAAAATAATTTAGAATTGTTGCTGATTTTGATATTTTGGATTTTCAGTAGATAATTTGTATAAAAAAGGAACTTTTTGAGAAAATAAATTATTAGTTGTTCGTCAGTAGTCGCGAGTTTTATTTAGCGAATTTGTATCTCATAACGTATTAAGGTTGAGTACCTTCAATACTTACAGCTGATTTCTATTGAGGTTGAGTACCTCAATACCCTTCGCCACTAGAAACACCGCTTTAAGGTTGAGTACCTTAAGGCACAAATCCTATTAAGGTTGAGTACCTTAATATACCACATTAAGGAAGTCGCGGGCAAGCAAAGGAGCTTGATCGCAATAAAACATAATAATAAGGCAGTGCGTCAAGTGTTTCAAGCATTCCAGCAAACCTCAGACAAAATTGATGGGCGATCTACCTTCGCCTCGGGTCAACATATCTCGTCCTTTCACTAATGTGGGCGTAGATTATGTGGGGCCCTTCAACCTCAGCATATCTCGAACGAGAGGATGTCGTACCTATAAAGGGTATCTAGCCATTTTGGTATGACTTTGCGCAAAGGCTATTCACATAGAGGTCGTGAGTGACCTCTCCACAGACGCCTTTCTGGCAGCTTTTAGGCGTTTTGTAGCACGCCGCGGTCTTAGACGCCATGTTTATTCCGATTGTGGCACTAATTTCGTCGGCTCAAAAACCAAATTAGATCATCAAGTAAAAAAGGCATATCTTCAAGCCAATCATGAAACCGCAAATACTATGAGTATACAAGGGGTTCAATGGCATTTCATACCTCCAGCTTCACCTCATTTCGGAGGGTTGTGGGAAGCCGGAGTAAAGTCGGTGAAATACCACTTGAAACGAGTAGCCGGAAATGTTCACTTCATCGAAACTGAACTCCCTTAATAGATGGAAGTCCAACGACGGAGACAAGAAATTTGGAGGGCTTGGAAACAATAATATTTATCACGACACCAGCAGCGTGCAAAATGGAATAGAATTCGCACTAAGTTACAGGTTGGTGATAGTGTGCTGTTAAAAGATGAGAAACTTTCTAATCACATGTGGGTCTTAGGACGAATAACAAAAACGTATCAGGGAGATGTCGTTGATGTACGAACCAAAAATGGCGTATTTAAACGCCCTATAACAAAGCTTTGTTTGTTACGATAAACTCAGCATATAATGAAATTTACCATCTAGCTTTAATGCGTTCGAAATCTTGCTCTCGCGTTTAATAGAAAATTTGATAATCATGATTTGTGCAAACTTTACTAGTAGAACTCCCATTATATCCCTTTCCTTAACACAACACTGTTCGATACATAGTCACATAAGAAGAAGTAAACATTCGCGGTCGAAGACAACTCTACAGAGGACTCCGCCTCGCTGATTGAACGTCATCCTATTACCATAGCATCAACTCTCAAGCAATGGAAGTCTCTTGAAAGTAGAAGATATTTCAAGGCGCAGGAGAATGAACAAAATTCAACTACATCGCTGCAATATTAACACGATTTTACGAGTACCAGCAATCGATAATCACAAATTCCAATGCCAATTCTAGAGGGAAAGAATACGTATAATGCGGTTATCACACTGTTATCGATATCATCATCATCTCCTTGAGAAGAGACAGCCGACAATACTTCGATGATCATAACACCAGAGTCAGTCAGAATTCAGAACTCATAGCTGCAGCAACAGCACATTACATTAGAGAGCCATTAGTAGACCAGTTGAATTATAATAAAGTTATTTCTTGTCTTTACATTAAATTCAGTGTTTTCCTTTAAACTCATCCCGTGTAAACCCTCACCCCCTGACGAGGCAAAGGCATTGTCAAAAAAAGAAGCAAACATATCGCAAATTTTAGACGAATCATCACTAGCCGAATCCTTGTACCTCATGGTATTGGGGTAGTTGTACGTTCTTTCATATTAATAAACTTAAAAAATATGCGTGGGTCACTAAATAATTTCGTACGGATGCTGTGAAAATAGTCATCATACAGTGTAGAGGAAAGTTCTTTGAAGTCATTATATGATGTGCGGAAGTTGTTGTGATTTATAATGTCCTTATTCCTCATATAACTTTTCCACAATTTATTCTTTATATTTTTAAGACGCCTCAGTTCTTTATTGAACCATGGTGGAGATGTTCTTGAGAGCCGCTGACGCTCGCAGGGAACGTGAGAGAAAAATAAATCGAAAAGAATTATGTAAAATTTAGAAACGTCTTCGGCAACATTATTGCTAGACAGTAATGTGTTGAAATCAATAGATGTAAGTCTACTGGAAAGTTCCGAAAAGTTAGCCTTTCTCAAATTGAAAAAGTATTGTGTTTCTTCACAATTTGTTAAGTTTTCGGTTTCATAGCAATATGTAATTAGTAAAGGGGGGTGATATTTATCAAGAGTAGATATTCTTACTGCGCTAGGCTCAACTATGAAGTTACCCGAGTCAGTGGAAAATACCAGGTCTAACTGCCTTCCCATGTCATTCTTAACATTACTGATTTGGCTGAGACCTAGAGATGAAATACTGTCAAGGAATAGTGACTCCTTTGTTGTCAAGTTATTAAGGGGAAGATAGTCATCGTCAACTTCATTTAGTACCCATTGAATATTGGGTAAGTTAAAATCACCAATTATTAGTAATTCGTCAAGAGGATCCATCTTACCATGGATAAAATGAGGTGTTGAAATGAGTAGGTCGTAAATATTCTGACCTTTGTCATCGACAATATTTATGGAGTCTGGAAGAATATAGCAACAGATAAAGTATTAGTCAGATTCTGAAAGAGATAATTTACGAGCAAGAAGTTCGATGTCAAGAGTGTTGGAGAAACTGGGAAGCTCAACCTGGCTGCAATTAAACTGGTTTTAACAGCCGAGGAGTACGCCGCCACCTCGACTCAGTATGTCTATCTCTTCTAAAAATTTGATATGAATTGTCAAAAATTTCAGCATCGCGAAAACCGTGATACAGCCAAGTTTCAGTGAAAGCAACTATGTCGAAACAAGTCGCAGCAGAGGCTTTGAAGATTTGTGTGGTTTTTGTACGAATTCCTCTTATGTTTTGATAGTAAAGGGGGAGTGATTTGAGTTTTTTTGGAGTATCGGTGCTTATTTTGGATGCATTTCTAGGTTGGCGCCCGGAAGGTACAAGCAATTTAGTAAACGTGCCAAAGGGCCAAAATGTGGCATCCAATAACTTGTCCCGCACATCTTCTGAGACGGTTAAGACAAAGGATGCAACCGGTTTAGAGCTTTTACTAATCTTACGACAAGAAACGCCATCAGCCGCGATATTTTTAGATTTAAGATACTTCAATATATCCTCACACAATGTTTCTGGAGAGAAACGTGTGGCGAAATCACTCGAAGATTTTGGTACTGTTCTCAAAGGGACAACAATACCATTACCTACAGACGACACAGATGAAGTATCATTCAATACCGCGGATACAGAGACAGGCTTTAGAATAATATTATCAGAGCTGTGACTCCCAGCGTTACCAACGGCCGTAACAGCTGAGGCACTCGTACTGGGAGTAGCAGCGGGCAGGTGCAAATTAGATCGCTTCCTCCGGCGCGACTGTTGCTTGCGACCAGGCTTGGAGGAAGGTGGCTGAGTAGTTGGCAGATCTGCTGACAGCGAAGAAGCATCAGTACTAGGCGGAAGTCCATTCACAGAAGGCATCACGTCAGGAGAAGAAGAAATGTTCAAGTTTCCAGACGTGAAACACTTAATGTCCGAGGCGATAGCGCCAAGAAGCTGGGAATCCTTAGCAGCAGAAGCAGACCAAACCGCAAGATCATTCTTGACCAGACGGATATTGTGCTGAATATCTTTAAGGATTGTGTCGGCACCAGGTGGTAAAAGAGGCGCGTTACAATTGTTCGGGGGGCCGAAAATCATCAACAGTGGACGTCAGACATTCGAGACGAGTAGAGAGAGCATGCGACTTATCAAGTAAGAGGGATGAGTTTGAACTAAGCGCCTCTGAAAAATTAAGAAGCTTGTCGAGTTTTGAATTAAAGGTATTAAGGTCCTCGGAGAAAGCATTAAGGTACGACCAGTTGGCAGATATATGCTTACCACTATCCGCAATAAAGGACTGGTCGCTTGAGAACGAATCGAAGATATCTTTGATAAGTCGTAGAACATGACACGGCTTAATCGCTAAGCACTCGCCACAGGTTGTGACAGAAACAGGAAAACTGCTTAGAGTACGGCGCAGGCAAGAGGAATGAAAAGACTTACCACAAATTCAGTCACAAATGAAGACATCTTCATTGTTGGCAGACGAACATGCAGTACATGTGGTCATGATTAAATAGTGTAAGCTGTATAACAGAAGAGTAGCAGAGATTTAGGCGTTAATTAAAAAAAGAAGGATTGTGTAGAGACAAGCTACGAAAAGCCTCCGATATCACAGTGCGTGGGAACTCTGACTGACAGATGGCGATCAAACTATGAGAGAGATGGTAAACAACTAAATATAACAACAACAAAATTTCCTGTAATTATTAAATTATTATTATTATTAAATTAAGTGTATGAGTAGCCTGAAGCACAGAAAATTATTAACCAAGCTTACCACAAATGAAATGAATAAATAAAATGCCAGTGCAAAAGACCACAAGCAGCAGATAAAACAAAATAGAAATTACCCACAGCAAGCGGTCACAAAGAATACACAGAAAAAAAAAATTTCCAAAATCAGACGGAAAAGAAAAAAACAAACAATAAGCAAAATTGACCGAACTATTAACAACAGATCACACACAGAGTTGGCAAAAAACCATTAGAAATTAAATCACAAAACTAATTAAACACGGAGCGCACAAAAATTGACACACAGACTGATAAATCTTCATCTACCTCTACTGAATTATTAAAGAAATATCATGAGGATCCCATTCTAGGTGGTCATGCTGGACAAAAGCGTACATTGGCAAAACTTCGTTCTAAGTACTATTGGAAAAATATTAGTAAAGACGTTGCTAAGTCCGTTAAAAATTACCAGTGCTGCAAAAAAAAAAAGATTTTGCCTAAAAATATAGAAACCTTGGAAATAACACCAACGCCACAACAAGCATTTTCCTTAGTATTAATTGACACAATTGGACCAAATATAAAATCAAACAGTGGTAATGAATACGCTGTTACACTTATTTGCGAACTAACCAAATACTTAGCAGCAATTCCCGTTCCAGATAAGAAAGCACGTACGATTGCTAAGGCTATTTTTGAACATTTTATTCTAGTGTATGGACCTATGAGGGAAATAAGAACAGATTTGGGTACAGAATATAAAAACGAAATTATGCGAGAACTTTTGGAATTTTTAAATATTAAACATAAAACATCAACGGCATACCATCATGAATCACTGGGTACTGTAGAAAGATCCCATAGTACATATAAAGATTACGTAAGGGCCTACATAAATTCGCATAAAACAGATTGGGATGAGTGGTTGCAGTATTTCACATACTGTTACAAAACAAATCCATCTTCAGTCCATGGATATTGCCTATTTGAGCTAGTCTTTGGTAGGTCCCCAGAAATCTTTGAGTTTCTGCAATCTCAGAGGGTGGATCCCCTCTATAATGTAGAGCTTACGATAAAGAGATAAGGTACAAACTTCAAATAGCCAATAAGAGGGCGCAGGAATGTCTTGAGAGACAGAAATTAATACGTAAGAGCATATATGATAAGACATTCAGACCGTAGAATATTGTTCCTAATGATCTTGTTTTAATTACAAATGAGCACAGACACAAATTAGAGCCCTTATATAAAGGACCATATGCTGTGAAAGAAATACAACGTTCTAATTGCATACTTTTAGATGCTAGTGGTAAAGATTTTGTGGTACATAAAAATAGAGTAAACAAATTTAATAGAGAATTTGAAGAAAAGTAAAATATAAACACTGGAAGTTATTTGAGTCATATAATATAACAAAAAATGAAAATAAAATTAAATATTTTAATAAAATAGTGATGATAGGAAATATATGTATGTGTAATCGTTTTAAATATCTTGAATACTATTTTATACATATTGGCCAATATATAGCATATATTACATATAATAACTAATAAAATAATAGGGATCCCAGAATAATTCTATAATTCAACCATTAAAATATTTATACTATATTAGCTTTATAGATAAATTAAAAAAAAAAATTATATACAGCGATAAATTTTGACTCCATGTGGGGAAGGTATCCAAACGAATATATTTTCTAAATAGTCTCTAAATTGCTTATAAATTTTATTGTATTAGTTCTGTAAAACTTACTTCTAAACTTGTCTTATTTTTTTTGCACGTGTAATCCTTAAGATCACACTCCTAAAGAGGGAAGGTGTACAGGAATTATGTGATTACATTGCATTAATATATTTAAGGTAAAATTACATTAACACTTTTATAAACCTATGCGTCAGCATTTCATAGTTCACGCCAATAAACCTTATACTCATTACGTCAGCATTTTATAAATGTCAGTGAACTTAGTGAATCGACATGAAATGCGTATATCAAGATAATGATGCAATGTAATCAAAAGAATAAGCAACAACCTATGAAAACTGTAAATCCAGAAAAAGTAATAAAGTTTCAGTTTCAATATACATTTTAATCGAGCAAGGTGATTTTAATCGTTATTATCCCAAAGTAGTTGTACACAAGCATTCGACGAAGCTTCACCAGTAGCGGCTCCAACGAAAGATCATACAGCATACCTGACCATGGACAGCCCTGTCTGATACCTCGATGAAACGAGATAGGAGCCAGAACTTGCCATGATGCTTAATCAAAATCGCTGAATCTCTATAGAATTTCCCGACGATATCGAGCCACCTGCGCGAAAACCCAAATGCCTCGACACCAGTCAAGAGATACTCGTGGGAGACGCTATCAACAGCCTTTTGTTGGTCTAATGAAATCATGGCCATTTGTGTACCTGTCTGTTCATGGTAGGCAAACAAATGCTTGGCTACCACGATGTTGTCGTAGATACTACGACCAGGTGCACAATAGGACTGTTTCGAGTGTATTACCGAAGCAATCGGGTGTATTACCTAAGTATCGCCCCTAACGATTTGCAGGGTTACTGGCCTCCAGTTCCCCATCCTCTGCAAATCTTCCTTCTTTGGAATCAATCGCATAACAGACCTCTTCCACCTAGAAGGAAAATCTGAATGTGTCTCAGCCGCCGAATGGAAGACTTCCAAAAGGTCAGGAATTAATAAATCCCTGAAACGCATGAAGAATTCTGGAGTTAAGCCGTCATAACCCGGTGAAGTGTGTCGCCTTATATCCTTTGTCGCAGCAATCATATCCTCCATATCGTATCCTCCATATCATATCCTCCATATCATATCCTCCAGGAGCTCCGTACTGTCTTCAGAGAAAGTGGGAATATTCTCAAGAAATTCATGAGTGGTCGAGGATGTTGTCGACGTCGATCCAGAGTATTTCAAAAAATTAGCAGGCCAGGATATTTTTACTAAAATGTCGTTCTTACGGGCTAATTCCTAAATTCATAGTAGACAGTATTTCAAATGCATTTAAATTATTCAATAGCTTCTACACAAGTATTTATGACGGTGGTTCTGAGGGCGGCAACGATATTTGCCGAAACGTTAGGCCAATAAAAGGGCTACACATGATTAATTAGTTTTTTATTAATCGTTGACTGCTACACCCGAGAAATTAAAACACATCAGTTTATAAAAAATGCAACGGTTGGGTCACTACCGGTGGAAAAATGCAGTTTCATGAATCAGACGAGTATATACGTACACACTACGGAGAAGTTCTTCTCAAAAACTACAGCAAAATTTCAAAAAAATTAGCTTCCACTATTCAAGCCAGAATAATTTTTACTAAAATGTCGTTCTTACAGGCTAATTCCTACATTCATAGTAGACAGTATTTCAAATGCATTTAAATTATTCAATAGCTTACAAAATGATTCTAAAGACAATCATAACGCTTTCCACAGTTTTCATAACAAGCTTCTGAACTTAAAAATTAAAGAGAAATGTATTGAAATTAAAACTCTTCGAAATACACAAACCAAAATAAAGCGAGAGATTTATCAAAAATTCCTCAGAGACTGTGCAGTCGAGTTTATGTTAACTCAGCATGCTACATTCACAAAATTTAGCAATACATTAAGAGCTAAACACGAAAATAAGTTCGAGCGTCTGAGGAGTAAGGCGATACTTGATCTTGGTATTAATGTCGGTACAAGGTGGTTTGAAAATCGCACTAATGTACATTTCCCAGACGATGTATTTTTGCTGCTTTCATTGGGGAAAAAATTCGGTCTACCATACGGTACCAGTGATTTACCTCTCCTAACAATCATTGCTGATAGAAAACATATTTTGCAAGTGATCGATGATGACCATAGTAGGGATATTGCCAGAGTGAATTTGTGTATGGTTAATGAGCAAAGATTCAAATCAAAATACAATAAATTTGAAAAATTTATTTTAAAAGTATATGAAAATACTATGAAATTTCTAGCTAAAAATAAAGAAATATTAATTATCTGTGCGGATAAAGGCAATGTTACTGTTGCCATGCTGAAAAGCGAATAATTGGGAAAAATTAACTTTATGCTTTTAGAAAAATCCACATACCGACCAATGAGAACTGAGCCGACACAACGACTTCAGACAAAAAATAATGAATACATAAAACAGTTGCACAAAACCTTAGCCATTGACGATAGAACTAAATTCAAAATGACAACTTACTAGTCGGTCCCTCCAAGATTATATGGACTCCCAAAGATCCATAAACAAAACTGTCCCATTAGACCAATTGTGACTTCAATTAATAGCCTAGCATACCAGTTATCGAAATATCTTGCAGACATTTTAAAGAATTTAACATCACAGTCAGAGTACAATGTTGTAAATTCCATAGTTTTCAAAGATATTATTTCTAAGACTCAAATTGAGCCTAACGATTCTATGGTATCGTTTGACGTTGTATCTTTGTTTAGCAACATTCCAACGAGACTGTGTTTGGAAATAATAAAAGAAAAATGGAATACCAATGAGCCATTTACTAATTTAGCAAAGAAAAAGTTCCTTGAACTGTTGCAATTTTTGCATTGTAGAAGCCAATTACTTCGTGTTTAATAAAGATATTTATAAACAAATCTCTGGTTTACCCATGGGAAGTCAACTTTCACCGATATTAGCAGATGTTGTTATGGAGGAACTACTCAATAACACTTTAAGCAAAGTTGAAAGAAAACCCAGATTATTAAAGAAATATTTGGATGATCTATTTTTAATTGTACCACACGACAACATTAACAATTTTCCCAATGAATTAAACAATTTTCACCCTAAACTACAGTTCACAGTAGAAATGGAAGTGAATGGTTGCTTACCTTTCCTGGACGTCAAAATCATAAGAAGAAACAAAGAGCTAATCACTGATTGGTATCAAAAACTCACATCATCGGGTAGGTTATTACATTTTAAGTCCAATCATTCACATTACCAAAAAATAAACACTGCTAGAAATTTCATAGGTAGAGTATTAAACATACGTCATCCAGAGTTCCACCACAAAAATATCCCTAGTATACATGCAATTCTTTCACAAGATGGATTCCCAAACAAGATAATTAATTCCCTGCTATTCCAACACATACATAATCTACGGCAATCAAACTCTAATTGCCAAACCAATTCCTCAAATATTATTCCTCCCAAAACTTACATATCAGCAACCTATATCCCGGTCCTTTCAGAAAAACTTAATAGAATAGTTCAATCCAGTAATCCACATACAAGAATAGCGCTAAAATCCTTAAAATCAGTAAGAAACTGCTTTAGCAAAATAAAAGATAAAATTCCAAAGGAATTAGTTTCTAATGTGGTATATAAAATACCCTGTGGGGACAGTACAGTACATGCAACATGTCCTATGTTGGAACAACAGGACAGCATCTTAAAAATTGAATAATGAACCACAAATCGGATATAAAGTCAAAAAACAAAGGAAAAACGGCTTTGTCAAACCACTGTTTATCCAATGATCATCAGCCGGATTATACTAATGTAAAAATTTTATTCACTGATTACAACTACAGTAAACGCCTTACTCTTGAGGCGTTGCACATTCAAAGCACAAAACATACAATGAACAGACGAACAGACACAGACAGCATGTACACCATTTACTGCAGTCTCTTAGAGAATCCCATAAACTCTTAAATACATAGAAAAATAAATTACTACTACTACTACTTACTAGTTGAATTTTAAAACTTGACTAGGGCAATTCACTAATCCTCAAACTTCTTGTTAATTTATTAGCAGTGTTATCTTTTGTGATTTATATTTATCTTTGTGTTAAAAACAATAATGTTTCAACAGATGTAAGCTAAAACAGCCCGTAAGTAAACAGCAGACGCCATTTGTACTATAATAGTAAAGCTAATATACTTGTATAGATTTATGATGGTGCTTCTAAGGAGGGCCACGATATTTGCCGAAACGTCAGGCCAATAAAAGGACTACACATGATTAATTAGTATTTTATTAATCGTTGACTGCTACACCCGAGAAATTAAAACACATCAGTTTATAAAAAATACAACAGTCGAGCATCACAAGAATCGTATATAAGCATAGCGCTCAAGTTGTGGATACGTGTCTTGAGTGAAACTCGTCTCCTGCAGAAGTGTAATGTCTCTATCGAACATTTTGACATGTTCGATAGTACTGTGTAGTCTTGTATGACCACTTAAACCCTCGGTGTTAAGAGAGCCTATCTTACACATTCAAAGAGATGAGAAGCTCAAACGATGATGGTACGACGTCTACGGACGAGGAGAATCGGCCAAGCGATGCAACTGTATCAACTCCTCCACCTTCCTATGAAGTCGTTCTGACCGAGCTACATCGTTGTACTTCCTCTTCTTCCTGGACTCCTGTTGTAGAAGTTGAAGCTGGGAAGTAACAGCTCTGGCCTCTCCAGCTCCTTCAAAAGAATACTCCAGATTTTATCTGAATTATTCTTGTGCTGGAGCTGGGCAAGAAATTCGGAGATCTTCTACCTAGGAAGGGTCTCCGTTCCCTTCGATACTTCAAATTGGCTACCAGTCAAAATGATGCTATCACACGACTCGTAACCACCGAAGCTCGAAAGACCAGTCTCATCCAAGCCGGTCATGTCACAGTCCGAAAGCTGCTAGAGAGATGCTTCCACCTCCCTCACAACAACCTTCGAAATGCAGGATCCACTATCGTCCTCCTCCGAGTGGGGCCGCTTTGATGCGACTGGCTTTGCTTGCTCTGGAGGAGGCAGCATCACACGGTCAACTATTTTCCTCCTCGTCCTCTTTTTTTTTACTAAATGGCTAGTCGACTCCTCCTCGGAAGTAGCCGTGTTTTCACGTGCGACGTGGCGCCGTTTACAGCCATAATTATTTTTGCCTCTAGGACAACTTCAGACCCCTTAACCACTGGCTGCTCCGAAACAGCAGGTTGAGTGCCGGCCGAAGGCTCCTTCTCCAGATCCACTACTGTAGTAGTGGCTTCCATCGTGGGAGCCCTCGGTTCAGCCTTCTTCCCGGTTCTCCTGAGGCAGTCAGTAATAAAATGCTCTACCAAATGGCAAGCATGGCATTTCCCTTCGGTGCCCACGTCTATCCAGTATCTCCAACCGGATATGCTCCGGTAGAAGCTTGATGCAAGCGTACATCACTTATTTAAAGTGATGGACGCCTCCCGGCTAGTACCGGAGCTACCCCGCCCGAAACTCTCGTCCCATATTTTACTGGGAATAGCGCGAACCTTTCCATGAACCTTCCGAAATCTCCCAAAGAAATTCGAGAGGTCTCCCTGTTGGGCTTGCATAGGGATCCGTGAAAACACGACCTTCGTGGGCTTCTCTTTTAGCGGGAATGAAACGGAGTCTACCCTCCACCTCGATACTCCCAAGCATGAGCTGCCTGGATGCCCTGGAGACTCGCACTGGTCTTGGGCCGAGGCTTATCTGCGTCCAATGGGGCTGGACGAGGAGTGATGGCTCTACCTATAATTTCGATGGTGGAACTATTTTTGGTATTGCCACTTACCCCGCATAAGATACCCCTGCAAGTACTGCTGGGGATAGTGGTGCTACTGCTGGTCCTGTTGTTGCTACCGGCTTCTTGCACCAGCCAGTTGGCTTTGCTGAAGACAGTGGTGGCTTCATTATGACTTCGTTGGGCTTTGGCATAGAAGGCGAAGCTTTTGTGACTACTTCCGATAATTTCGGATGTTGTCCTTTTGTTACAGTTGCAACTGGGATAGCAGCCATTCTAGCAGCTGAAGTCCCAGGCACATCTCGGACTAGATCCGCCGCCCTGGTTACAATCTTTGCCAAGGAACTTGGCTCAACATTCTTTTTTGTGACCTCTTGATTAGGGCCCTTAATATCCTTTTCAGTGGGGCTCTTGATGGCCTTTTCTATGGGCCCTTGAACTGTTTTTTCAGAAGATGAAGAAGAAGCTTTTCTATTCTTCTTCCTCTTGCCATTTAATATGAGGGGATCTTAGTCCCCCCAGAATCGCTGCTGCTCGTACTCATTTTGAGTGCAACAGGGATGCTTTATATCCTTTTTCTTTTTCTTTAACTTATATAAATTTTTATAATTTAAATTTGCTTAATTTTATATTTGATTAATGTTTTCTTTCAAAATTTATTCCACTATAAATTTTTGTATGGTTGCCATGTTGCCATGGCAACGACCGAAATTAATTAAAAACGTAAAACTGCCACTCGTTTTTGGGAACTTTTTCAATTTACTATGACAAATTTTAATACACTTTTTTGCACTGAAACTTCTCAAAAACTTTTCCAATTGATAGTGGGTACTACCAACAACACTTTTTCACACTTTGGTACAAGTTTTTTTCACGAACTTCACTATATTTTCAAAGTTTATCGATCGGCACTCAAACTGACGTCCGTTCACTTTAGAATAATAATTTTTTTTTTTTATGTATATAAGCTCTTTATTTTTTGGCGCTTTGGCTCTTTTCAAAATTCCTTAAAAATAGGTGCAAAAGGCTCTACAATATATAAAGAAAAAGACACTATCTAACCTAAAAAATCACAAACATAACAGTCAAAAGGGACAACAAAAACAAACTAGACACTAACAGGTAAAAGGACAAAAAGTGAACACTATGTTCTCAAAAGAGATAATAAATGGATACAAAAATTTGAACAATGCCTTAAAGATGTAAAACAATAAAAATTTTTACTTGCCCCTATTTTAACAATAGGGTAAGCGGGAGTTCCAAAAGTTCCAAAATTCCAAAATAATCTAATAAATATCTTTACCTAAACGAACGAATTTTAAACACAAAATCTTGCAATTTAGCACCGAGACCGAAACCGAATTCAAAATTAATAACCGAACGAACGAAAAAATTTACCTGCTACCGTTATAGAGTCCCGCGAGCTCTACAAACTGCCCTCATCATCCCTTCAGCTTAGCATCTGTAACAGAGTGCTTGTCTTTCCCCCAGTCCGTGTAACGATTCCTAAGCGGGGAGAAGTCCCGTAGACTAGTGTTGCAAATGCGGTGTCCTGCTATCACCAGCCATGTGCAGTTGAATGTGTCTGCCTTCGTTGCCAGATATTCAAGACGTAAACGTCTCTTTAATCTGTCAACGAAGTGGCGCTCAATTGCTTGTGCGTGGTGTTGTGGGTCAGTGCTCTAAGTCCCATCTTCGACTCTCATGTAGTACAGGTGAATTGTAGATTTGGCCAGTGTCAACACAAAGCTAATCAAACAATTCACTCGACTACAGACCTTTGGTCCCCATAGAAACGATGTCCTAGTAATGCCGAAATTCGGGTGCATCAACTGACACCGGCGCACGAGCTCCGTCAGACCTCGCAAAGCCGGGCAAGTAAAGAACCTGTGAAACAGGGTGCCTTCACCGGCACAAACTGTGCAAATCCTCTGAACTCGCCGGTCAATTTATGACAGCTGATTAGGATGCATAAGACTGTGATGCAGCAATTTGAATGCTACATCAGCATCTTTGTAACTAGAAGGATAACTGTAGACTACTCTGCAAGTTATCCCTCCCATCACGCCCATATTCACCCCGAGGTGTGTTCGCCGTCTTTTGTATTCTGTATACTCCGGAGGTCTTATTGACATAAGCACGTTACGGGGCACACATGTTGAAGTGTGCTGAGAGGTGTGTGGGGTGGTCTGTTCAGAACGAAAGCATCCTCCAACTTAGTGCCAGGGTCAGTGGTCCCAAGTTGGCGAAATCTATCCAGTGCAGAAGCATCCAGGTCGTGTAGTTGTGCAGTGTTAGTATTTATTCGGCAGTTTCCAGAGATATCAATAATATCTCCGAGAACTGTCAGTGTTTGCGTGTCAGCTTCAAAACCCCGAGCATTACTCAACACTGAATCTATTAATTCAGGATTAAACCTGATTGGAATAGACGCGAATTGCTTGTACCGTAGAGCATTCCACTTAAGGTGAAATGCTGGTCTGATTCTGCCCCAGGTCTGAATCGTTGAGATTAGGTCCTGTGGCCAGTCACGAGGATAGGGTTGTCGAACAGAGAACAGGTAGTAATACTCCCCTATGGCGATCCCTCCCAGTACATTCAACCACAGTTAAGAAATATTATTGTTTTTACGGGACTAAATTTTTTCACTTACCATTTAATCGCCACGCCACTGCCACATTGCTCACACACCACTCCAGTGGGCGCCCGGCCTTAGACCTCCAGATTATACACACTTTAAACCCATCAAACAGATGTTACAAAAATTCAACTCTAAAGAGCTCTACAAAAGTAATTTTCAAGAAGATGATGACGTACTGCAAGCATTTTCATAAATTTAGGTAAATTAATTTGGTCTATGCTGAGGTGAAATATCGCAATATATACTTTTGATTATTTACAGGAATTTATAATTTAAAATACCTATAAGAATATATGTATGGATATGGAATGTATGCATCCATATGCAAAAAGTATCTAAAAAAATTTTTAAATTCAAGAATACAACGAATTAGTTTCAGAATTAAGCTTGGGAAATTTTTTTATTCTGCCTTAGTAGTTTGGGGAAAATTTTTATTCGGACGGAAAAAAGTTCAATAGTCTGTCTGGCAACCCTGCTACTGAGGCAGAGTCGACGTAACTCCTATGAAATTCAACTGTTTAATCCTGCTACATGCACTTTAAAATGATAGATTTCAGCATAATTGAATATGTTGAAGCCTGAACACCAAGCGTTGTTAGAGATTCGTTGTAGATGCGAAGGTATTGTATAAGCGGCGTAGTCCGTCTACATCGGAGTGTGAATAAACTTGAGAAAGCGACATGAGCTGTTGCATAGAAAAATCGACTAACCTCTCATTGTTTCCATAGTTGTCTTGAAGCATAGAGACAGAAGCATCATAATTTGCGTTGGATGTCGTAAATCCCATGATGGAATCAGCTGCCTTTCCCGATAAATGCAAATGTAGATAATTGAATTTATCTGCGCCCGTTAGGTCACGTCTTTCATGGACTGTCGTTTTAAAGCGTTCCCAAAAGGGCAACCAGTCGTTAAAATAACCTGAAAATGATTTAATGAAGAGTTTAGGAAATTTCGCAGAATTTTGATTCTCTCTAGATATTCCATTCAGAGGCTGTGCAGTCATTGATGTGCCGTTAATGAGACTTTGAGTTTCTCACTACTTAACGAGACGTTGTTGCAGCCTGGCAATGACACTAATAGCTTTATCGTCGCATTCTGCTATCGCTTCGACTTCTTTCTGAAGATCATCTGGCTTTACCGTTGGTTTAATTCCTTCATTAGCCTTGCTAAGGTTTTCTCTCGCTACCGTCTTCTTCTACTGAATCAAAATTATCCAAGTTCTTACTGTTTACCTGGCACTCAGGCGATGATAAATATTCAGTTGCGCTATTTGCAATTTTAGTCACTTGTACCAAACAGACCGAACGCGACGAGTTGTCCATTGTTCAAACCCGACGCCGTTCACTGCTAAGGTACCGTTACAAAACTCGCGTTTATCAAATCCCAGCAAATGTGATTAAAAGTCCGTGTATAATCCCGGGTTTCGGCACCAATGTCGAAAATAGTAGTTGGGAGATTCTAAATAAAAAGACCCGAAAGATTTATGCTGAGTTTAATGATTTATTGCGAGTTAATTAGATTGATCTTGAAAATGCGAGATCTAGCGAACAACTTACAAATATCTTACATATCTACACTTGCAAAACCCTTGGTTGTAAGCGTTCGTAACATTATGGAATTATATGTGTAGTGGAAGAAATAATTTAATCTGATTGTAGTAGTTAGGGGAAGCTGAGACTATTCATGGAGACGGAGAGTAGCATTTTCAGCAACCTACGCTTCGAACGATTTAAGGATGCTGTGACTAACCAGAAAGCAGAAGTTTGTCAACAATGGAAGCTGCTTTAAATTGTTCAACGTAAATTTTATCAAGTGCAACTGTGGTATGGGAACCAATTAAACCGTAACCCCCGGAATAAAATACAAGCCATGAAGTCGCCAAAAGTACTGACTCATTAAAAGGCCTTAACGGGTCGAGTTCACTCTCACTGTTTGTGTAGACTTCATGGAGGAAGACATTTCATCTTAAACAGGTCCTAAAGCCTAAAACTATTGCTGCCACAGAAAAATGAAGTTAAATCAAATTATAGCGTTTGAAAAAAAAATACAAGCTACTTTTATATGAAAAACTACTGCAGTAAGACAAGACAAGAAGATTGTAGATATCTTCTGCTAACCGGTCCGCTACTATCTTTTTCAGACTTTGTTCATGGCTTGAATATTCCGTGGGTTACGATTAAACCCATTACAATGGAGGTGACTACATACAAAATAATGAATGAGATAGAACATTTAAATAGAATATGTAATCACTTTAATAAAACCCCCCTTTAGACGGAATTTTTGTCTTAGATGATATCAAAAATCCCCTTAAGACAGCTATTTTGCATATGAAATCAACAACAATTCTAGTCAGCTCTTTAGCCTTTCGATTGATTCATCTTTGATAATAGTAAAACAATCAGTGGAAATATGAGAGAGACAGCTTTGCAGCTTCTACAAATATTCAAGGAACCGTTGACTACCTTTCCTTTTTCTCTACTGCCAAGAGTCCTCCTCTCAGTGCTGTCCCTAAGTGAACCAAACTCGAAAAGATTTAAGAGCACACTAAATAAAAGGAAAGCGGCGGTATTTAGTGAAAAGAAAAGATAAAACCAAGAATTGTTAGGAATACAGGAAAAATTTAATTAAAACTAGAATTTTCATGCGATCCTTTTGATTGTTTTTAAAGGCATGACGTGTGCGCTCACTGCCTGTTATGGTCATAGCATATCGCAGGCAGCAATATGCTACGCTGATGCAAGTTGCGTCGTGTAAGCGCGGACTGCTGCTGTATGGACGGAGCATCTATACTCACCGAACGTGACAAAAAATTACATCCGCGCTGCCAGAGCGGACAAGCTCGATAATACGAAGAAGAAGTTTTTTTTTTTTGGTGGTCGAGGTGTTGCAGAAAAGGAAGAAAAGAAAAAAGGAGAGTTTTTTTTCGAGAAGGAACAAATTTGAGTGAAATAGAAAAAGAAATTTTTAATTTTTCTGTTTGTGACGCGAGTAAAAAGTAGTCAGTAAAGATTTTTTTTAAAAACTATGTTGATTAGCCAAGAAAAAGCAACTATTTAATTCGAAATAGAACGGGGAGAAAAAGGAAGGCAGACTAGGAACAATCTGTGGACCACGTTCTGTGTATAGTTAAGGATCGGAAATTACATTCCGGCGATATACCAGCTGGAATTTATGAGCAGAAAATCAAGGTTAAAAGCGAGGATTGAAGGTAACAAATTGTCCCATCCAGGATAACCATGTGATCGAGCGCAGAAATAGCGACGGTTTGGTGATGGCGGAAGCTGATGGCGGAAAGCGTAAGACTGAATTAACGAGCACCACAATATACAAAATTTTCTTTTTGCACAATTAATTTAAATAGATATTGCATAGAGTCCACTAAACAAGAATTTGGCCAAAGTTTAACTAAATTGGAATTTTGTTTTGGATAGGCACATGTGAAGCAAAATGTGAAGTATAAAGTTATGATTCAATAACTAAAGAACGTAAATCATATAATTAATTTAAATAGAGATTACATAGAGACCACAAAGATAGGTTTAGGATAGACCAATGAACTAAAATAAGATTTCAACCTTTTTAATTAGAAAATAAAATGCATGATAAAGCACTTATAAAGGAAAATGAGACATTAGGTCAGAACTAAAGAGCCTAAAAGTTCAAAACATGAAAGAAAAGAAAAAAATTTTTAGTTAAGATACATACTCGATAGATTCCTCCGAAGCTAAAACTTGAGCATCATTTCATTAAATTAGAATCATTCCGAACTTCAATTAGAGAAATTTTTGGATAAAGCATATAAGAATGAAGATTTGCAGCACTAGGTTAAAACGGTACAGCTTCAAGTTTGACATTTCATGAAGTTGAACTTAACTAACTTGAGTCTTAGAGTGGCTAGTTCTTACTCGGCCTAATAAGTAACTGGTCTGAGAGGTGGTGAATTCTGATAAATACTTTAGAAAGTTTCAGCCTCGTCAAAGTAACCTATCCGCCGCCAGGGAGCTCCTTCGAGGGATGGTACGGTCAATTCCCCTGAGCTGCTTGGCCTCCTAAATATCTTTGCTCCTAGTCGCTCCTTGAGAAAGCATGACTTTTTTTATTTGCCGTTTTGTGATACAAATTATAGTTTTAATGAGCCTATTACGTCGACGTCTCGTTTGCTTAATACTCACTGGCATGAAATCTACTAATATATGACTAAAGCTCAATTAAAGCATGTCTTGAATGGTCAGCCTACTTGATGCAGGTTTTTTTTCATTAATTTTCTTCTTAATTTCTATTATTGTTTATTTTTTGTTTTTACCCTTATAATCTAATATGTTATTCGCAGGTATTTGAGTTCTTTTTTCTTCTAATTTAAACTTTGTTAAATCATATTGTACTATTTTGACATTATTTTGTTGTAATTTTGTAATAATCAGCCAATGATGAAATTTGTAGAATAAAAAAAACATCCAAAACTTCGCGGCAGCAAGCACACAGGCCATGTTCGCCGATAATGTTGAGGGTTGCTCCTAAAAAAAACAAAAAAAAAAGGAAAAATGATAAGTGCAAAAATACCAATTATCAGCAACCTTAGTCTGCTTACGGTGCGGGTACAGAGGCAGCATTAGCTGGTGGTAACGACCAACCACTGCCTCGGCGCCCAAAGCTGTAAATTGGCGACAAGGTAAGCGACAAGACGGTGGCCGATGTTTATAAAAGCATCGAGTTACATTTTTTAAGTCACCGACCATTGAAAATATTATGGACAAGTTAAGACAAGACCAGAACGAACCCCAAAATTTTCTCAGGATAGGAATGCAAATTAAGCATTTTCTACCCTGAGAACGGGACTTGATCACAGTAGAGAGTGATCAAGTAGGAGTTGATTTTTTACTTGGTGAAGGGTCGGTCTCAGTCGAGTTGCAAGGAAACAAAAGTGAAGATAGAAAAGGGTCTTAATATCGAAAATTGTAAAAAAGAAAATGTTATAGTAGGAAACGGTTGTAACACCGAAAAATTTCATAGTGAAAATAGGAAACATTAGAGTGTCGAATAATTGTAAAAGAATAGAGATATACGTGGTTGTTAAGGGTTGTTTTAGGAATAAGTTTATAGAGATTAGTATAAAAAAGGAAATGGAAAAAATCGTGTATGTAGACAAATACCAAGGTGGATTGTGAAAGAAAAGATATATAAAATTATGTGTATATGTAAACAAAGCGTTTTTGAGTCTAGCACCCCGATCCTATAAGAAGATATGTAACAATTCGCCCGGAAAGCGGGAGGTCTCGGCTTCAAACCCCGGATGAGGGTCGTTAAAAATAAAAGTTCTTACAATTTTTCTATTCTCCATCATTGACCAATACTAAGAAGTGTGAGTTCAATACCCGTCCGGGAAAAATAAATAACAATTGAATTTACAATTTATTTGTGAGCTTTCATTGTTACTGGTTAATGCCAGCTGACAGCAACCGTGGCTTAGTAGGCTAGTTACAAATTAAGAAATACAAGTGGGAAAATCATCTTTCTCATTATTAAGAGCAGTCGCCCGGATAGCAGAAAGTCCTGGCTTCAAGCCACGTAGGAAGCGGTTGTTTTTACGCTTGTATTTATGATTTGATTTAGAATCGTTAAAATAAAAGTTCTTAAAAATTTTTCTATTCTCCATCATTGACCGATTTTAACAAGATTGGGTTCAATTCCCGTCTGCGAAAAATAAATAAAACTTGAATTTACAATTTATTTGTGAGCTTTCATCGTAAGGAATACAAGGGGGAAAATAATCTGAATCGTCAGCTCAGTGGTAAGAGCAGTCGCCAGGCAAGCGGAAGCTCCCGGCTGCAAGCCCCGGACGAGTCGTTTGCTTGTTCCTTTTGTATATCTCATTTGATTCAAATAGTTAAAAATAAAAGTACTTAAAATTCTTCTTTGCTCTATAATTGACCGATTCTAACAAGTGTGAGTTCGATTCCCATCCGGGAAAAATAAATAAAAATTGAATTTATAATTTATTTGTGCGCTTTCATCGTTAGTGGTTAATGCCAGCTGAAATCAACCGTGACTTAGTAGGCCAGTTACAAATTAACAAATAAAAGAGGGAAAATCATCTCTCTCGTTAGCTCAGTGTTAAGAAGAATCGCCCAGAAAGCGACCGATCCCGGCTGCAAGCCCCGGACGAGGCGGTTTTATTATCTTCTTGTATTTATGTTTTGATTTAAGGCCGCTACCCATGTTTTGCTTATACGCAATAGTTTCGGTCGATTTCACTCAAGCTCTCTCAACTCAAGTTCCGACATTCGCTAGACACGCTCATGTAAATCAAACGACTGGACCATGCATAAGTCGCAAGATTTGTTTGAGCGTGTGTAGCGGCCTTTAGAATCGTTAAAAATACACGTTCTAAAGTTCTTCTATTCTCCATCATTGACCGATTCTAACAATCGTGCCTTTCATTGTTACTGGTTAATATCAGCTGAAAGCAACCGTGGCTTAGTAGACTAGTTACAAATTACAAATTAGCTCTGTAGTAAGAGCAGCCACCCGGAAAGCGGAAGGTCACGGCTTTCAACCCGGGATGAGGCGGTTTTTTTCCTCTTGTATTTATGACTTTATTTAGAATCGTGTATGTAGACAGTGTAATACCAAGGTGGATTGTGAAAGAAAAGATCCTATAAGAAGGTATGTAACAATTCCCCCGGAAAGCGGGAGGTCTCGGCTTCAAACCCCGGACGAAGGTCATTGAAAATAAAAGTTCTTAAAAATTCTTCTTTTCTCCATCATTGACCGATTCTAACAAGTGCGGGTTCGATATAAATAAAAATTGAATTTGTAATTTATTTGAGCGATTTCATCGTTACTGGTTAGTACCAGCTAAAAGCAACCGTAGCTTAGTAGGCTAGTAACAAATTAAGACCTTAAGGCCTTTCCCCAAGCTAGAGCGAAGCAACTAGTCGGTTATATGGAGACCAATGTCTTTCGTTGTTATGGACTCCCCGAGATTATACATACCGACAATGGGCCACAAATCATCTCGGCCGAATTTCTCCGCTTAATATAACGCTTCGGCATACGGCACACTAGGACTGCAGGATATGCTCCACAATCCAATACGGCAGAAAGAGTAAACCGCTCGATCGTAGCAGCTATCAGGTCCTATGTGCAAGGGGTGCATATCAGCTGGGACGCTCAACTGAGTGATGTGGCTTGCGCCTTGCGCAACGCAGTACACGAATCAACCAAATTCTCGCCCTATTTCCTGTTATACGGATATCATATGATCCTCCATGGTAAAATTTATAACCTTCTTCGTCAACTTAATTCCCTACCAGAAGGCAGCTTGGAGGTCCTACCAAGTGATTATCGGATTCCATTAGTACACAAACGATTAAAGCACCATCTTCAGGATTCATATCAACGACATGCACATACCTATAATTTAAGAGCGCAGCCGAATGTTAATAAACCAGGACAGACTGAGTATGTCAAAAATTTTGTACAGAGCAAGGCTATATATACAAATTCGCTGCTAAGCTCGCTAATAAGTTTACCAAGGATCGCATAAGGGAAAAAATTGGCAATGTTAATTACAAAGTTTAAAATATGGATGGTAAACTAATCGGTATGTTTCATGCGAGTGACATCCGCCCATGACAATGGGACTTTCCCGGAATTTTCTAAAACTCTAGGAGAATATTCCAGCATTCATTAGTAACATATTGCTAACCTATACTGCAATTTCAGAGCATTTCGTAAGAACATTTCCCCTTCATTCAAGAATTTCTCTGTATCCATTGGTTAACCTTATACATATACATATATACAGAAGAAACCAATTTTACAAAAACTCAGCAACATTGCCCAATAAGTGGGTCACTTCTCTTCCTGCTGAGGATTTTACCTCATCGAGATGAGACTCCCGAGCTCAGCCCGACTAACTCAGACGATATAGCATAGAACCATTAGATCTCAGGGTGCGGAGCATCCCCACGATGGGCTAGTATACTCATACTAGGTCGTAGTTTACCTCAGCTTCAGTGTGCTTCCAAGGTGGAACCATAACAGTACCTGCCCTGTAACGGCGATGAAGGGGATTCTTTCATGTGGGGACGCTTAACTAAGATGAAAAGAGAAGAAATCCAAATAAAACATCTTAAAACTTCTGGGCCAATTTCTGTTGACTCGGGCCTTATAAATCTATGCGATAGGAACCGTAGAGGGCACAAGACCGACGGGAGGGCAAGAAACATTCTCATTTCGAGTATCGTCATAACCAGGCGATCAGTGACCCTAAATCATCATCATCTGATAAACAAAGCAAGACATTTTTGTTGTTGTGTAGAATAAAGCGCTACTATCACACCGAGCTGGCAATGGGCTAATTTGAGTGTTATCAGTAGACAATGCCAATTTTTGTAAGCAAATACCCAAATATTTTAAAAATTCGGCAACAGTCTGAATTGACTAATTCACCCCAAATATTTTAAAAATTCGGCAACAGTCTGAATTGACTAATTCATTTGGTCAATCGATCTGTTACCCGCAAGCATAGGCTGCACCAAAAATTTTCATGAAGAGCTGCGCCGCCGCTTAGTCTTTAGTGCCTATCGGGAATCAGTGTGCATCTTGGAATATTGTGGATATATTGTGTATATATAAAAATAGATATTTATATATTGAAAGTGAAAGGTATTTCAGTACCGCAAGGTCCTAAGTGCAGTGTTGTTTAAATCATCTCCTTCTAGTGAAACTAGTTGGAACAAGGCAAGCACCTGGTAATTTCGAGAAGGTTAAGTGTAAGAAGAAATAATTACGGGCACACTGATAAAGCAGAAGCCTCAATAAGGAAATTTATAGAAAATCACCCTACTCGAAATACCTGGACAGCTTCAAAAAGCGGCACTGGTGGATCCTTCCTTGGAGTATTCTCTCCCTGAAGGAATAGAAATAGTGTCGGCGTGGACACACGGGTTTAAAAGAAGGTGAGAATCATGCTTCCATTGGAGATGAGTGTTTAGTGATGTTCATTGTTTTTCCCCTTTGGCCTTAGGTTATTTTGAACTTCAGTGAATGCATGGGCGTCTAAATTCCCACGCCACAGCTGGTTCATGTGATATGAGAGTTGTTTGACTAGTTAGCACGAGTATTAACTGAGTGGAATTGTTATCTATAGTGTGTAGATACAGTAAGGTCCTATTAGGTTCATTTCCACTAAGGAGTTAAAGGAAGTGTGCTCCCAACCAGCCAGCAAAGGAGTAATTAAAAACAAAAAAAAATTGCCTTTCAGCGTTCCCGAGTGAGAAGATCACCGAGGAGAAACGAGGAATCGCAGTAAGTCATTGTTACAAAAGAGAAAAAAAAACGAAAGCTTTAAATATTTAAATTTTTTTTTTGTTTCTAAATAAGTATACACTGTGTAAGTGACTTATCTATCGCGGAGGTAGAAAGCTCCTTTTTTTATATATTATAATATATTAGTTGTTACCTATTGTTGGATCTTCGGTATATATATAGTATATTCTTAGCCTGTATTCTGAATTAGAATCGTAAAGTAAAGGCAAGCTGAGAGCGCAGGTGCTATCTCCGACCTTGAACCGGCCTCTTCCTACAATGTCTTGTGTCGCCGATTACCTTAATTAGTTTGTAGATTGAAAAGAATTACCTAATTAGCTCGATAATTTTTCCTTCTGAAATGATTTAATGCGCTGCGGTCTATTGATATAATATGGTTGATTTTCATTACATACTTTTTGCGAATCCCTTAGAATGTAAGATATTTTCAGGCGTACGTTCGTTGCCATAAATTTTGTTTTAGTAGTATTTTCTTATCTGGTGGCGGGTATAATATTGGATTTTTATTTTAGTTTTTTTTTGCTTTCCATATCATCGATTAATCTTCTTTCGTAATGTTACCGGCTGCTAATAGAAGTAAGACATTTTTATAATTGGCTGTATTAGTTTCAGAATAAATGGACTCTAATTAAGAGAATTTCCCTGTCGGTTGCTCGTCAATCCCATATGTACCCATTTTCAGGGATGTCCTAACGTAGGTTAGGCAACTAGGGATCAATCCACATCTGGTAGCTTCAGATTGGCCATGGGTGGCTGAGGCAGGAGCGAGCCATAACCATCTGTGGCTCAAGTGAGATGTGAAGAATGCCCACCGAGATCCCTATTCAAATTTTCTACTCCTATATACAGCGTAGCACAAAAGAAAGAGGTGTTGATTCACTGGGCAAGATCCAGCCTTACCCTGAGCTCGAGCCGGCGAAGAACAAGACTATGCTGTCCCCGGCGGACTTTTCAGCACCTTCTGTTGAGTAGCTGACTGAGTAAAGTGCAAACTTGGCTCCTAACTCGGTGGTTACAACCGTCCCATCTACCACGATAATAACCTGCAGAGTGTTTTAATGTACTCTGCTTTCTTGTATTCTCTATAAACTGCGACATATTATTCCAACCTTGCTTTTACTTTCTTATTAGCGCATCCATCGTACCACAAGGCCTGTCAACTAGCATATTACTCTATATCATTGAATAAATAACTAATAAGGAAACGGCATATCGGGTGAAAACCTAAGCCACTCGGTGAAATGTATTAGTGTGCTGCGTTTGTATTCGTTTTGTCATGGCAGTAGTGAAATCGTGAAATTTTGAATTGGGTCATTTTTTATAATCCAAATTGCTATGTAAAATAAACAAATTTTTGGCGGCCCCTTATCTTCAGATAATATTCCTTGGCGTTGCCTATTATAGTTGTCAAGCAGAATTTTCAAATAAGTGACCAGCCCTTTTCTGATTTCTTCCCCGCTCCATAGGTTTGACTGCTATTGAATTGCACGAAACCCTGCTTCTTTATTAGATATTTATATATATTTATTATATCACGATTAACCTCAATAAAACTTAAATATGCTATTTATTTTCAATACGGTGCAAAAGGACGGACGCAGTACAAACTGGCTTACTAAATGCAAAATTTGTGAAATACCGACAACGCATCACGATACCCAAATCTCTTTCTTTTTATTTAATATGACGATATTTGTTTTTTATTTGATATTTTTTAATAGATATACCATATATACCGTAGTATTATATATGGAATTAGATTAAATATATATGGAATTAAATATATAGGATTAAATATATGGAATTAAATATATATATGATTGGATATATAGGATTAAATTATACATGGAATTAAATCTGGTAGGGACATGCACTGTAGTTACTAACCACTTGAATTATGCTGCTGTATTGATATTCCGTCGTGAATTTTTTCTTTTATGAATTGGGGCCCTAGGGCTTCTCAAAGTTCAAAGCAACGATATCCTGTGGCAATATTCCTGATATAATCATTGGGTAACCTCAATGTTCGATGTCTTGAACCAAACATTCACTCATATCCGTGGAATCCGGATTGATGGACCAAAATGTTTTGTAACAAGTGGACTGTATAAATTTTCTTGTACATAAATTAAACAAATAAACTCGAACTTTACTGGGGTTTAAATAATGTGTGCTTTATTGTGATCAACCATATAAACTAACTTCTTCGTGTCTCGACTGAATTTGATAATTTAATTCACTTTAAATTAATTTTTGTTTGTTTGCTTTATATTACTTACTAATCTAATTCTGTCTAATTGATTGTCGTAGAGCCCAACGTAATACGTTGCTTTAAGCAGGGGTTCGAAAATAAATACACTTTGACTTTGACATATATTTTTGAAAAAAAAACAAGATGGCTGCCGTCATTATGAACTAAGATGTCTGGATTGAGCTTTTGTTGGTATATTCCGCTGTATGGATGTGGTCTAACGTGTTTACAATAAAGATAGAGTGGTTTAGGTTGTTTTCCGACAGTAGCACGTTCCTTAGATTTTTTCCTTCCTAGAGAATGTTTTTCATGAATGGCAGCCAATGTTTTACGATCTTAATTTTAGCAATGTATATAATAAATTTAAATAATTTGTATGAATTTTCTGTTTTTTCATAAAATTTTAACTTATCTCGCGATAATTGCGTTTGAAACGAAGTCTAGAACTTTTTCCCCACTTTTCCAAATGTTTTAAAGAGTTGATTCGGTTATCGCATGTTTTTTTTAAAAATTTCCGTTGAAGACACAATTTTGCCCCAATCGCTTAGAATTAAATTTTTTTTTGGATATTGGAACTGCACTTCTTTTTCCACTCATGTTCTAACAATTTTTTTTTTGTTTTCGAAAATTTGATTTTTAATTGCAAAATTATTTTGTTTAAAGCTCTACACCTTAAAAATTTATATTATGATTCACAATTTTTCAATTAATCACCTTATAGACAAAAATACATACGTCATTTGATAAACAAAATTTTTCAACTTATCTTACTAACTTTACTGATAACTTATTCGGAATTCTACCAGGCTTCACGTGGTGGAGGGTGCTGGAAGATGGCCTCGAAGGCCTAAAAAAACCCGGTTAACTGACGTGATTTCATAAAGGCTGATTTTTGATGTGGCTGGTGAATATTATATTTCATGATCAATGGTATAAATAAATGGTAGACATATTCTATGGTGGGAATGTGGTGGCAAATACGTGGAAAAAAGTGTATAAATACCATGATAACTCGACAACGCTTCCATTTAGAGTGCACAAATCTTGCACACGCATAAGAACGCGTAGACGTAGAGAGCTGAATGTGGTACAAAGTGTTTCCATAGCAATAGTCCAAAATAGACTATTCGCGCAGCCCTTTTTTGAGGCTGCCATACAAAATATTCATTTTTCACTATATATTTGAACACTGCCTGTGAACGCGTCAGCGAAGAGAGCTGAAATATTGGTATTCGAGCAATCTCACAGCAGACAGCACTACTATTTCCCTTCAGTGTATGTATGACTTTCTCCTCTTCACGGCTTTTAATATATAGAAGGTTGTGATTTTAATCAAAACCCTCGAGAATACTTCACAAGCCGAAGCAGCCTCCCTCAATACCACATGACAGCCCCAACGGAGTCCTAACAGTCTTAAATATTTGCAGTGTTCTTATGTAAAGCTGACAAATGTTTGATTTGAATAACTCTTCTGCCTTATGGCTTCATGCAGAAAATTGATCTTCTGATAATCTTAAGCTTGCTTTCTTATCTTCTGAACCGAAATAAAATTTGTATACCTTTCCTAACAAAATTATTTAAAACAAGTTATTTGCATCAATGACCACGATGCCTCAAACAAAAACTCTCAGCTGAGTAATCATTGTATATGAAGCTGTACCAAAATGGCATGCCGTGGGCTGCTGCAAAACCTTCGGGAATACTTCACAAGCCATGAAACAGACTCCCTCCCTACCACATGCGGGGCCCAACGTAGTCCTTACATTCTAAAATATTTGCCGTACTCTTATGTAAAACTGACAAAAGTTTGATTTGAATAGCTCCCCCGCTCTAAACTACTATTCATACAGAAAAATGGTGTTCTGATAATCTTGAGCTTGCCTTCGTATCTTCCGAACCGTAATAAAATTTTCAAACCTTTCCTAACAAAATTATTTAAAAAAATTTATCTTAACCAAATGACTACGATTTCTCAAACAAAAACTCTCAGCTGAGTAATCATTGTAATGCCGCTGTGCCGTCATGGCATGCCGTGGGCCATTGCCGTCTTTATGTTCCAGGCCGTGACATCGAATTCTTTGAATGTATTAGAGTGGTAATATTTCGCACTTGGCTTATCATTTGTTCTTATGGAAAAATGCATTACTTTCAACTTCAGCCTTCTGCACAATATAAATAAGCCTCCGTACTAAAAGTTTTATTCAGGTGTAATGAATGAATCATTACCTGCATTCATCATTATCTCATTAGCGCCACAATATCCCGATCAGTACAACTAACGTACATACATCATACATATGTACATATGCATATATCTATAATAACATGCATATATCTATAATAACGACTCGTTACCATAATAAGAATCTTGTTACGTACAAGATTACAAATATACATACGTACATACACGATAACGTACTTCTTGAAGCTAGCAAGCAAAACATACGCGCATACGTACATACATATAACGTACAAACATATAATAAATTGACAAACGCGAGTACGCGCATCAAATTGCATTCCAAGCAATTTCGCGGTGATTCCACCGTCAATTTATTTATGAATTTTTACGTCACATATGGTTCATATGGTTAACCAAATCTATTTTCGTTTTATGAAACAACTTTCTCTATTGTTCTTTTAAAACGATAAATTCTTGGTTGCGTCAACCTTTTTGCGGCAAAACGCCGGCTCTTTGTATACAAAAATACAAACACGGCATGAGACCAATTTCATGCATTATAATGGCACTAGGTTAACCCTGACCTAACCCACAGTCATTACATGCCGTTTATTTTTTCCTCACACAAAATTAAGAAACTTCATGTGTGACATTTTTACTTTTTACTTGTACATAATTGGGAAATCCCTTGTGTAAAGTGAAAGGGAAACTGACCCACTTATTGGGCAATAGTGCTGAGTTTTTTTGTAACATTGGTTTCTTCCGTATATATATGGTTGACCAATGGTTGCAAAGGAATTTTTGAATGAAGGGGAAATACTCTTGTGGAACTACAAAATATTGAGGAATATGCAAAATTGGCTATTACCAATATATTCAGAGGGCGTTCCCGATATATTCGATTTCTGGAATTCCTATATGGAATTTCCTAGATAGTTACCCCCATACCTATTATTATCAATTTTGCTGAGCAATGCAAGAATCCAACTAAATAAAAAGCCGATGCATCTCAGGGACAAGGCAGAAGTTTTCCAAAGTCTAAAGAATAAGGTTGACCCCCCACCAGAGGTAAGGCAACCAATTCCTAGAAGAAAAAATATTAACCTATTAAAATATTAAAAGATAAGATGAAATAAAAGTATTCTAAAAGGATGAATTAAAGTGATTGTAGTAAAAGTAAAGAAAGTGTTTAAGTGTTTTTATTCAATTTTGTTCAATGGGCCAGTGATCTTCGCAGTAAGCAAGCACTCCTAGGTCCAAGTTACGGCATAGACACACCCGTAACAAAAAATTGGTGGCAGCGGTGCGGATCCTTCATGTCCGAGCTACCACACGAGAAAAACATAAAAAATAAAAAGTACGAAGGTAACCTAAGCCAGGCGCTTAAGGCTATACCCAGCGTTGTTATAACAACCCAATCTCAGCCAGGCGCTCAGAGATCGTGAAAATACCAATCAAGAAAATCATTTTTTCATACAACAACAATGGACCAAACGGGTCCCAGACGGGAAAACAAAATCAACAAGATTCAGGAGCAGATTGTAGAGTATAGCCGACCAGCGGAATCCGATGAAGACACGATGGACTTCCAAGAATTTCAAAGGATTGTCAAAAGCCAACAACGGTTAAGCAGCCTCAGGAAGTAAGAAGCTAAGTCCAAGTCTATTATATTTTGTAAAACATTAAGAATTTTATATATATTATAATTCAAAATCAAATCTTATTTTTTATATATTATACATGTTATACACTACTCAACATATATATTAAATATATCACATTCGTGAAAAGAAAAAATAATAAGTAATAAGTTAGAAAGTTATCAATTAACAAAAAGTGCAAACTGATTAATAGTGTACATATTTTGGGGCTAAATTTTCTTGTGGTTGAACCTTTTTTTGCTAAAAGTGATTAAGTGATATGGAATTTTGCCAGCAAGTTCATTGTTTTGAAATAACTCTGGGTTTGTTTTTTTTTTCGAAAATATTACATTCGCTCGACGGCCTTTCGTAAAATTAAAAAAAAAAATTTTTTTGTTCTCTTTGTGTTACTTTATATTCGCGTGTTCTTTATATTTCGATCGTATAGAATTTCGTTGCATCTTTTTTTTCTTGATCACGTATCTGTTCTTTATTGTATATTGCTCCATTGATTCCGTGTGTTAAAAGTGTTGTGTTCTTCACCATTTGCACCTAACCACTAAAAAGTAAGTGAAGGCGTGTTAGCAAGATAGTCGCTACACGTTTTCGCGATTATTCAGCCCAGGCCGGGAATAGCCATAAACGTACGGTTGCCCAACTAGCTCACGCTTCTCGTTTATTACGTGCCTCTAATCGAGTCAAAATGACTCAACCTCCACCTACTGGTACTAATTCGGGGATATCGGACCTCAGAATAACATTAACGGATGCACGGAATATGATCCCAGAGTTCGATGGAAACTCAGGTGACCTGCATCGGTACCTCGCGTGCTGCGACATGTTATTCACGACATCCAAGAGCGACGCCGACAAGAAAATACTGCTTAGCATTTTAAAAACAAAGCTAACTGGCCCGGCATATGACATCTTTAAATATAAAGAAGTCTCAAACTGGGATGAATTAAAAGCAGAGCTCGTCGAGCAATTCCAAGAGCATAGACCACGTGTGGCTATACAAGGAGAATTGCTGCGACTCAAACAAACTACACGGGAAAGCATATATGATTTTGCTTCACGCCTATCAAAACAGCTAGCTGATTTGAATAGCGCCACGGTTAATGAAGCCACAGAATCTTCTGCAAGGGCATATCTCATCTCAGAGAATGAGAAAAATGCCATTAGAGCATTTGAAGACGGCCTTAAAAGCGAACAACTTAAGGTCATCGTTAAGGCACGTTCAGAGACCTCACTAAGGAAGCTCATAGCTTTTGCTTCCGAACATGCTCAACGCATTGAGGAAACTCAACCCCATACTCAAAAAACAGCGCCTAATGTGCAAGTATGCGACTATTGCTCAAAAAGAGGCCACACTAAAGAGAATTGTTTCAAGAGGAAGCAGTTGCCCTTAATAAATGCTTACCCAAACATAAAAAGGGAAATAAATAGAATTACATGCGGCTATTGTCGCAAACCAAACCATCACGCTAGAGAGTGTAGGCAAAGACAGTTTGATGAACGCCGCACTCAGTACCCAACAAATAGGCAAGCTCAATTTGGGGCTCCTCCAAGAGCTTACCAACCTCAAAATTTGCCTAATGCCGAAAATAATGGCAGAGGACAACCTGGCCACATGAAGCAAGTAAGATGGACAACTCCAGAAAATTTTTCCTTGGGAAACGATTGCACGCGGGTGTATTCAGACGGCGAAACCTCCCGCGAGGAAGATATTCAAGCCGTAGTCCATCAACCACCCAATTAAGCATCCCAATAAAGATGCATAAAAGCGCCCTAGTGGTTGCTTTCCATATCGATATCTCCCAGAAAACAAAAGCAAACTTTATAATAGATACTGGTGCAGAAATAAGTCTACTCAGAGCAGAAGCTACTAACGATTCCGCTCTCGTATATGAGAAGCAAAAATGCACAATTACCACCCTGTCTGGTAATTGTTTTCCTTCATTTGGAGTTTCATATGGAACAATATCCATCCAAGATAACTGCAAAATAAAACATCCTTTTCATATCATACCAAACGGTAATAATTTATCTTATGATGGGATAATAGGAAATGACTTCCTATCTAAATACAAATGCGTAATAGATTATTCAAAAAATATGCTAATTATAAACACAGATGCCTGCTTAAGTCAGGAATACGAATGTCAATTCAGAGAAATGTCTCCATTAAAGGGTAAAATAAATAAAATAAATAATGAAAGCAATACTTCCGAAGCAAAAAATTCAGCTACATTGAGCGATGTACCCACAAGTAGTAATTGCAATAACGCAAACATATTGACAATTCTCCTCCAAATAATATATTATTTTATGCTGTATGTTCTAAAAAGACTCGCGAGGTCATCAAAAGCTAATAATGATCAAAAATCAGATACAGATTCACGACGCTACGACTGTGATCTGTATACAGCTAATAATGATCAAAAATCAGATACAGATTCACGACGCTACGACTGTGATCTGTATACAGCTAATGATGATCAAAAAATTACATTACCTGCACGTTCAGAAATAATGGTATCACTTCCAATAACAGAGGAAAAAGGCGAATTATTAATAAAACAAAAAGAAGTAAGACCAGGTATATACATAGGAAACACCTTGGCACAAACGAGTAACAGTATGGTAAGAGTACTAATGATGAATACGAACGAAGAAGATATTGAAATCGCGAAAAATGAGATAGAACCAATTTGGGATTATGTACGGAACTATGAGGTGATTCAGCCCAATTATAAATCCGACCCAATAGAAAACCGCCTAAAAACATTGGAAAGTAATTTAAAATTAGAACATTGTAACCAAGAGGAAAAATTAGCTCTCACGAATATTTGTAGAGAATTCAATGATTTATTCTATTTAGAAGGAGACGCATTAACATATACTGATGCCGCTGCACATACGATTCCAGTCAAAATAGATACTACGCCCATCTATGTCAAGCCATACAGATTACCGGAATCTCAACGAAATGAGATTAATAGGCAAATTAATGACATGATAGACCAAAATATCATAAGCCCTAGCAAGAGTCCATGGAACTTTCCCTTGCTACTGGTACCAAAGAAACCAGATGAAACAGGTCAAAAACGTTGGCGAGTAGTAGTGGACTTTAGGCGCTTAAACGAAGTTACTCTCGGAGACGCCTACCCACTACCGAATATAACGGATATCTTGGATCAACTAGGACGATCCAAATACTTCACAACCTTGGACTTGGCCAATGTATTCCACCAAATCCCGATGTCACCAAAAGACAAAGAAAAAACAGCTTTTAGCACACCATTTGGACATTATCACTATAATAGAATGCCATTTGGACTGAAAGGAGCACCAGCAACCTTTCAACGACTGATGAATACCGCCCTAACGGGACTTCAAGGTATTCGCTGCTTTGTATACTTAGATGATATCGTGATTTATGGGTATAATTTACGTGACCATAACGCCAAGCTTGTAGAAGTGTTTAATCGACTAAGAATGCATCAACTAAAATTACAGCCAGATAAATGTCATTTTCTACGTAAAGAAATCGTTTATCTAGGTCATGTGGTTGGAGAAAATGGAGTCCACCCTGACCCGAGTAAAATTAGCGCGGTGAAGACATATCCGACTCCAAGAAAACCAAAAGATATCAAGTCATTTTTAGGATTTGTGGGATATTATAGACGTTTTATCCCCAATTTTTCTAAACTCGCTAAGCCGCTGACTAATCTCTTGAAAAAAGATACCACTTTTGTATGGGATACGTTTTGTGATGAATCATTCAAGGTCTTAAAGCAAAAACTCATCAGTGCACCAATTCTGGCTTACCCCGAATTCGATAAGGAATTCAACGTCACCACTGATGCAAGTGATATTGCATTAGGTGCTGTGCTATCGCAAGGCGAAATTGGAAAAGATCACCCTATCTGTTTCGCCAGCCGGACGTTAAATCCTGCAGAATGTAGATACTCTACAATTGAAAAGGAACTTTTAGCTATAGTTTATGCTGTGGAACAATTTCGTCCATATATCTATGGAAGGAAATTCAATATAGTCACTGATCATAAGCCCCTCGTATGGCTCATGAGTTTGAAAGACTCAACCTCACGTCTTATGAGATGGAGAATTAAGCTAGAGGCGTATGACTATACTATAATCCATAAACCAGGTAAACAAAACGCAAATGCTGATGCTTTAAGTCTAATCAAAATTAAGGAACCTGAAATTACAGTCCAAAAATCAATAAACGTAATGACCCGCATTCAGGCAAAAGCCTCCAGTCTGACTGAAGATACACTGGATCTAAATAAAATATATAATGAATACGTTTCATCCCCCCATACAGATGATTGTTCCGAAATAAAAGGACATATACTGACTCAAAAGAATTTATCATACAGATTCTTCATTTTACCTAAAATAGAAGATCCAACAGGAACTTACCTGAAAGAGTTGTTTCCATCATTGAACGAGGAAATGCAAAGTACTCAACTACGCGAGTACGTGAATGGTAGACAAACGTATATAATTGCTAATGCACCCTTACCTATGAAAACTATAGACAGTTTCAAACAAATATTAAATACCCTTTTAAAAATCAGGGATTATATCAGAAATAAAAACTTACAGGAAGTTCATATTTCTATACCTAAAATGGACATAGTAGCGCACGCAGAGCTAAAAAATATGATAACTTTCTCTTTAAAGAATATAAATGTCAAAATAAATATTTACACAACCCAAGTAAAAATAGTATCTGACCCAAAAGAGCAAGAACTCATAATGGAATCCTTTCATAAAACACCATTAGGTGGACATCAAGGAATAACTCGGACTATTAAAAGAATTCAGACAGCATATAATTGGTCTGGATTAAACAGAGATGTCGAAAACTTTGTAAAGAAATGTCAATCATGCCAAATGAATAAACTTGTTAGAAATCCTAGAGTACCCATGAAAATTACCTCGACTAGTACGAGACCATTCGAGAGAATTGCGGTGGACATAGTAGGACCATTGCCAGCAAGCTATAACGGTAACAAGTATCTCCTCACATTCCAGGATGACCTCACGAAATATACTGAGGCCATACCTCTACAGAACGCAGAAGCTCGAAGCGTAGCAGAAGCTTTTGTTATAAATATAGTCTGTAGACATGGAATACCGGAATCAATATTGACGGACCAAGGTTCTAATTTTCTAAGCGAAATGTTTGCGCAAATGTGTAAACTTTTAAAAATTAAAAAACTGCAAACGACTCCATACCATCCGCAGACCAATGGAGCTCTGGAAAGAAGTCATAGAACTCTGGCCGAATACCTACGGCATTATGTGAACCGAGACCCGCAAACATGGGATACTTGGATACCGTATGCTATGTTTACATATAATACAAGTACACACTCCAGTACCAATTACAGTCCATATGAGTTGATATACGGTTTTCCACCCAGTATCCCAGCTATAATTAAAGCAAACCCAACGGTAAATTACAATTACGATAATTACAGCAATGAGCTAAAAGCGAGATTGCAACATAGTCACCAGATAGCTAGAGAATCTATTCTAAAAAAAAAAGAAAAATCAAAACAATTCTATGACAAAAACTCGAAAGCGAGAGCCTTTAACTTAGGAGATAAGGTCTTTTTAAAGAACCACACAAGGAAAAACAAATTATCCCCGTTGTGGACAGGACCCTATGATATAGTAACTATTAATTCTACGGAAAATACTACTATTAAAATAGGGAACAAAAATAGAACAGTACACAACAATAATCTTAAGCTATACGTCGATTAGGAAAATAATTTTTTATTTATATTAGGATAATTTGGATTCTCGCCTCCATCCTCCTAACTCACAGTGCAGACGCAATGATACAAAACGAACCGTTGCAAGTAACGATCCTGAGGAACAATCCAGGAATCTACTTCGAAGAAGTAGGAAGAGTAAGTCTCTACAGCAACGAGTGGCAAGTAATAACATATTATGACTTAGAGGAACTCAATTTTGAACTTGAGAAATTGTGTAATCATACGGAACAGACAAATAGGTTGTGTAATTACATAGAAAACTACCACAATAAGGCTCCCTTATGCAGAGACATAACACACCAATTATACACTATAATCGGAATCCTAAAACAAAATTCACTCCTGTTAAAGTCTGAAACTACTCGATTTAAAAGAGGATTAATTAATGCCGTAGGAACCCTAAGCAAGACCCTTTTTGGCACTCTCGACGCGGATGACGCTAAGACTTTTAACTCGCATATAGATAAATTAAAAAACAACCAAGACTATCTATTGCAATTAATCAAGAATCAAACCGTCATCGTTGATTCTACAGTTAATGTATTCAATAAAACACGCATGACAATAAAAGAACAATTCCTACATGTAGAGAAAAAGCTTAACGCCTTGAGTAACCTAGCCAATCGCGTACAAACTGATGAACTATCGAAGAGTTTTACTACTGAACTCGAGACGATGGTCTCTCTAACGGCACTAATGATGGTACGATATCAGACCACCCAAAACCTCTTACTAGATCTGATAACAGATGTTAGACATGGTAAACCACACCCAGCAATAATGACCCCACCTCAAATGAAACATATCCTAGAAAACATCCAAAAAGAACTACCCAATACGCTCACTTTACCAATAGACAAGAACGAGAATAACCTTCTACAACTCTATCAAATTGGTAACGTGAGAAGTACAATTCTCGACAATAGAATAATTTTTCACCTCAAGCTCCCTCTCCCATTCAAAGATGAATACCAGCTTCTGAAAATACATCCCTTGCCGACAAATCATCCAGATAAGTTCATTTTTATAAAACCTTCACTCGAATATTTAGTAATCGATTATAATAGAGAACACTATTACACCGTAAACAGATTTGAGTTACAGAACTGTCAAAAGCAAGATCAAGTACATTTCTTGTGCCGTATTATACACCCCATATTTAACACCCAGTCTACAAATAACCAATGCGAAGTACAACTCCTCAAACACAGTCATGAAATACCATCTTCTTGTAATATCAAAGCCGTTCCTCAAATGGATTTTTGGATACAACTATCTCAACCGAATAAGTGGCTCTTTTCTATACGAAAAATCACAGTGGTCGATGCCATTTGCGGAAATAATATTACTACATATAACTTGGAAAACACAGGAATTATTAATCTCTCCACGGGATGCCATCTCCGTACCCAAGATCTAATTATCCAAGCACATAATACTAAAACATCTGAGCTTAGTAACCACTACCTCCCATCATTAAATCTAACTTCTAACTTACCCCATCCTGAAAGATTCAACTCCACCAATGACCAGGTACACGTCATTAAATTTCACGATAATGAAGAGTTAAATTCATTAAGTGAAGCACTCAATCGGCTTAAGCAAAGCGAAAATATAAGTTTCCCCACACTGAATACACACAACATTCATCATTATGTCATTTCTTATGTTCTATTTGCGGTAATCCTGATGGTTATCATTGTCCAAATATGCAAAAAATGTAAAGCCAAAAGGCTTGGCGCAAACAAAAGCACACAACAAAAAGACTTAGAGATCGAAAATCCCAAGTCATCCTATCAGTTAACAATGCAACCTTAACCACCTTAAGCGAATTTTCAAAAAAAAAAACACAAATATATTCACACAACTCGAAAAAGAAAGCAAGTTTAACTACAAAGCACAAGAAAAACAAAAAGCTGTTTAATCTATGTAAGTTAATCTATTGTACGCCAAAAAAAAAAGAGATAGTCATATATAGTCATAATCCTTGAAATTATATACAAATAAATATAATAAATAATAATAATAATAATAAATAAAATCTAGAACCTAATAACTAGCCTACTATTAAATCTAGTAACTACTTTCTATAAAATTAGTAACAAACAAGAATTATTACAATAACCTAGAGATTAAGAAACAGTACTTTTACTATCATATCTTTACAACTACGATAAGTAATTATCCAAAATTTTATATAATTAAAATATTTTTATTACTATAACAAATTACTAATAGTCAGTAGACAAAAATTACTATTATCTTTATTACTATAATAATCAATAATCTAGAAATTACCACTACTGCAATTTTACTATAAATAAATAATACAAATATAATAGTATTAATATAACAATAGTATTATAAAAAAAAGAAAAGAAAAAAAAACCACTAACCTAGAAATTAGTGTTACCGATAAACTTTTATCTACAAAAAATTATAATGTAAGTACCTAGATCATCGGCTTTTCGTTTTGCTCAGTTTTATCAGAAAGTCCCATTCATTTCATTCCCGGAACTTTCTTTTTCCAAGGGGGATGGTGTAATGAATGAATCATTACCTGCATTCATCATTATCTCATTAGCGCCACAATATCCCGATCAGTACAACTAACGTACATACATCATACATATGTACATATGCATATATCTATAATAACATGCATATATCTATAATAACGACTCGTTACCATAATAAGAATCTTGTTACGTACAAGATTACAAATATACATACGTACATACACGATAACGTACTTCTTGAAGCTAGCAAGCAAAACATACGCGCATACGTACATACATATAACGTACAAACATATAATAAATTGACAAACGCGAGTACGCGCATCAAATTGCATTCCAAGCAATTTCGCGGTGATTCCACCGTCAATTTATTTATGAATTTTTACGTCACATATGGTTCATATGGTTAACCAAATCTATTTTCGTTTTATGAAACAACTTTCTCTGTTGTTCTTTTAAAACGATAAATTCTTGGTTGCGTCAACCTTTTTGCGGCAAAACGCCGGCTCTTTGTATACAAAAATACAAACACGGCATGAGACCAATTTCATGCATTATAATGGCACTAGGTTAACCCTGACCTAACCCACAGTCATTACATGCCGTTTATTTTTTCCTCACACAAAATTAAGAAACTTCATGTGTGACATTTTTACTTTTTACTTGTACATAATTGGGAAATCCCTTGTGTAAAGTGAAATGGAAACTGACCCACTTATTGGGCAATAGTGCTGAGTTTTTTTGTAACATTGGTTTCTTCCGTATATATATGGTTGACCAATGGTTGCAAAGGAATTTTTGAATGAAGGGGAAATACTCTTGTGGAACTACAAAATATTGAGGAATATGCAAAATTGGCTATTACCAATATATTCAGAGGGCGTTCCCGATATATTCGATTTCTGGAATTCCTATATGGAATTTCCTAGATAGTTACCCCCATACCTATTATTATCAATTTTGCTGAGCAATGCAAGAATCCAACTAAATAAAAAGCCGATGCATCTCAGGGACAAGGCTGAAGTTTTCCAAAGTCTAAAGAATAAGGTTGACCCCCCACCAGAGGTAAGGCAACCAATTCCTAGAAGAAAAAATATTAACCTATTAAAATATTAAAAGATAAGATGAAATAAAAGTATTCTAAAAGGATGAATTAAAGTGAATGTAGTAAAAGTAAAGAAAGTGTTTAAGTGTTTTTATTCAATTTTGTTCAATGGGCTAGTGATCTTCGCAGTAAGCAAGCACTCCTAGGTCCAAGTTACGGCATAGACACACCCGTAACACAGGAATTTTGTTATTTAATTCCTTGTGCATTTACCAGCATAAAAATCTAAGTACTTTCTTTAAGAAAATTGTTTATATTTTATTACTCAAACATAACACATGAAACAAATGAGAAAATGTGTTGAAACCTGGTGCCTTCATACCACAAAATACACTAGAAAGCAATCAGAGCTTTGTACTGGCCTATTGAGCTATCTGAAAAAAAATGAGTCTTTCAACGTTTAACACACAGTATCTTCTTAAGCATAAGTAGGACAAAAAAACAATGTTAATAATTTTTTTATATTATCCCATAATGTTTCCATTAATTTAAAAATATTTCCCTCTTTCCATATTAAATAATTAAGTTTTTTCACTTCAAACATGACTCAAAGTATTTTTTAATCAATGAATCGGCAGAGGTACACATTCGCCTCATATTTTCACAAGCTGCGCTTGTTCACTGCGCTGTGAATCGAATGGACGCAACGGTTTTCTGTGTTTAACTCTTCATAACTTTTAAATTATAATTCAAAAGTAATTCAAATATTAGCCTATTTTATAGGCAAATTTGTTGCCTTTATGGTAGTATAATTTATACTGTAGGTTTTTATACATTTTCAAAAGAAAATCAGTTTCAAACAAAAGTAGATCTGATTTAAGAACTATTTGCTCCCACTTTGAAGTGAGCTTTCATTTCTCTGTGAGAAAATACACAAAGAAATGAAAGCTGGTATGAAGGCAACAAAATTCAACACAATTTCTCATTTTTGTGTTTAGTGTTAGGTTTGAGTGAAAAAATAGTAACAATTTTATTAAACAAAGTACCTAGATTTTTATGCTGGTAAATGCACAAGGAATTAAGTAACAAAATTCGTGAATAAAACTTTTAGTACGGAGGCTTATTTACATTGTGCAGAAGGTTGAAGTTGAAAGTAATGCATTTTTCCATAAGAACAAATGCTAAGAGAAGTGCGAAATCGTACCACTCTAAGACTTTTGCAAGTAGCAAAATCGCTTTGTGTCACGGCCTGGAACATAAAGACGGCAATGCGTGGGCTGATGATATCGAATGTAGCTGCCTACAGATTCGGACTACGTCTGCACATACACACATGCAATTATTACTCAGCTAAGAGTTATTGAGCGTGAAATGGTAAGGTTAGTTTATAATCAAAACTATTTTATTATTTTGTTAAGTAAGGTATATAGAAAATCTAGCCTTTGGGAAGGTAAGGAACCAAGCTTTAAATTAATACAAGACTATTTTCCTTTATGGATAGTAGTTTAGGCTCTATGGCATATATAAAGCCAATGTTTAGCACTTTTCCATAAGTATCAATATAGAACATTTTAGAAAACGGACTAAGCACGCACACATATAGATTTCTGTTTCATGGCTTGGGAAGTATTCTCGAGGGTTTTGGCTGATGATATCGAATTTACCTGTCTACAGATTCGGACTCCGGCTGCACATACACATAAGTAATTATTACTCAGCTGAGACTTAGGGAGCGTAAAATGGTATGTTTTATTTGTAATCAAAACTATTTTATTATGTTGTTAAGTAAAGTATATAGTAAGTGAGGCCCTTGGGATCGTAAGGAACCAAGCTTTAAATTACTAGAAGACTATTTTCCTGGATGTATTGTAGTTTAGGCTCTATAGCATATACATATAAAGTCAATGTTTGGTACTTTTCCATGAGTATGAATATAGAACATTTTAGAACCCACTCACAACGCACACATATAGATTTGTGTTTCATGGCTTGGGAAGTATTCTCGAGGGTTTTCGTCAAAGAATAACTAAATAAAAGAAAGGACACAGAAGAGTGTTCCGATTGTTTTTCATTTAAATGTACACGGCGAGAAAAAGAAGGAAGGAAGAGAAAAAAATAAACAAGAAACCAAACACTCTTTGAACATTTTACGAATAAGACGAAAAATGTGAATGCGAAGATTACATGCAACGAAATGGAATGGCAAATGATTTATTTTCGTAAATAAGAGAGAATGGGCGGAGTTTTCTGATTTTACGCTCATAAAATGTTGTTCGCAGAATTCCAATGTTTGTTAGTGTAATCCTATGATATGTGAAGAGCACTTTTTCTGTTTTCATTTGTTTTGCTCAAGTGGGGGAATCTCATGCTGGATTCGGGGAATTTTATTTGACTGAAATTTCACATCTCCTTTTAGCGCGTTGTTTATTGCGAAATTTATCTTTTTCTTGCCAAATGGAGGTAGGGTTACCCAATGTACATTATTATGTACAGTTTGAAATAGTTTTGAAGGTATTCAAGAAGATTTTATCATTCGGGTAATCCTACGTTTTCTCAATTTTTGTTTTTAACTCGTTGTCTCAGTCGCACTACAATAATGCATAGCCAAGTTCAAAAAAACACGGAAAATTTCCTAATTTGTTCGCCCTGTCTCTACTTATTATACCCTAGATGAAATCTATAGGGTATATTAAGTTTGCCATTCCGTTTGTAACGCACAGAAATAATGATGGTTGAGCAAAATGGATTGGACACCCCCGCATAAAATTAAAAGTTATTTTGATTTTTGCATGTCCGTCTGTCCGTCCGTCCGTGCGCACGATAACTCGAGAACGCGTTCACCTAAAAAGCTGAAATTTTGTACACGGACATTAAAAAAAAAAGTAAAATTAAGTTCGAAAATGAGACAAATCGGGCAACTCCTTCGTGGGGTTGCCATACAAAAATTTCGTTTTCCACCATATATTTGGACACTACGTGAGAACACCTCGACATAGAAAGCTGAAATTTGATACATTGTGTTTTCAAAGTAATAGCAACAAAAATTTCAAAAATGGACTAAATCAGGCAACCCCTTCTTGGTGTTGCCAAATAAAAATTTTGATTTTTTACATATACTGTGAAAACGATCAGTCCTACACTTTTTTATTGTACTATAAACTTCTTCAGAATAAGAAATCCTATAAAATTGGTTATAATCATTTTTTCTGTCCGACGAGTCGTTGTAGAAATATATGCGAGAAACCAATGCAAAAAATCTCAAGTGGGTGACCACACGAAATTTTATACGGGCATTCATCTAGGGTATCATAAGAATTGGTCTAAGACCAATTATAGCTTTTTCTCTTGTCCTTATTATACTTTGGTTTTGGTATTGCTAGCACGGCATACGTCCAAACACCATAAGTTTCGTCCATTGACTTTTGAATAAAAAAAAACATTGTGTCCGTGATAATACTACAAAAAACAGCAAGTGTGTCCATGATAATATAATATATATAAATGTTTGGCACTTTTCCATAAGTATCAATATAGAACATTTTAGAGAACGAACTCACAACGCACACATATAGATTTCTGTTTCACGGCTTGGGAAGTATTCTCGAGGGTCTTGGTTGCGCTCATGTAAACATATTTTATACACCATGCCTACTACATTAGTTTTCTGCTCGAAGGCAGTGCGGCAGCATCATATACGCAGCAACACATCACGATGCTGCAGTGTTGCCATATGCCTAGGCGAACTCGCTGCATTTTTTGCCGATGATAGACACTGCGGAAGAGGAAATTTTCTTCCCCTTGAGTGTCTCTCAACCACTAACAAGTGATTATACGGGAGCGTGTACGCCTAGGCCATGATGTGCAAAACTTTGATGTTTTGAATTTACTGTTTGTTCACTGCTACTGCATTAAATATCAATTTTTTTATTTTTACTTCAAAAACATTATCAGCATTATAAATTTAACAATATGGACTGTATTAAGATAATGTTGTAATTATTTTATCTGGAATTTTCCGCATGTGGAGTTCATTAAACTAAAAAATTTTTATCCAACCCATTTTCCATGTTGCAGTTTAGTGAAAGAAAGAACGTAAGGGCCAACTACAATGTGAATATGCCAGAATATGCAAAGGTGCGTACAAGTGCTTTTCATAATTGAAATCCACTATAGGAATAAGAAGGCAATCGTAAGTTTTAAGCGAGTGCTGGGTTTACCAACCTGACAGGATTCACCAACTTTGACAGCTCTGTAGAATATATGAGATCAGGGTATCAGCTCCCAATGGCAAAGTTGGTGAGGCCGGCCAGGTTGAGATTGAACTAGAGTAGGTCTACTTTCTACTCTGCTGTAGCTTTGTCAGCTCTGAAAGCTTGTTTTGTTATCATTTGATGCCAGCATTATAAAATAGTTAGAATTTTCGAGCCAACAGCCCAATTTACTGCTATCATACAGAGGTTGTCAAAGTTCGTATTGTGAGTTGCAAATGTTTCCAAGGCTCATCAAGTTGAGGTTCTTCAGGTTATAATGAGGTGGAGGTTGGAAAAGTTAGCACTGTGTTTTTTGCTTTAATGCCTTTTGTTAACTTCTGTCAGTACGCTCATGATCGTACTTTGCATAAAAGCAAATTGGCTCCCCCCATATTCTCGTATCAATTTTCTTCTCGTGGAACATTTGCTCGTATCAATTATCTCGTCAAGCCAGTTTCACGTATCAATTTTCTCGTAAAACCAACTATTTTATACAAAACATAATTTTATACGAGTAAATTAGAATACGAGAAAATTCGCGCTCGCGAACCAATTATTTCAAAAGATAAGTTCATACGAACATTGGATTATTCGATGAGTATTTAATTTAAAACAGAAACAACTCATTTTATATACTTATATAAATTCTTTAATTAAAGAAGTACTTTTTATACTTAGTAGTATACTTATTATTTTGTAGATAATACCATCGGTTGTATTTCTATGCTGAAAACAAAAGTAATTATGTTGCTGGCGTTATGAAAAAACACAACAAAGTTTTTGTGACGACTTTCAGTATATTGGTATTTTTTATTTTTTACATCTGTTAAATTTGATGAAACACAAATTACTATTGACGTTGTTTGTGAAGGGGGGATATTGGAATAGTGTCAATCTTTCCACATTGCTGTGTAAATCAATACAATTTCCCAATATCTGTGTTCAGATTGTTCGCGACGTAATGTATCATACGAGATACAATTTTGGGGTTCGCAAAATCTGAAAAAAAAAGTTAGAAGGTATTCAACATATACCCGTTGATGCACCTTTGCTGAATTAATTGCTGGGGGCTTCTAATTTGCTTACTTCGTGTTGCCTCTTAGAGTCCTGTAGAGAAACTGACATCTTTTTGAAATTGCAACGCCTTTTTATAATACTTTTTTTGTGTCGAGGCTTGCTGTGATTTTGCCAGATTCCACATGCCAAGTGAAACAGTTTATTCTTGTCTACTATGTTTTTTATTAATTTCCACATGCAAAGTGATTAGTAAGATGTGGAACTCAACCTTTACTAATTTCCACATACGAGGTGATTAGTAAAACATAAATTGTAAAATTGGTTCGAGTTCTCGCATTAGCTGCTGAAACACTTATACTCGCAGTAAAATGTTCACAAAGTTTCATATGAGATAATTGTATACGAGGAAATCGCTTTACGAGAAAATTGATACGAGAAAATGGCTTTATGAGAAAATTGATACGAGAAAATGGCTTGAATATTAGGTGATACCAGCAACTTTGACAACTTTTTTTATTTAACGACCAACTAAGAACATATTAACTGTCATATATATAATGAACGCAGACACTTTCAATTGTAATTAATGATATCAGATTTATTCTAATAACTTACAATAAGTTACAGACATAGTAGGTAATTCACATAATGCAATTAGACATTATTTTTTTTTTTTATATATTATTAAGCCAAGCTCAGGGGATACCCTATGATGCAAAGCACAGCGTGGCAGGAAGGAGATAGGGAAAGGATTAAGGGATATGAGGAGAGCGGCGGAGGTGCCGATGTATGTCGCCCTTAAACTTTCGCAGGTTGTATGTCGGAGGAAAGACAGAAGATGGTAGACTGTTCCACATTCGCACAGTTCGGGATAAGAAAGCATCACGGAATTTTAGTGTACGGCCGAAGGTAATTTGAAGGGTAAAAGGATGAGCGCGGGATGCAGCGCGAGTATTGCGTGCGGGAACTATTCAGGGATCAGACTAGATATTTCATCAGAACATTGACCATGCATATAGCGATAAAGGAGCGAAAGGCATCCAACATTGCGACGGTGCTCGAGTGAGTCGATATGACGAGTAATTGCCACATCGCCAATGAGCTTGCAGGCTCTCTTTTGGACAATATCCAATGAAGCTAAGGCTGTGCGACCAGCCCCGGCCCAGATATGGGAATTGTATTCCATTCTAGGTCTGATGTAGGACTTGTAGAGGAGCGCTATATTTGATGGGCTGAAATATTTCTTACACCTTTTCAAAAAACCACGACATTTTGATGCTTCTTTGGCAACCGAGAAGATGTGATCTGTCCATTATAATTATGATTAATGAGATTTATGTCGCTGTAACTTTTCACTGACAATTGTTTGCAGTTGTGGATCAAGTTTACTAGCTGAAATTATCAGCAGCGACTTCAAATGTTCATCACTCAATTTGGATCTGTAAATATTTTTTGTATATTTTATTTTGGAGAATGTTTTTTCTAGTGCCAAAAGCGGAAAAAAAGCCACGAGCAAATTTGTGCAACTGATCAAACTGTGTGAGTGTCAGACTCTTATAAAATTCCAGCAATGATGACTTTGAATATTTTTCTTTAAAAATATCGCTACACTGCAAATCAACCATTTCCATTTGAATTCCTGGGGCAAGTGCTTCTATATCGACGTTAAAATCATTCTGAAAAATCTTGATATCGTTTTCAATTGCATCAAAATCCGAAAAACGAGACTCGAAATTTATTTTCAAAGCAACCAAAGCTTCAATTGCGAAATCTACCGGAAATGGAGTCTCAGTTTCCTGACTAAATGTTTGGCATGTATTAAAATGCGTGAAACATTTTTTGTTCAATTGAGATTGAAACAATACAATTTTTTGTCGAAAAGACTTAATATGGGTATATAAATCAGGCAGAAGCTGGTTTTCTCCTAGTAATTTTAAATTAAGGTCATTCATATGTTTAGTTAAGTCTCTGTATAAAATGATAACTTCCATAACCACTCATTGTTTTGTAACTCAGCCATAGGACGATTCTTTTCATTCAAGAAAATTTCAATTATTGTTCGAAGCTCAAAAAATCGCGTTAGAACTTTTCCACAGCTAAGCCAGTGTACTGAAGTATAATATGGCAGGTCATTTTCTCCAATCTCTTCAATTAACTCTCGGAATTGACGATGATTGAGCGCATGTGATCTGATATAATTAACAGCTGACATGACTGGCTTTAAAACTTCAGACATATCCATGCAATTTCCGCACAAAGACTGTTGATGAATGATGCAATGCACGATTAATGGTTTTGATACACCGTCATTTTCTACGGCCTTTGATACGAAACCACCGACACCTTTATTTTTCCCACACATGTTTTTGCCACCATCAGTAGTGATACACTTCAAGTTTTTCCATTGAAGATTGGTTTTTTGAACAGCATTTTCGACTCCTTTAAAAATATCTTCTCCAGTAGTCGTGCCGTGAATGCTATAAATGTCCAGAAGCTCTTCATACACTTTATAATTTTTATCTATCCCTCGAATAAAAAGTAACACCTGAGCAGTATCTGAAATATCTGTTGATTCATCCAGGGCCAAGAAGGGCGAAGGAGAACCACTCTAAGTATTGATTTTTGTCAGACAATTGACTTAATATATTTTCTGCAATATCATCTACTCTTCGAACCACAGTGTTTGCTGACAAACTAATATTTTGAAACAAATTAGCTTTTTCTGGACATATTTCTTCTGCTGCTGCAATCATACAATCCTTGCTTAATTCGCCGTCAGTAAATGGTTTTCCATGTTTCGCCAATGAATGAGCTACGCGGAAACTAGCACGAGTTGCTGCTTCTTGTTCAGCATTTATTTTCTTAAACATAATTTGCTGAGATTTCAACCCGCGTTTCAAAGATTCATATTTTTTTTAACCGTCGGCTTCCTGTCAATTTTAAGTAATTCTGAGAATGTTTAGTCTTCTTTATTCTTTGAGAACTGATATTGTTTCATTGCAAATTATACACATTGCCTTATTACTTGACTCAATCACGAAATATTGATGTCCCCATTGCTCTTTAAATGTTCTGCACTCAGTATTTATGTTTCGTTTCTTTTCCATAGTTTTTCCAAATCCACAAAAAAAGTGCGTAGGTTCAAATCAAAGTAATGATTATTTTCACTAAGCTAAAGAACTAAAATCACAAAACACACTAGTTCGCTTTTCAGATAGCACTTGTCGCTCCGAATTCAAACTTTGCAATTGTCCAGCTCGCGGTTGTCTTCCATATTTATACCAAAGATATCCTAATAAGAAGATAGGACACTATGTTTTCAAGAAAGAAACAAATAATTGCAGATTACATGCAACGGAACAGAATGGCAAATGATTCGTTTTCGTAAATAAATGAGAAGGGGCGGAGTTTTCACGTTTTACTCTCACAAAATGTTCCCGCGCTTTTGTGAAAACCGGTTTTCTCTGAAATTTTGCGAGAAATATCTAATGTTTTTTATAGCATAACCAATGTTTGTTAGTGTAATTTCTATGCTATTTGAACAGCACGTGCTTCTGTTTACATTCGTTTTGCTCTGAAGAGATTAAGTGGGAGAAACTCATGCTGGATTCTCTGATATTTTCGGGAAAAATGAGTATTTCATTTGAGAGGTATTTTATATCTCCTTTCAGTACCCTGGCTAAAGCGAAATTTATCTTTTTCTTCCAAAATTGAGGTAGGGTTACATTTCAGAGAAAACCGGTTTTCACAAAAGCGCGGGAACATTTTATGAGAGTACAACCTGAAAACTCCCCCCCCCCCCCCCCCCCCCCTTCACATTTATTAACGCAAATGAATTATTTGTTATTCTGTTTTGTTGAATGCAATCTGCGCTTTCATATTTTAAATTCAAAGTTAATTTATTACAAACCCCGGCATATGCGCCAGACAGACAATTGTTGGATACAGCGATAAAGATAAAAAAGATATTAGATAGTTAGACTAGATATGTTTATCTTTAATCATAAAAATTTCAAAGAGAGTTTTAATTTTTTTCTTCTTTCTTTCCTTTTCTATCCATGTACATTTTAAATGTAAAACATACCATGTTTACATGCAGAGTTGAGAGATTGAGTCGAGATCGAGTTGAGTTTTCGACTCGTGTTTCTGAGCACGCGGGGTTGAGAGATTGAGTTGAGAACGAGTCTAAATATATGTAGTTGAAGTGAAAAATCTAGTGGACATATCTTGTTAATGTTTGTATACCGTGACTCGAATCTTCCTAACAAGCAATCACGCAGCGCAAGACTTCTCCATAACATGCTGTAGCTCTGGCGTTGTATACTCGCCAGTCGCCGGCAAGTCCCAAAACGAAAATTTACGTGTAATTAAAAACTACAATATATTGGTATGATGAGCTAGCTAGGTCTTGGCCCCTGGAACTTAGTGGAGAAATCAGTGTGGCCCTCAGGCTAGAAAGTTTGGAGACCCCTGCCCTAGATGATTGCCCGTATTAAATTTCGTATGGCCACCGATCTATTCAAGTTTGATTTTGAAGTTGTTTTTCGCATATATTTCTAGAACGGTTTGTCGCACAGAAAAAATGATTATTACCAATTTTATAGGATTTCGTATTTTCCAGAAGTTTTTTGTACAATAAAAATGTCTTGGACTGATCGTTTTCAAAGTATGCGTAAAAAACCTAAATTTTTATATGGCAACACCAAGGAGTTGCCCGATTTAGTCCATTTTTAACATTTTATTTGCTAATGTAGTAGAAACATCATGTACGAAATTTCAGCTCTCTACGTTGACGTGTTCTCAGGCAGTGTCCAAATATATAGCGGAAAACGAAATTTTTATATGGCAACCCCCGAAGGAGCTGCCCGATTGTCTCATTTTCGAACTTAATTTTACTTTTTTTTTTAAAGTCCGTGTACAAAATTTCAGTTTTCTAAGTATATACGTTCTCGAGCTATCGTGCGCACGGACGGACGGACATGCAAAAATCAAAATAACTTTTAATATTATGAATGGGTGTCCAATCCATTTTGCTCTACCATCATTATTTCGAGGTGTTACAAACAGAATGACAAACTTAGTATACCCTATAGATCTCATCTAGGGTATAAAAAGTATTTGAACCACTTAAATACGATTCCTCAAACCATTTTACGCTCAATACCTTTCAGCTGCATCTACATTCCATATCATCAGCCCACGGCATCCCATGACGGCACAGCGACATCACAATGATTACTCAGCTGAGAATTTTTGTTTGAGGAAGTAAGTGAAGCGTTTGGAAACGTAGGGAACCAAGATTTAAATTACAAGAAGACTATTTTCCTGGATGGACGGTAGTTTAGGCTCTATAGCATATATAAAGTTAATAGTTGGCACTTTTCCATGAGTATCAATATAGAACATTTTAGTTAACGGACTCCCAACGCGCACATATGCATTTCTGTTTCATGGCTTGGGAAGTATTCTCGAGGGTTTTGCGTTAGGTCTTAAGCGTCATTGTATTTTCTGCATCATACAGGGTGTTCAAGAAATAATACTAAATATTTTAAGGGTTGAAATTAGAGATCATTTACTTTTAACTAAATGATTTCTACTTTAAACCTTCAAAATGTTGATAGTAAAGTTATTAAAATTTTATCTACATACATGATTTATTTTAGCAATTCGATGCTGAAGGAAGATTTATAAGGTCAATTTCATTTGAATTTGGGATAACAAAACCATCTCCAAGAGGAATTTCGTACAATTCCGATGGGCTTCTTCTGGTATCAGATTTCGATAACCATTGCCTTTATCTTGTTGACTTGAATCACCGCACGGTAATCATTATTTTATTATTCTTCCTTTCAAAATTTAAATTTAAAATATTTAATATATTTCAGATTATTCGTTCAGTCGGAGGGGAAGGATATGGTCTTCAACATTTTAACCGGCCTTCCGGAATTTCTGTGAATAAGAGTGGAATAATTGCAGTAGCGGACTCAAAAAATCAACGCATTCTAATTCTTAATAAAAATCTTAAAGTTATATGGAACGTATGTACTTCTCACTATTTTTTCGCACTTTGCATTCAAATTGATTGAATGTTACACAAATTATATATATTTATTTTTCAGATAAAAATCGGAAAAGCTGCAAATCCACGAAATATAGGAAGTCGGGACAGAGTTTGTGATATTGCATTTATATCAAATAACCGCCTAGCTTTCATATCTGAACTATCTCCCGATGAAAAGCAACTTTCAGATCCAACAAAAACATTTTTACATATTATAAAATTGCCAGAATTTAAAAATTTTTAAGGATAATAGCCTTAATATTTTACGCATTCTCCGATGCAAATCTATATTTCCCTTCTATATAAAAAATATGATGTATTAAAGTTTTTAAACTTTGTTGAATAAGAGATGTGTTTAACTTCTAAATATGTATTGTACTTAGTTTTGACCAAGGTTATGAACTGAAATTGGCTAAAAGCAATTATACAAATTCTTTGAAAAATTATACAGATTAGTATTTAAGTAAAAATTTTAGAACAATTTGTACTGAAATTAATTTCCATGATTGAATTACATAGTTTAAGTTGCATTTGCATGTGCTTGAGATCATATACTATCAATGAGATATTACTTGCAGAGCGACGCTTCTGGAGTAACATATAATTTTAACTAAACTATAATGAAATAGTTTCTAGTTATACAATTAGAATGTGACTTTATACATAAAATAATGCATAAATAGCTTAAGAGGAATATCCAAAATTTGATTTTGAGTTGCTCATATTTAATAAAATCTTTGTGATTTTTATGAGCCTAGGGCTCATTAGAAAACTTAAAACAATAAAAACTTTAAAACTTGGAGTTATGGCAAACTTTTATTTTATTTAGTACCTTCCCATCTTTACGTTACTTCTTCGAATTTTGCAATGTTCATTTATTTATATCACTTTAATTGTGATATTTGTATAAATATTGTTACGAGCGTGGCCTTAGTTCGTTATTTAAAACACAATATTTCAGATATAATTCAAAAGTTCTTTCTTTATTTAACTTTACTATTTACTCTCACAAATTCACAAATTATTATCAAACCAACTCTTTATAATTATCGCTAGTACTGTACTTCTAATTATCGCAATCCAAGTAGTTTACTTCGTTCACTTTACTGTCTGAAATAATACTCGCCTCCTGGATGTGAGTAGTGCCGTATTTATACTCTACGAATTATCCTAGAACCTTCCTGAATATTCCATTCTCCAAACCCAGTTTACTAGGATGTCACTAACCTAAAGTTGTTTCCATTTCCAATAGATGTCGCTTGTATCACTTTGTGGCGCGTAACGCTGCCCCTTCATAAAATTGTTCGTCCCGAACAACAGACGATCCACGGTCTTGATGCTCGCAGTATTGGCATAAACGATCTAGATGAACGGATTTTCCGTTTGCCTCTTGTACCCCGCTGAACCTTGTATACCATGTTATTAGTTCTAGCTTTAACTGCATTCGGTCCCTGCCTGTGCTGTGGTAATTTTTGAGAGCGTCTCGTGGTCTCGTGTACAGTAGCTAATCGTTGTCGTTTCGTAGTCTTCTGGTAATTTTTGTTCGCCTCTGGGTATACCAAACTTGAGGTTGCTAGGTAAGCGCATTTCCTTTCCGAATATGACCTTGGATGGGCTTTGTCTGGTTATATTGTAAACAGCTGATATATAGGCCATTAGGAATATAGGAATATGTCGATCCCAATCGCGCTTATTATAGTTGAAAACCTTCTTGATATGTTCGATTAATGTTCTGTTGAAACACTCTTCCATGCTTTGATTTTTCTTTCGTCTCTTATCACCTTCATCATCATTGTCTTTGATTCCTTTGTCCTCAAATTTCTTGTCCTTTTTATCGCCGTTGTCATCCTTTTTATTGCCGCCTTTGCGCTTCTTATCATCATCATCGTCAGAACCTTTGTCTTTACCTTTTCCGATCTTCATTATACCCTTACCATAGTCATTATCAGCATCTTTAGACCCATTACTTTTCGTCCTTTTCTTTCTTTCATTGTCCTCGCTCTTCTTTTTTACTTTTATCGCCGTAGTCATCATCGTCTTTGGATTTCTTTCCTTTCTTCTTTCGACTTTCGTTATCGTCGTCGAAGTCATCGTCATCTTTTTCTTCCATCCGTCCGCAATGTTTACACTCAGGATTGCATGGACGTTGTGAAAAGTCTTTGGAGGTGTCCCGGTCTATTACAGTTCCAGCATCGAAGGATACTGCGTGAAGGAGGGCTCTGTGATGACTGTATTCTGTTACAAGTACATTCCTCGACTGAAATTTCTCTCACTCGTACTGCACTCGGAGAAGCTTGTCTAGCAGATTCGTATGCTAATGCATAGCTAGCGCTTCTGCTGTTCTTCTTTCCTGCTAGCCTTAGTGCTTGTTGTAAATTTTTATCTGCAATAGCATTCACAAATGCTTCTGTTGCCACTTCATTAAGGAATTCTGCATTGACGCTAGAGTGTTATGGCGCAACATACGGTAGATTCTTCCAGCAGCCAAGGGCGCATTTTAGTGAAATAATTAGCAATTGCTAAACAGTAACGTCGCATTGTACTGTTCTGCAACTGTCGGTTATTTTGCTGATTAGCTCAACAGCTGGCTGCGATGAGCGCTTAGTGGAGCAATCGACGATGACAATAATAATTAACCTAGCATGGTAATTATTATGTAAAACGATTGTTTACTACTGAGCGACTCAGGTGCTGCAACCGGTAGAACAAACGGCAAGGTTGTTGTCGTTTGTTTACATCCGCGTTGTTAAGTAAAGTCTACTTCCGAATATTGGTGCATAAAATACCAATGACTGGCTGGCAAGTGCCTGTAGTGTTCTTAGCCCGTTAATGGTTCAGTCATCGTGATATTAAATGACAGTTCGGTTCGGATTGGTTTTACTTTTAGAATTATTAAGATAGGTCAGTTCGCGATAAATAAAGAATTATGTTTTAAAGTAATTTGAGCGTTGTTATTATTTGAAGAAGGTTTACGGTGATTAATTAATTGCATCTTGTTTATTTGATGGTTTTGTGAATTTTCTTAATTGATTGCTTTTGGGACACGACAATTTGGCGCAGCCGGTTTAAAAAGGTATTGTATTTTTAAAATTTATATATATTGAGAGTTAAGCTTTTTTAGCTGCTCTCCATCTTTTTTTTATTTTTGGAAGTTAAGCTTTTTTTAGCTGCTCCATTTTTGTTAATTGTGGGAGTTCTGCTTCTTTTAGCTGATCCATTTACTTTTCAGGATAAATTTAAAAAGTGTTAGATTAAGTGTTGAGTGTGATTTTGGGAAGCCATTTCAGTGTAGTAATATTGATTTCATGATTGTGATGTGCGTTTTTGGATAGGTTGAGGTTAAATCATTATAGGCGTTTGAAAGTTTTTGTCGCATTTCCGTGTGTTTAGGTTGAGAATTTAAGATATAGGTTAAATAGACTAACAGTTAAGGAGTGGAAATTTTGGTAATTAGGTATAGCGTTGTTTTCTATAATTCCGCTTAAAAGTTGGATTTCACTCCTGTTCGTTCGAAGCAACTTCGCGTTTGTTATAGCATTGATAGAGTATATGCTATATTTGTCTGAATCGTCACGTTTTAAACAAAGATTATAAGTCTCGATATTGATATCTGCTGAGTGTTGGGGTTATGTCTTCGTGATTCACACAAAAAGTCAAGTCGACTGTAACGTTTGGGATTAAAGTGTCAATCTAGGGAGCAATTAGGTTACAAAGGGCAGGAGAAAGTGATATTGAATGCGGAAATTGGGAAAATTTGAATTAGTGTTACTAGATGTGGTTTAAAATTAATTAACTTTTGTGTAAGTTGTTTTGTTGGGTGAGATTGTTTTCTTTGTTAGGTGTTATATATAATATATATATGTATATGTAACTAGGCTTGGATTGGAGGAAAAAAAAAGAATTAGATGATCTTCTGGTTCAGACTTCAATGTCGGTGGGTAAAAGTAATGTACTGACAAGAGAGCAACTGTTACGGTTCGAAACTCAAGAGAAGGAATTAGAGGAAAGATCGCAGGAGCTAAAAGAGTGTAAGGAGAAGTTAGAAAGCTACGAGCAAGACTGGCAGTATATTGGAGAGCATCTCACGGCAGAGTTGCAAAAACGAACATCAAGTGAAGAATCGAGAAAATGATTCAGGAGTGGAATACAGCTGCCAAGTCCTGTACGAAAGGCGAAGCTTTAGACTTGCTGGTAACGGCTACACTCGACGTGATCCAAAGGGGTGAGATCCAAGCAGAACAATTGTTAGAAGAAGAGAAAAGAAAGAACAAGGGTCTAATAAAGAAAATATTGTCTTTCGAACAGCAACTGAAGGAAGCAGAAGAGGCAGCGGAGGAACTGGAGACAGAATTAAGAGCCGAGGGGTCCACTGCCGCAATCGAAAGTATACAGGCAAGAAGTCAGCAAGAAATGGACACCAAGGAAATTAGTGTTCTGGGATAAATCACGAGAAACGAAAGATAGGCAAGATATTTCAGCTAAGAGTAGCTCATCGAAGGGAAAGACAAAAGAACCAGGAAGCAGTAAATCATACGGATTGCCCAAGAACAGTATGGCGGAAGCACATGGGAAAGTTATGGATATGGTATCCAAATATATACCATTATTTTCTGGGGAAAGGTCACCAAAGCTGGGCAAAGAATTGTGCCGTTTCCTGAATTGCAGCAAGGAACTCTACGATCAATTGACTACTGAAGAAAAAGCTATCTTTATCAAATGTGTGAAATTTCGGCTTACAGATGACGCTTATTATCTAGTGTGTTCCAGGAGCCGAAGGATTTTGAAACTCTGCAGCAAGTTATTACAACTGCATATACGCCACGAAAATCGTTCAGTGAGCTACGTACGGAAATGCTGGAGTGTAAACAACGACCTGGAGAGGACATTCGAGAATTCGCTGACAGAATGAAAGAGCTTCTGGACAAAATTAAAACAGCAGTCACAGCTAAGTACCCAAATAAGGAAGGGGGACTAATAGCAGAATTGGAAGCTGACGCAGTGGCTACATTTAAAGCAGGCGTAGGGAATAAGGCAACGCAAGTGCATCTGACGGGAAGGAGATTCCAATCTCTAGATGAAGTACAAGAAGAAGCTAGTTATTTCGAGAAGGATGCAACCAGGCTCCAGAGTAGAGAACCAGAAGTCTGAGGAAGTGGGCGAAAACTGAATTCCGAAACAATGCGAGATAGCTGGGGGCTAATCGTTTCAACAATAATACCAGCAGACCATTCAGAAAAGCCGTACAGAAGTTCCCATCTCCAGCAGCAGCAGGAATATATCGTGGATCACAGGCTAGGGCAACGCCGCCTAGGCCCATCCAGTGCTTCCAGTATGGGCAAAGAGGGCATATTGCTAGGGAATGCCAATCAAGAAAGCAGCCACCATACTGTGTAAAATGCCGAAACTATGGTCACGATACTGCTAGTTGCCGAAGACAAAGCATAAGGTTCGCGGATACTTCAATTGGTTCTCCAGGAAAGCTGCAAACAGACCCAGAAATCCTTTATTGCCAATTTTGTAGAACCTGCGATCATTATACCGCAAACTGCTTGAAGAAATATCTAGCGGAACAAGAAGCTCTAAAGAAGGGAAACGGGGAGCGGTAGCGGGGGGAATTATCCGCAGCTGCCTTCAATTAACGGAATTTAAGACCATGAAGACCTCACAGAAAGAAGCCAGTGTCATAGAGTTAAGTTTGTTAAATAATTGCATTATCTCAGTAGAATCAGATATAGGTATAACGGGTAAATTAACATTATTAATAGATACAGGTGCAACATGTAATATAATTAAGGTAAATCGTATTAAAGGAAACACGCCTATACAAACTCTCAAGAAAATAATGATTGGAGGGTTGTTTGGGGCACAAGAAAGCTCAATTGGAGCTTGCAAAGCCACACTACGCATGGGTGGAGTAGAATAGCCATGCGAGTTTAACACCATTTATGACACTAATTCGATTCCAGCTAACGGTATTCTGGGGATCGAGTTCCTGAAGGACAAAGCAGTCACTGGAAAGGAGAAAATCGAGTTAATAGAGTTGAAGGAAAGCACCCAGGACAATCATCACCAGTTTATCCAGAAAGAAGAGTCAGTGTATTCTTCCCCAAAAGAGATTCAGCAACGAATGAAGAATCGAGTCGCAGCCTTGCGCGACATTATATCCAAAGCGGGCGTGGTATCAGATAGCCTCACAAAGTATATTTCAGAAGTAGAATCTTACCAAGATGGTCAAATAAAAGAAAGAAAGATGACTTTTCCAAAAGAAGATGATGTACAGCCAGCTCTAACAGCTGAGGAGTGGCCTTTCGTACAATTGGTCGAGTCCCTTAGCACGGGAACGAATCAAAAAGATTCTCAAGAAGCACCCATCAATAGGACTAAACCGATGGGGAGCAGAGAACAAGAAGGTGTAGCAGAAAAAATGAAAATGAGCTGGAAATTCCTCGCATGGAAGTCCAGCGCGACCTCTCTAAAGCTACAACTTACGCAGAGGCTCAGAGCGAAAAGGTACATCTTACACAGCGAAAGGAAAAGTATTACTTAGGAAGGAGTAAAACCACTCAGGGGACAAGAATTAAGTTGAACCCAAGAACAGAACGGCTGTTGGAAATTCCTGTCATAGGTGAGGAAGATTTAGTGTGCATGGCGGGAGAAATTAGTCCAGGAGTGTATTGTGGGAATGCTATAATTAAGCCAAGGAACGGTAAAGCGTGGGTAGGTATTATTAACGCAGGAAGGGAGCCCGTTGAACTAGTGAATTTCAGGCCGAGGCTTGAAAAATTGAGTAAGTATACTGTGCATCCACTAGGACGGGATAAGGGTAAGATTGATAATCACCAACAACGGCTCAAGCTAATGAAGGAATCACTGGTGCTGGGACCTTAACTTCGAAGAAAGGGAAGCAGTAACCCATATTTGCTATGAATACAGTGATATTTTTCATCGTTAATGGCTAATACGGCCCCTATACACAAAAAGCAATATCGCATGGCAGAAGCCCATCGAGAAGAGTGTCAGGAACAACTCAAAAAATTACTCGAGGACGATATCATCGAACCTAGTGACAGTCCATTTAATTTCCCCGTACTTCTAATTCCTAAAAAAGGAGTAGATGATAACGGTAAAAGAAAGTATCGGCTATGTGTAGACTTCAGAGAACTAAACAAAGTCTGCATCCCCTTTTCTTATCCCCTTCCCCGAATTGAGGACATCTTAGATCGTTTGGGTCATTCTGGATACTTCAACACGTTAGATTTAGCTAACAGGTACCACCAAGTATTAATCGACCCAAAAGACAGAGAAAAAAGGCGTATAGTAGCAATTTTAATCATTTCCATTATAAACGATTACCATTTGGTTTAAAAACGGCCCCCCCCTTTTTTCAATCCCTACTGAACGGAATTCGGGATTAAATGCTTCGTGTATCTCGACGATGTCGTGGTATTTGCTAAGAGTTTGGACGAACATAACAGCAAACTACGAGAAGTTTTTCAGCGCTTCAGAGAACACAACCTTCAGTTGCAGCAAGGAAAGAGGTAGTGTATCTGGGCCATATTTGTTCAGAACAAGGGGTAAAGCCTGATAAACTATTAGTAGAAGTAGTGCAAAATTTCCCAAAACCAAAAACTGTTCGTCAGGTTCAATCTTTTTTAGGGATAGCCAATTATTATCGGAAATTTGTTCCGAATTTTTCAAAAATATTGGCACCCATTAATAGTTTATTAAAAAAAAGCGTTAAGTTCACATGGGGACTCGAGTGTGACAAGGCTTTCAGTCGTGTCCAGGAAATTCTTACTACCCCACCACTCTTGATATATCCGGATTTCACAAAGGAATTTACGGTAATCACTGATGCAAGTGGGGAATCTTTAGGGGCAGTTCTGGAGCAAGAGGGCAAGCCCATTAGTTACGCTAGTCGTACTTTGAACATGGCAGAAAGAAACTACTCCACTACAGAGCGGGAGATGTTGGCCATTGTGTGGGCAGTACGGAACTATAGGTGCTACCTTCTGGGCAAACCTTTCAAAATAGTAACGGATCACCAACCGCTACGGGGAGTTTTCAAGGTGAAGGACACTACTTCACGTATGCTCAGATTTCACCAAAAACTATCGGAGTATGAATTTGAGATTATATATAAAACTGGAAAGGAAAATGGTAATGCCGATGCCCTAAGCATAATTCCAAGGCACATTGAAGAACCTGAGTCATATCATAACAAGGAGTACCCATGCCTTGCAATAACTCGTGCTCAAGCTAGGGAACAGAAGGAAAGGGAACAACCAAAACAAATACCGTTGAGAGATTCTGAAAACGAAGGTAACAGTATTGAAGGGACTGAGATAATCACCGAAGAAAAACTGAAGAAAGCAGAACCAAAACTGGTGACCAATCCAGAAGAGATTGAGCTAATTCTAAGAGATTATCATGACTCTAGGTTTGGAGGACACTTTGGAAGGAACAAAACGTACAACAGAGTGAAGCGCTTCTACCGTTGGAAGGGAATGAAGGCTGATATAGCTCGGTATGTTAAACGGAAATCGCGGAAAGACCTTTTGAGAAAGTCTATGTTGACTTAGTTGGACCTTTGCCAGTCAGTCACAAGGGTAACAAGTACATCTTGTCTATGATGGATGATCTGACTAGATTTGTAGATTTCGTGGCGATACCAGACCAAGAAGCGAACACGGTAGCCCAGGCCTTATTTGAGCAAAATCCTCAGCCGGTACTCGCTACCGAAACAGCTAGTAACAGATCAGGGAGCAAACTTCACTGGAGAAGTCTTAAAGGCTCTTTGTAAAATGTTGAAGATAAAGAAGCTACAAACAACTGCCTACCATCCCCAGTCCAACGCTGTGGAGAGGCAGCATTCTACGCTAGCCAACCATCTGAGGAGTTTTGTTGATCGGGAGCCACGAAACTGGGACGAGCTGTTGAGAACCGCAGCGCATGCGTACAACAACACCGTGCATACAGGCACAAAACTTACACCCATGGAAACGTTGTTTGGATTTGTAGCGGAAATCCCCAGTAGCGTACAGCGTCAGCCTGAACCGGTATACAATATGGATAAGTACCATTTGGTATTACGGTTCAAATTTCAGAGGGCGTTTCAACTAGCTAGGGAGAACCTACTTAAAAGCAAACTAGTGGCAAAGAAGTATCATGACAATTCAGCTAGGCCGGAAGTCTTACATATTGGTGATAAAGTTCTAGTTAAAGACTTAGCTAGGGCAGGGAATTTAGCATCCATTTTTAAAGGTCCATATGAAGTAGTTTACGTTCACAGTCCTGAGAATGTAACTATACTTCAAGGGAAAAAGCTCAAGCGGATTCATACGAATCCTTTGAGATGGTATCATGATTAATTTTAAGATTAGAGTTTGTTCGTCATATAACGACGATAACCTAAGTGGAATGAAGCACGAGAGAATAGTTTTACAATTTGAATATTTTATTTTATTTAGTCTTTTTCTTAGTTTCTTTGTTTTTCTTGCAGAACAAGGTTCAATAAAGCATTTAGGCTGAGAGGAAAGGAAAAAGAAGATTAGGCAGATGCGAAAAGATTGCCAATGGAGGGAAGTAAGTAATTATATGTAAAAAAAAGGAGAAGAATGATTGAAGATTTTTTTTAAAAGAAAAAAAAACAAAAACAAAGGAAATATTGAAATAGAAAAGAAAAAATAGAGATTTAAAAGAGAAGAAAGTAGAGTATACAAAGATTAATTGAATGAAAAAGAAGAAATAGAGAATTTAAAGGAAATAATAATTAAAAAAAGAGAGAAAGAAAAGAGGAATAGTAAACAAGATATAAAGATTTATAAAAAAAAGGGATAAGAGATTTTGAAAGAAATAATGGAAAATAAATAAGAAGAGCTGTTGAAAGAAAGCATAAATAAGACATTAATAATAAAAAGATTAAAAAAAAGGGTTTATAAATTTAAAGGAAAGATAAGTTTTTATACAAGTTGTGTGAAGAGAAGAGAGAATTGCTAAGAAAGAAAGTGTAAAAAAAAATTATTAGAATAAATTAGGATTTTATATTAAAGAAAAACAAACTTCATTTAGTCTAAGATTACTAGGATTGCCCTAAATTTATATAGTTATAAAAGAAGGCTTAGCTTCGCGATGAAGGCGGTAGTAATTTTAATCTTCGCTTTGATAGCTGGGATACAAGCAGAGCAGGCAGGTTATAGCATCGAGCTGATACCACAGTCGGGAGTGTTGTTCGAGCATCTCGGGGTAATTAATTTCTACACGAAACATCGGACTGTTATGTCTAAGTTCCAAATACCAGATCTCACTGAATACTTAAAATTCGTCAGCAACTGCAGCGGTTTGATAAGCGGATTATGTGCAGACGTAATCGATACTGGAAGCGTTACAAGGTGTAAGGCAGCAGTCAAAGAGATAGGAGGCTGGGTGGAAAAAACTAAGCGTCAGGATGAGGAACTCTCGCATCATACCCAAAATGAGGCGCCCCGAAAAAACAAGCGTTCAATTTTTGATGGAGTGGGATCTCTGGCCAAGACACTATTCGGAACCATGGACCATGCCGACTCGGAAGAAATACATGCAGCTATAGATGACCTTAATGAGAAGGAGAGCCGAACATTAAATCTACTGAAGGACCAAATTACAGTCGTCAAATCTACGTTCGATTTGTTTAATGCTTCAAGGCTACAGGCAGCAGAAGAGAGAGAAGAACTACAAAATAAACTTTCAACCATCGTTAAAGAGCAGCAGGGTCAATATCGGGAATTATCGTCATTGAAACTAAGAATGGAATTGAGTGAGGTAATTACGCTAATGAGCCTTCACTTAAGAGAAATCAGCGAAATGCAAGAAACAATGATGAGCATATTAATCTCCCTAAGCGTAGGAAAACTACACCCGCTGATAATTCATGCACGAGAGATGACCGAGATAATGAAGAATGCCACTAGTAAACTGGATTTAGATGAAAAATTCCAGAATTTCCAATTGCTGGTACAAATTGCAAAGGTACAAGCACTCCAGGTAGGCCAAGAAATCCTAGTCAGGGTAGATATCCCACAGCCCCAACGAGTTGCATTTGACTTACATAAGGTATACACGATCCCGATAGCTATAGATGAGTTTGGGTATCATGTATATGATCTGGACGCTGAATTTGTGGCAGCCAACAATCATGAACGACAGTATGTCTTGCCTAGTTACCAACAGTACCAGAAGTGCCAGAGGTTGTTAACCGTATCGGACTACCCACAATTAGCCCCAACTATTACTGCTATTGGAGAAAACTGTGTGCTGAACCTTTTCCGGAGCTTCAATGTAAATGCGAAGGCCTGTAAGGAAAGAGTTACAGCAAAGTGGAGCAGCTTAGTGAGAATGGTAACGAGAAACCACTGGTTATTTGTGATGTCTGAGAAGACCAAGCTGGAAGTAAACTGCCAACATTCACCAACTTCCATCGGTGAGCTGAAGCACACAGGGGTATTATTCATCGAAGAATATTGTCACCTGCAAATCGGTGACCTACAAATACAAGCTGAAGATGCCGCACAGCGAAATAAATCTCTATGGCAGCCCAGACGAATGGAGTTACCAGCCTGGAACAGCATCGCACACAGACAAACAGGCTGAGAGAGGAGGTAGTAGAAGGCAAAAAGGACGAAATACGATTGCTGGCTAGTGACAGCTTTAATCAAGCATGGAGAGAGCAGGATGCCGCTATAAAGGGGGTTGAAGACAAGATCAGCACGGAGGAGGCAAGTAGACGCGCCATTCCACATCCAGTTCATTTAGCAGCGACATCTACTACCGCATGTTTAGCCGTCATCAGCTTAGTAATCTTGATAGGAGTATTATGCCATTTGAAGCGCTGGAAGAGGAACTACACCCAAGCCGGCACCAACAGAGTGATTCAACCTATAGTTCATAAGTCAGAGCAGCAACCCAAGGCCCAAAATGCAAACATAACCATTGAGACAATCTTGCCCACGACAGCGAACTTGCCAACCACCAATCTGCCAACTATTGTGGGGAAACAACTTGTGCAGCTAGAGTAGCCGCCATAGGTTTAGTTAAGTACATATATATATTTTTTGCACTTGTATAACGAAGAAGTAATTTATGGGCAACCTATAGTTAAAGATTAACGTATAAATTTATATAGAAATAAAAATATGTATATATGGTTATTAATATTAAATCATGTTCAATGGAAAGGAATGGATTAATTATTATAAGATTCAAATGTAGGAAATTGTTAGTATAATAAGGTATTTAAGAAGTGGAGGAAGTTTCCAAGAAAGGACATGTGAAGTAAAAAAAAAGTAAATAGATATGTTGTAAAATCAGAATAAAAAAGAAATGAGATGAAAGTAAGAAGGAAATTAAATGTGAAAATGAAATGTTGAACTTAAAGAAATTAAATGTAAAATCAAAATAATAAAAAGAAATGATGTAAAAAGATGTAAAAATGAAAGAAAGGAATTAAATGTGAAAATGAAATATTGAATTTAAAGAAGTTAAATGTAAAAGAAAATAAAAAGAGAAATGATGTAAAAAATAAGACAATTTAGATAGTATATAATGAAAAATGTAAAGAATCTGAACCGAACGAGGATAAAGACATTTTCAGTTTTTAATTAAGATTGTTGCACTCTCCGGATCTAGTTCCGGACGGAAACTAGTTTTTCCAAGGGGGGAGGGATGTTATGGCCCAATATACGGAAGATTCTTCCAGCAGCCAAGGGCGCATTTTAGTGAAATAATTAGAAATTGCTAAACAGTAACGTCGCATTGTACTGTTCTGCAACTGTCGGTTATTTTGCTGATTAGCTCAACAGCTGGCTGCTATGAGCGCTTAGTGGAGCAATCGACGATTACAATAATAATTAACCTAGCATGGTAATTATTATGTAAAGCGATTGTTTACTACTGAGCGACTCAGGTGCTGCAACCGGTAGAACAAACGGCACAGTTGTTGTCGTTTGTTTACATCCGCGTTGTTAAGTAAAGTCTACTTCCGAATATTGGTGCATAAAAGACCAGTGACTGGACTGGCGAGTGCCTGTAGTGTTCTTAGCCCGTTAATGGTTCAGTCATTGTGATATTAAATGACAGTTCGGTTCGGATTGGTTTTACTTTTAGAATTATTAAGATAGGTCAGTTCGCGATAAATAAAGAATTATGTTTTAAAGTAATTTGAGCGTTGTTATTATTTGAAGAAGGTTTACGGTGATTAATTAATTGCTTCTTGTTTATTTGATGGTTTTGTGAATTTTCTTACTTGATTGCTTTTGGGACACGACAAGAGTATGAAAGATAAGCTAATCTTTCCACATCAGCCTGCAGTTGTTGTAGTGATTCGCCATGCTTCTGAATCCTGTTGCGTCACTGCAAGCGATACACTTGGATGTCACTAACGTAAAGTTGTTACCATTTACAATAGATGTCGCTTGTATCACATTATGGCGCGTAACAATATCTATAATCGCGACGAACAAACAGTCAAATTCATTCAACCCGGAACTGAATTAGTGTTCTGTGATGTGCAAATAATTTATGACTGCTGCATGTGAGAACATCGATAAAGTTAGCACTAATTTTTTTAGCAGATATTTGTTTTTTGATTCGAAGACGAAACTAAAAAAATTGTTGGTGACTCAAACTTCCTCACGTAACTAATGGAAATAATGTGGTCTTATATCTCTGGTATCTTGAAACTTCAAGTAATCAATCAAGAATTTTTGATGATCCAAGCGCATCATATATTTCCAACTACCAGCAAATTGTCTTACATAGATACGTGTTGACAGCATTCCCAAACCCATAATTCTCGATCAGCTCCCCTCCCAGTGATTCAGCATAATGCCATAACGTATCAGTAGTGGGGGTATGCGGTTTCAAATCAAAATCACATGTATTTTTAAAGGGGCCTCTGAACCGACAAAATGGCCCCATGGTTCTGCGCTAAATCACATGTGTTTTTAAAGGGCTCTAAATTGACAAAATGGTATCAAAGTACGCAGGTTCTGCGCCCAAATTACATGTAGCTTGTTATGGTCGCAGCGTGCTGTATGAAGCAGTATGTTTCACTTGTACCACTGACAGCTAGCAGCAGGGCTCACAATGCGCCACACGGCGATTGTTCTGCCAATTGTACCAGACGGTGCGAAGAAACCCTGGCTGGGACAGACCACAAATATCCAGTTCTGACAAGAAAGAAGAATAGTTCTTGTTCGCGGAATTCAAGAGAGTCTTTTGGTGAAGAAGGCGGCTCCGAATTGTTGTGCTATTTTAAAAAGGAATGAAAAAAAAAGAAAAAAAAGTAACCACAAATTCAATGCATTCTAAATGGATATGCCTAATAAATCAGGAAAAAACTCCGCAAAGGCACGGATCGCTGGAATAAATTCGGAAACTTCAGAGGTAAAATTTTCAATTTGAACATTTCTATAAATTCAGTGAAAGCGAAATGCCCTTACATAGATATAACGGCGTTGATAGCGGGCGAGAAATTCACGATCCCTTTTGCTAAGGGAGTATTGCGCTTTGGTGCGCCCCGATAAATTTAGCAACCGCGAGGTCAGCAACTCAAGAGGTGTTTCGTGACCCGAGTTTCTCTAAAAGAAAACGAGAATTTTTTTTAAAAGAACAAGGGGAACTCCAAATGAAAATTCCTCGAGCAAACATCTCATTGTACATTGAACACTCATCCTAGTCGCGAAGAAATTTTAATAGAAATCTCGCACTATGGGCCATTGTCTTTAAGTTAATGGTGAGGATGTAACCCCAACTAAATAATAAGGATACAAGGAAGAGCAAGTGACAGGAGGTAAGGGTTTATATAACAAATTTCATAGGATTTCATATTCTGAAGAACTTTTCAGTACAATAAAAACGTCTAAGACTGATCGTTTAGTGTAGGCATGTAAGAAACCAACATTTTTATATGACAACACCAAGGAGGAGTTGCCCGATTTACTCCATTTTTGAAATTTTATTTTCTATTGCTATGAAAACACCATGCACCAGCTTTCGTCTCTCTATGTCGACGCGTGTTCAGGCAGTGCCCAAATATCTAGTGCAAAAAGTAACTTTTGTATGGCAACCCTACGAAGGAGTTGCCCGATTTGGCCCATTTTCGAATTTTAATTTACTTTTTTTTTAAAAAAAAGCGGTGTGTGCAAAATTTCAGCTCTCGAAGTGCAAAAATGCAAAAAAACTTTTTATTTTAAGCGTGGGTGTCCAATCCATTTTGCTCTACCATCAATATTTCTAGGTGTTACAAACGGAATGACAAACTTAGTATACCCTTTAGAATTCATCTAGGGTATAAAAAAGAGAAATTTTTTATCCGGTTATAATTATATTACTGGAATTAGGTTTAATTAGAATAGCTGAGATGTATGTCACCAATGCCTTAGTAATGTGAAATATATGTATATTAGTTTTCTTTGAGAATCACTCGGCTGAAAGCAGGCTAATTGAACAATAATTGCAAATTTGATTCTATGTTTTTTTAGTAAGGGTACTTACCTACGTAAAGCACAGTTATAATGTTATATGGGTTGCAAATGATACTCATTCAGTTTAAAAAGATGAATTATATTTGATAATTATATATCTTCTTTAAGTTTTTGGATTCGTGCGAATATACTTACCTCATAAATAGTAGTTTAAGCAAAAGTGATACCTTAGTGAACATATACACAGTAAAGTGCGCTTTGAATTTTATTTTATAATGATAGACATCTTTTAAGATTTTTGATTTCTACTAAGTATACTTACCTCTTACATTAGAGTTTACGCAAGTGATATGTTAGTTGAAACTCTAATGTACGTATATATAATATCTTTTAATTTAAACTTACGTAACCTAAAATAGATAACAGTACATACCATACCGATCCAATAATGAATGTAATGTACTCATATGTATGCTCAAATCTTTCAATTTACATTTACGTCGCCTCAATAGATAATATTACGTACCGAACCAATGTACTGTAAAGCCTTGACCATAGACAAGGAAAATAAACAATTATCAGAACGATAAACGACAGAAAATAAAAACAGAACAAATTGCTCGACCTTAAGAGAAATTTGCAACATACGGATTATAACGGATAGTGCCAAGTTGACGCCCAGCACATGTATCATTAAATGAGAATTCTACCTGTTAATACTAAGCTCTAGTTCGATACTGACGACAGTCATGAATTACGCCGGCTTGGCGCTATTTCTATAACGAAATGCTGCCCTAAGAGTTTTTTCTTCTTCTCCTTCACTCTCCTGGAGCCCTCTTTGAGATAATGGTTTACTAGGTTCGCTCCTTCGCTCTCCTTTTAGGTCACATGACATAGGACACTGCTAAAATAGTGCCCAAAGTGTCGTTGGATGGATGGGGCACGGCAAGGAGGGCAGGACATCTGCGCTTTCATTATAGGTAAAAGTAAGTGGTGTAACAGTCTCTTCAGAGCTGGATATGTGCATTGCGTGTTTTTTGCAGGCACGATTTTTTTTTTGTATATGGGCTATGACAGTAGCAGGTATTTGGTATACCCACGTCAGGACTTTCCCGCACTAGCAGAGGTGTTGGCGTACCGCCCTGTGTCAACGCTGCTCACAGAGTGAGCTGTCAGCTCATGCTGAATAATAGACTTCACGTCCAAGTATACCCACTCTTATGCTTCCATAACAAGCTGCAGCAATAATATGATTTATATTGAGTATACGGAAACCTATATAAAATGTCCTAAAATAAAACCAACTTTTTGCGGCACGGTTTTGCTATTAGACGACAAAAACATGTAAACCATTTCATAAACAAAATTTTCTATCTTATCATATTCTGTTCAAATCATTGGTAATTGATTCGCAAGCCTGTCTGGCTTCCAGTGGTGAAGGAACGGCCGCGAAGGCATAACAAAAATCGGTGTAAACACGTGATAAAGGCTGCTTTTTGGTGTGGGAGCATAGAATTATATTTTCTGTTTAATGGTAGAAATGGCAGAACATTTGGCTGTTACGTTGTGGCATACGCCATACCACAAGAGCTTAACCCACCGATAAATGACAGCCCCGCGAGCTGTAAAATGGGGTACAAGGTGCCTGGGGACTTTTAAAGAAAAATACTTAGGTGACATGGATTAAAAGTATTCAGGTGTGTTTAATATATATCTGCGTGGTTTTGTAAATTATGAGGTATTTTCCAACCAAATCAACCACGATTTTCTGACCTTGAATTAATTCGCGTTCTTCACCTGGCATATTTTTGCCATAAATATTGTCCTGGAGTTGGTAAAAAGACTTCGCCATATGTTAATTCCATATTGTGCCAGCTTAAATGGAATATGTTGTGTTAAACTTGTGCAGCCTCGATATGATCACGGTCACCGAGCTGAGCGGAGGGTAAGCTGCTTCCAAATTTGCGTGTAACATTAGACATATATCATAGATGTTTTCCTGGTGAGTAATCTCTGTAGTCGTAAATTTGCGTTATCAAACCGAATGATTATTGCAATGGGCACAAAACGATCACGTGATCATAAAGCAGCTTTGAATATTGGAGCAAGAGGTGAATCCTATAGTTCCTTTACATACTCGGTGTTAGATGTTATCAGCTCTGCATACAAAATGATTGCCACAAACACATCAAACTCTTTCTGGGTAAATGCTTTCCATTGCTTCTGTTTGGTGAAATTTTCTTGATTTCATGTAGCTGCTACTTGGTTGTCCTTGCGATTCGTTTCACGTATGATAATGTGTGCAATGTCTTCGGTGGTCAGAGAAAGAAAGATTGACAGCGGATCATAAATCATCCCTTTCGATGGGCCTGGTTTGATTTGTTGGTAGTCGATAATGTTATGAGGACGCAAACGACAACTCGGTGGTTGATCCTCGCACCATTTCGGGCCATTTTTGGATATAAAGTAAGCAGCATCAGGATCAGCCTTTGGAAAGGCAGCAGTGGCAGCAGAAGCTTCTTGATGAAACATATCTACGTGGCCATCGTCTTCTACATCGAATTGTTCGTCATTGATTTCAACATTTGCTTCACCTCTAACACCGGACCCGTCATTATTATATTCTGGCCGCCATCGCCAAAAGGCTCATCATTATAGCTAAACAGCATCCATATAAGCCCGACATTTTGCATCAACCTTTTGTCTTTCACCCGCCGTCAAACATTTGTAGCACGTTGTATTATTTAGAACTAATTTCACAACATCTCAATGATTTTTTTTTCATTGTTCTATGTCAGGAAACCGACACACAAAATGATACACTGAAAAAAATAAAACAAAGAAAATAACCTTAGGTATAGACTAGAAGGAACGAAAAAACAAAAAAAATTGTAAATTCGAAAAAATCATATAATAGAACTCAAAAGTGCACAAAAATAGGTATGTACCAATCAAACGACAGTCTCAAAGTGATTGCCAGTTGACCAAAAAACACATAGAATATTATATTCAAGGTCCGCAGGGAAAGTGAATTACAACAAGAGAAAAGTTACAATCGCTTTAAAACCAATAATATTATATCCTAGATGAACATAAAAGTTAAATTATTGGCAACGCTCTACGGAACACTTGGAACAAGCTTCATTGTGTAGTGACGGAGTCAGTAAGTTGTCCAACGCCGTAGTCCGCTATCAACTTATATCTTTAGACTTCTTTTATACGCCTAAAATTAATAAATTAATAAAGGCATTTGTGTTAACAGCAAACGAAAATACTTATTTCGCCTATGTTTAGGACATTCGACGATTTAGCACAAATGAAAAAAATGGGGAAAACATAAGAGCTTGGACCTCCATTTGTTAATTTATGTGAGCAAAGTGTGATACAAGGTTGTCTTCTTTGATTTTAAAACATCAAAATATCACAGTGGCGACGAGGATCGGTGGCAGTCCATATAGGAAGTCACTTACACGTAACATGCTGCTGCCTACAGCAGCTACGACCATAACAGGCCAGGATCGTATGTTTCAGTCCTCGACCCACAACCCATAAAATATTTATGTTGTGGCGACATGACGCTTTCGCTACATGACGCTATCATTCCAAACCTTTTATCCGGCGCCCTTAAAACGCTGTAATTGTGGTAACAAAGTTGCAGTCCAAAAAACACCTTGTGAGTCCTTGCTTTTGACAGGCGGGAATTAGCTAAGTAGGTTTTCGAATAAGATTCCTTTCCAGTGTTATATGTCAAAAAAATCTAAAATTGGGAATTTAACAATACATCATAAAAGACCAATAAACTGATTAGTTTATCTTCCAAAAAGGTTGAAGAAAATTGTATCAGCAATTTTCTTCACATTACACACGACTCATAAAATTTTTCCCATAAAATGACTTGGGAAAAACCAAAGTTTCAGATTTCAACCAAGTCGTTTTAATACCAACAAGCTCCACGACAAATTTTGCCTTCAGCAAAATTTGTCAGTGGAAATAATTAAATTCAAAAAGAAATAAAATGGCAAATCGTACCTTCAGTACGATTTGCCACGAAAAATTCAATATGTATGTACATGCGTACATACATATTACGATAAAAGCTCCCACGTTAAGAAATGCGCGCCACATAAGTACAGTGCATGTATTTGCGCGCCGCGATTTCAAATGAGGGGACGGTGGATGTTATTTTTTAAAGTGTAAGATTACATTTTTTTGAAGCCACCGTCTGAATCAAATAATTCTGGACATGTTTGACCAAGTAAATCGTAAAATGTTCTCAGGGTAAGAAAATACAATTAAGCATTTTCTACCCTGAACAACGGCTCTTGATGACTATGAAGGTGATCAAGAGTTGAGTTGAGTCGGATTTTTTAAAAAGGTTGGTTGGTTTCTGTCGTTTTATATCAGTCTACGGTTCCTTAATTTTAGAAAAATTATATAAAAGTATATTAAGAAAATTATGTCAAGTGAGATTCGTTCAATCTACGGTTCGTTTTTTAAAGAAAAATTATATAATCGTATATTAATAAAATTATATCAAGTGAGATTCTTTCAATCTGTTGTTGCTTTTTAAAGTATAAAATATATAAATGTATATTAAGAAAATTATATCAAGTGAGATTATTTCAATCTACGGAAAAGTTTTGCTAACATATTACAACCCAGTTCCAAGGGTGAGTATTAGAAATATAACAATTGGCGCAGCCGGTAGGATCAAGGAATCAAAACAAAAGATCGTAAACGCTTGAAAACCCTTGATCCTGCAAGAATCTACGGGGATAATTTGACTCAGCAATACTATACGGCCACGTCACCCCCAACGATCGGGGTAGATAACATCTATACGCGCATCTGCTCCAGGCGAGGAAGCGCTCACCACATTAAGTGAGCAAACCATCAGCGAGGAACTCCACTCCCAATCCTAAGCCGGTCTACAGGCAGCATCAAAAAGGAGGATAACGGAGACATGCCTATTCAAAACCAACTCCAGAAGGAGGATACCATCAAACCTGGGTTGAAGGGGACTTCGAAGAATTCTCTAAGCCGCCCTTTCAGCAATATTCAGGGGAAATAAGTAGGCCTAGGGCCCCCTCCGGCAGCAAACCGAAGCATCGGAAATTAGAAACTTCGTTCCAGGATTGAAAGTGATCTCGAAGTCGGCAAAAAGCCCCCATTTCAATCTCATCCCAGGAAATTAAGACGGCAGGAGCCCCCTAGTAGCAAAAAACATTCCAGAAGGGAATACTCTAAGAAGGCTGGAAGCCGCTCTTTTGGACAACGCGGGACGTACTTGCAAGAGGAAAACTCTATACCTTCATCCGACGCGGAGCAATCCCCAGGTGACAATTCACAGCACCTCCGGGATGGTACAGACAACGCCCTAGCAGACAACCCAACACAATCAGGTAGCCAGGATCGCCAGACTTCAGATCTGTCGGAGGGAACAACAGAAGTTCGCCTTCGAAGCGGTACCATTCTAACTGTTCCCCCAGTAGTATCTAAAGTAAGTCTAGATAATTTTTTAGATAAGTTGTTAGAGAAGACACGGGAATCCGATAAGCGCACGGTCACGTACTGCGACGCTTTTGAGCAAAGATTAAGTCAAAGCAGAGACCAGAGGCTGACGCAAATCGATAAATCTAAAAAATGTACAGAGCGATTCAAACAGGAGCTTATCGAATTCGCCCGGCTTTCACTTTTACTGGGTATAGATAAGACCACAGCCAGTGTAGTTGTAAGTGCTGAAGGAGAATAAGGTGTCAGTGATATTAGTAGTAACGCCTCTGACCAAAAAACCACCGGAAACCGCCTTAGTGGCTGGCTGGAAGTATCCTTCACAGATTCTAGTACAGAACCAAGGCCTGAAACCAAAAAAGGTACCAGTATACTACCCTACAAAAGTATAAACAAAAAAATAATCACAATGGTAGATTATGCAAAGGTGGCCAAGCTCACGGCACAACTTGTTCCTATGTTTTCTGGTGAAATGCCCCCAGGTAGGTCGTGAGCTACAAACATTTATTGGCTGTTGCAAACAGGCCCTACACTGTTTAAGTGAGGAAGCAAAAGCAGACTTCTTACATATCTTGCCCACAAGGCTTCGTGGCGATGCCTATCAGCTGTTTGCTTCGGACGTTCCAACTAGTTTTAGTGAGGTGGAGGAACGTCTGAACAGAACATACCTACCACGACAATCGTACCAAGAATTGGTCGACAAACTGATCACAATGAGGCAAAACCCGTTGGAAACTCTCACTGCCTTCACAACAAGAGTGAAGCAGTTGTTGATGCTTTGCAACGAGGCAGCGGTAGTGAAGTACGGTGCATCGGCAGCCACAGCCGTGAAGACACAGTTGGCGGACTTCGCCAAGAATGCCCTCAAAAGTGGAGTGAAAAATCCCCACCTATGCCAGTATCTCCTCACTCGGGTAGAAAATGATCTAGAGCAGCTGATACAAAAGGCTTTAGATATGGAAAACTACAAGCAGGCACAGTTTTCGTCCAAACGCCACTAACGCAACAGCCATTTCCAATGGCACCAATAGATCCAAGTCTACGAGTTCGAGCCCCTAGCCGAACTCCTTACAGTCAAGCACAAGACACAAGATCTACGAAAGTCGAAAAAACCCAGCCGCCCGAATTCAGTGTGCCCACCGCCAGACTTCCTCTAGACATAGGTCTAAATGGTCAGGCCCAACTAATAGTGGACACCGGCGCTGAGATCAGAATATTGAATAGGTTGTGCGACCTAGAAAATCCTAACAGCAAACTTACGCTTCAAAGCCCCTTTTGGCGCCAGAAAAACCTTAGGAAGTTGCCAAGGAAACTTCATACTAAAAAGTAACTTCCCTTGCAATTTCCAGGTGGTAAAAAACATCCCAGGTATTTCCGTAGACGGTTTGTTAGAAAATGATATCCTATCCAAAAACTGAAATGTCGAGGGACCCAACAAGGTTCTGCAATTTCATCGCATGGAAAGAAGTCTTTGCTGTTTCATTAGAAACCGCATCGGACAACCCGTGTTCACAAAACACGGTCAAAAAAGAGACACTGGTAGAAGATACTAAAGCCGACGGGGATATACCTTTTACCCCAAGTGTTCTCAAAGCTTCTCAACCAGAAGGAGTCGGCTGTGACTTACAAGAACGCGATAAAGGTGACTTGATTCTCGAAGATCCGGCCTGTAAGACTGGACAGCATCAGGTGAATTTAAATGAACCTGTGTGCTTACAAGCAAGGTCTCCGATCGTAGTCAAAGCTCAGTCGCAGTTGCAGGAAGAAATACTGAGCCTGTCAAAAGAAATAGACGACGGAGTCTTCCTAGCAAACAGCTTACTGTCAGCTGGGTTAAAAGCAATTCCCATAGGAATCCTCAACATACGCAGTTCGCAAGTAGTTCTGAACAGCATGAACCTAAATCTGGTTCCCATTAAAGACTACATTGTCGTCCCCATAAAATGAAAGCCAAATAAAGATAGTACCAGGGCCAATCCCCCGAATCCCATGAGTCGAAATGACTGCGATGGTGAGCATCAGAATACGGTTAAAACTAAAATTAAGAAGGTAGGGCATAAGCGCCCCGCTCAACCAAGCAGTAATAAGAAATTGCTTCAAGACGCTTGCGGGTCCCTCATGAAAGCCCCAACGTCAGGCGCTGGCCAGCATACAAAAGGTCTGCCGTTAGCAACTCCCGCAGATCCACCTGGCCCCGCACCTCTTATATATAAAACAAGTAGTTTAAGAGGTAAAATAAATAATGATAGTTCAAAATAAAATCATTAAATAAGCCTAGTTTTAATAATAATAAAAATAGGCCAATAAACATAAGGTACTTGTTCCCAAACGATGTCGAACAAGACGACACCATAACTAAGTCCCGTCTCACGAGGTTAGAGCAAGAATTCAATCTGGATGAAACTCTAAACTCTAAACAACTCTCAGTACCGACTACGGACCCTATGAATTCAAATGCGTACCGTTCGGGCTCAAAGCAGCCCGGCCACATATCAGCGTTTAATGAATTTCATATTAACTGGCCTACAAGCCCTGGAATGTTTCGTCTATTTAGATGACATCGTCATCTATGGAAAAAGTCTGACAGACCACAACGAAAAGCTTCGCGAAGTCTTTGACAGATTAAGAGAAAGTAGCCTGAAACTTCAGCCTGAGAAATGTCAATTTCTCATGCGCGAGGTAGTGTATCTAGGACACAAATGTACTAACCAAGGAGCACTACCCGACCCTAGCAAAACAGCATGCGTCCAAACTTTCCGCATTATTAAGACCTTAAGGCAAGTGCAATCATTTTTGGGCCTTGATAATTACTACAGAAAATTCATACCCCATTTTTCAAAAACAGTACGTCCTCAAAGACGTCAAATTAACTCCGAAAGGATGCCAAGTTTAAATGGACTGACAAATGCCAGGAGGCATTTCAGGACATTAAGAACGCTTTAAATTCCTCTCCACTCCTAACATACCCCGAGTTTTCGAAACCCTTTAACTTAACCACAGACGCCAGCAGCGAGGCTCTTGGAGCAGTCCTCCCTCAAGCAGAGGTAGGAAGTGACCAGCCCATTGTCTACGCCAGCCGTACCCTGAACAAAGCCGAAAGTAACTATTCCACGATTGAAAAGGAGTTACTGGCTATAGTTTGGGCGACTAAGAATTTCAGGTGTTATCTGCAAGGGCGAGAGTTTACGGTATATACAGATCACAAACAACTCAAGGGGGTCTTCAATATTAAGGACCCTACTTTCCGCCTATTGAGATTTCACCATAAACTTTCCGAGTTCTATTATAAAATTGAATACAAGCCCGGAAAGTACAACACGATTGCTGACGCTTTAAGCCGCATTCCACGGGATAATGTCAAAGACAAGGAAACCTTCACGGTAGAAGCTAGAGTCCATCACCAAATGGACTCGGATATAGAATAGGAAAAACACTCATCGGACGTTAAGGAGTGTCTGCAATGCAGTAACAGAGCCCAGACACGAAACATTCAGGAAAGTGGATCAAACCTAGAAAGCCAAGCCGAACAGGTAGAACAAAAGAAACAAACTCATCATCCAGAAGAAGTCGGAAATCTCGAAGTCCCACCTAGTGCTAATCCACAAATTATAGACGAAACTCGTCCCCTGAAGTAATCACAAGCCCAGAGGAGATTAAATTAATCTTAAAAGATTATCATGATTCTCCATTTAGGGGTATCAGGGAGTGATAAAAACCTATAAACGGATTCGAAGAAAGTACTGGTGGAGGCACATGCTTAGTGACATCAAAAAGCACATTAAGCGGTGTGCCAAATGTCAAACAATGAAGGCCTCACCAACAACCATTCGATAAAATCTATCTAGATATAGTCGGCCCACTAGAGGAGACTGAATCCGGAAACAAATATATACTAACGTTTCAGGATAACCCCACGAAGTTCGAAGATTGGTATGCCATAGCGAATGGGGAAGCTATAATGGTAGCGCAAATTTTCTTCGACGAAATCGTCACGCGCTACCGCATCCCCAAAAGAATAGTCACCGGTCAGGGAAGTAATTTCCTTAGTGATCTATTCAAAAAGGTGTGCAAACTCCTTAGGATAAATAAGCTGCAAACCTCTGCTTATCATCCCCAATAAAATAGAACACTCGAACGTGCACATAGACCATTGATTGAATATCTACGCACTATACTGGACGAAAATCCCTGGTCATGGGATAATTATCTGCGAACCGCTGCTTTCGTGTACAGTAACAGTATACAGGAAGGGGCAAAATTAACTCCCATGGACTGCCTCCACGTCTTTACAGCGGACGTTTCGTCCAACTTAAAACGAGACCCCGAACCAGTGTATAATCACGAGAGCTACTACCACATTCTCAGGTATAAGCTTCAGAAGTCTTACGCCATGGCAAGGAAAAATCTGCTGATGAGTAAACATCGTTCGAAAAATTACCATGACCAAGCTGTACGTCCCCTGACATTTCACAGAGTCGTAAACATAAGCTCACCCAGATATGGGTAGGACCCTACACGGTAACCGGTATCCCTAGCTCTGTAAACACCACAATAAACATTCATAAACGAGAGGTCACGGTACATAACAACCGTCTAAAACCTTTCTACGAATAAAATGGTGTCCATAAAATCTAAATAGTTTTAAGGTGCATATATACACTAAATTAAAGAGCAATAGAATTTAAGCTACAAAGACAACAAAAACCCATTTTACTATCCTATCCTATCCTCTCCTAGATATCAATGCGGGCAATAATTTTCTACGGACTGTTCCTAATCACGACAGGGGTCCCCGCTGAGGAACCATACACCATCACTCCTCTAAATAATACGGGCGTGCTATTCGAGGATCTCGGAAGCTTATCAGTTTACCAAGACACCTGGAGCGTCATCAGTGAGTTAGATCTGGCCGACTTGGAAAATTAGACGAGACTGGCAGAACGTGCGGAGCACTACGTACATCAATTATGTGGTAACAAATCCTTTGATCAAGATCTATGTACCCTACAAACCAAACAAGAACACGCCCTGATAGTAAACATCAAGAGATGCACCAATTTCGTTAAAGAGGCAGTTTCTAATTCACGCAAGCCCCGATCCATCTTCGATGGAATAGGTAATGCGATCACTTCGGCACTATGGATAGTGGAAACGAGCAAGAGGTGCACAGCCGACTAAGTGAGTTAGAGGTGAATACTCAAACCTGAGTTGATCTGGAAAAACAACAGGTCAGCGTAATAAAAACCACCTTCGAGCAAATTCAGAAACCCCTATCCTGTCTGTCTGAAAGACACTTGCCCCAATCTAAAGGATTGTTTGTCAGTTCTGTACCAAACAGCAGATGTTAAGACACATTTTTTACAGGACAAATTAGTTATCCGAATGAAACCCCCCAAGATGAAAATACAACAGATCAGATGCTTTCCCACACGTGTGGATTCAAACCACTCCTTAATACCTGATATCGGATTTTCCCATGTGGCAAGACCCAGGAATTTCTGTTGCTGAAGCCAGAAACCCTGAAATCTTTCAAAAAAATTCCAAAGGGAATCGATGAGGATACGTGGGTAGGTAAGCTGAATACACCAATCTCAAAGGCTACCAAACAGAGGAATGTGTTAACAAACTTCTATTCAATCCACTGGGAGAAACCCCAAAGTCTAGTCTCGGGGCTCAAATTCCCCCAAGGGACACAATTATAAAACTTAATAGAACAAATTCGTGGCTGTACTCCTTAACCGAAACCACTATAGTACAAATAACCTGTATTCAACAGTTACTCACTCATCGTCTCGCAGGACAAGGAATCATGACATTCAACGAACCATGCTCCTTGCAAATAGGGCCCCACACTCTGTATTACGAAGCAAAAAATTTGCATCCGCTAAACATTTTCCAACCGACCTACTTCCCAGGCACAAACAAAACTCAGGATGAGTTGATAGAATATATAACTATAATATCCGCTCCTAAAACCTTTGAGAAGCAACCAACATTACTCCTCGGGAATGATACGAACCAACGTATCCACATAGATACAAAATTTCTAGACGAAATTCGTAACAAAGTGAACAACATTCACTTTGGACCAAAAATAAAGATTCCTCATATACTCTCTATTACATCCCTATCAATGGCAGGACTCTTGGTGCGAATTGCATCAGTGGTGGCAATAGCAAAATATGTCGTATCGGCGTTCATGGCATGGGTTGCTAACCGCAGACAACAGCCCACAGCAAAAAACACCCCCACGGAACCGGTCTACGCGAAACCCCAAGAAAAGTTAAAACGTGCTCAAAGCCTACCTAGAGCAAGATCTATACAATTAGTATAATCACAAAGATCTATACTCATTTGTTGGTCTCTGGCTCATTCTTTTATTACTGGCGTAGCGCCCATTCCTTTGACTACACTGATTTTATAGAATAAGTTGAAATAGCAAATGAGGAATAAATCGACCACGTAAAATTAGTAGTACCTAAGGATAAAATTAATAAACCTAAGTAGTACATAACAAAGTAGTAATAATAAACTAAAGAAGCTAAAAAATAAGATAATAAATAAGATAGGAAACAAAATAATACAATTAATCAACTTAGAATAACCTAAATTAGACAGAAAATTGTGACAAACGTAACATATACCGCCATCAAAGTACTCAACTCTCTGTAAAGACAATGCAAAAACCCCCAACAACGATAAGGAACGCCACAATCAAGACCAAACATATGCCGAAACTATTAGCGCACATCAGACTCAACGTAAAAAAAAACCTACAAGAATCACTCTCATAGGCTAAGACTTAAATAAATACCTGAAAAGCACAAGAAATAGGGTAAGGAAAAGTACAGAACAACGCTTGGATAATTATCAAAATTTTCTTTTCTTTAATAGAAAGACAAAGAATTAAGAATACTAATTAACACTCAAAAACCTGACAGCTGTCAGGGCATAGCCCGCGCCATATGTCTATAAAGTCTAAAAAAAAAACAGACCCAAAATTAGATATAAAGCCCAAACACAGAGGTAAATAGGTAAACGTTATTCTTACCCAGAGTAAACCATCATAAGGTAGTGGAGCGCCCTCAGCAAGTTCCTGGACATGACGCAACCGCCGGGACGTCCCAGTCCTCCTGGTTAGGCCAGTCGTCCTCCTCAACGAGATTGGGCACCGCATCGGAGAGAGTCCAATTCTCTACGGAGCCGCCGGCCTCATAATCTCCGGACTGCAAATAAAGGGGGTGCATACGGCACACCAGACAGCCACACCACCCAGTCTCTCCGGATAAAGCCAGAGTTCCCCTAAAGAAAAAAAGAGAGTGTGTTACAAAAAATATTTATGCTTTTTCAAAAAAGAAAAACTAACCGAAAACGACCCAGGAGCTCCCACAATGTAGAAACAAACAAAACTCCATATGAAAAAAAAGCCCCCGCCACACTGGTGACAAATATACCCAATGTCCGTACACAAAAAGGGCTGGGGCTCATATAGGGCGTGCGCGGACGTACAATCTCGCAGAACCCCACATTCAAACAAACTGTGAACAAAACTACAAAAAAAAGCCAATATTAAGGGCAAAACAGCTAACCCAAGAAAAAATTAAGCAAGAGGACATACAATGTACCAATTCCTTATCAAAGTAACTTAAATACCGACCGAGTTAACTACTATAGTAGATGAATGCATTCCTTGCCTCTCATCCCACGCGATATTAGCTAAATATACACGGATTGTGCTTGTATTATGTATGTATGCACTTTGGGTCACATTGTTTTTATTATTTCATTCCAAGACAATGCAAGAAGCATGTCAGTATTTCACACCGACCCTTAAAAAAAAATACAATGGCACTCGCAATGTGCAAACGCAAGCTCTCTCTACGGTAGAAAAATAAGTCGGTGCCTTTTCATTCGTTCATCAGCGGCACGCGATATTAAATTATGATCGCAAAAGTCGGTCGAACGTAATTCATTTGGACATGTATGTGTGAATGCCCAAATGAAATGATATTTTTTCAAAAAAAAAATTTTTTACTAAACAATTGGGCCGGCAAAGAGACTAAATGAAAAGACTTTAGTGGACTAATGAAAAGAAAATTTAGCAAAAACATAAAGTATTACAAAAGAATAATTAATTAGCCAATAAGATATTAAAATACAATAACATAAATAACTAAATTATACTAAATAGATAAACTGAAAATGTAAAGCACTAGAATGAAGAGAAAAATAAAAAAAAAAACAAAATAAGATTACCAAAAAAAATTAGATATACACATAAATAAAATTAAGGGAAAAATATAAAATGCTGCAAAAACAGATATAGGTTAATAAATATATAAATTAAGGATTAAGGAAACCATAAAAAAAAATAATAGAACTAGCGAACGACTAAAAAAATATTTAAAAGCATTAAATAAAAGCAAAAAAAAAATTTTAGATATACTTATATATAATTTTGTAAAACGAGAGCAGAAACCAACAGAGATCGGGACCGCCAAACTACCACTAACCCCACCTTCCCTTGCGAATTATTCCTCTTAAAAGAATAATTCCTCTTAAAAGAATAATTCTCTTGTTCTCAGGGGGAAGGATTTTTATAGGTCAAAAAATATACATGAAAAAACTAAAATTGGGAATTTTAAGAATACATCATAAAAGACCAATAAACTGATTAGATTATCTTCCAAAAAGGGTGAAGAAAATTCTCTTCACATTCCACACAACTCGTAAAATATTTCTCATAGCAACAAGCTCCACGACAAATTTTGCTGAAGGCAAATAATTAAATTCAAAAAGAAATCAAAAGGCAAATCGTACCTTCAATACGATTTGCCGCGAAAAAGTCAATATGTATGTACATACGTATATACATCTTACGATAAAAGCTCCCATGTTAAGAAATGCGCGCCGCATAAATTCATTGCACGTATATTCGCGTCGCGATTTCAAAGTGTAAGCGTGGGTTCTAGTCTCGTTCGTGAGGGAGGAGAGCCGGTTTACAGGATAACTCAGTTTTTTTTTTTTTCAAATATAAAATTTTATTAAATACTTCAATTTGCTTAACCTAATATCACAAAATTCATAACAATAAAAATTCAATATAAATTCAATATCAAACTAACCTACAAACTAATATAAAGTCCAATAACAAAATTCAAATACAAAAAATAAATAAAAAAATTAAAAAAAAAATAGAATTGGCCACGCATTCCGCCACCCTTGTATTATATATTCTGAAAAGGAAGGAAGAAGCAGAATGTTAGTCTTCTAAAATTTTCTAAAATAAATTCAAAAGGTCTACGTCTAAGCACACCGGCAGCAAAACGATTTTATAGACCAATCAGGTACTCAGGTTATCCCTGATCAGAATTATCTTCTGTAGTGACGCGTGAGGGCACACGAAGTAAAAAGATTCTATAGAAAATTCAGACACTCAGGATATCCCTGATCAGAATTATCTTCTGTAATAATAGGACGCTCAGGTTATCCCTGATCAGAATTATCTTCTGTAATAATAGGTTGCTCAGGTTATCCCTGCTCAAAATTATCTTCTGTAATAACAGGACGCTCAGGTTATCCTTGATCAGAATTATCTTCTGTATGATAGGAAAGAAAATTCAGGTTATCCCTGACCAGAATTATCTTCTGTGGTAAGGTAGGAAGCACGATTCTTTTTACTCAGATTAGCTCTGATACAGATCAACTCTGCCAAAAGAATGGTGCCATCTACTAAATTTCGTCGGCTTTATATAGCAGCTGTAACCAGTTACGTCTTCTCGCCTCTTGGTGTTGCTCTAGCAACGATTGATGTGATATCTGAATGTACCACAGACAGCTGGTTGACGTAATGTCACTTGATGTCATCGACAATTAAAAATATTAGACGGTACGTATGCTTTTGTGTATTTATTAATTAATTTGATTGTTTCTTAGTGGATTTTTGATTACTTTCTCTTTTTAGATCAAATGGTGGCGGCAGGTTGGATTAGACACCTTGTTTGGAAGGCATCTGCTTAGTTCCTTTTAACTAAGAACTGATATACCAGGCGTTTGAATTAGATATGTATTCTATTATTTTATATAATTTGATTTGGATGATACTTTGTGTCCCCTTTTTTTCGTATTTTAGGTAGATTAACCGTCGAGCTGTAGATACATCGGGGGATTAATATGATGCTTGCTGCATTAAAGCTGACAGCAGAACATTCAACGTGGGATTTCAACATATTTTCTGATATATGTGTGAGGACTGAACATCCTCCCGCCTAAAAAAAAATAATAAATTCAGAAAATGTATAACAACTTACTGAGTTTTGCTTGAAGAAGTGGAGTCTGTCTCTTTTTCGCTTCATTTTGAAATCGATTCCACCTGGCAGAGTGATTTTGAAGAATGTTTTTGCTTCACGAATCTCATCTTTGGAGTGCGAGTTGCACTAGGAGTTTGTACAGCTGTCATAATTGGTGTAGCTTCTGGTAACCTTATTGCAGTTGGTATGACGCTTTGCTTTGTGTTCATAGAAGTTGTTTCATTCGGTCTGTCTATCGTTTTAACAGTGCTTTTAGTAGTTGATCTACTTATTTCTGTCTGAGGTTTAGTGACTTTCGTATCAAGAGATTTCGTTGTTTCAGTGGGTATTGTTTGATGCAATTCCCCAGGGAGACTCGGCTTAGTGTTGTCATTTTTCTTCGTGAGCCAATTTGCCTCTTTGTTTCTGATGTTGGAAGGTGTCTGTGGACTTGATGCAATCTTGAAAGGCGATTTGTGCTGATCATGCAAATTAAGCATTAGTTTTCTTGGCCCATCTGTAGTTGGTTTGACCTTTTTGTTGCGTTGATATGGTATGCTTGACTGATATTTGACTGTTGACACAGTCATGTGAGTTACGCAGCATGTTCCAGTCAAAAACAAGTCAAGAAATAACCCAGTCATTTACCCAGGAACATCATATTGAGTGGAAGCCTATTCCCCCCAGATATCCATATTTTGGCGGGATTTGAGAGGCGGCAGTAAAGGCAGCCAAGCATCACCTGGTTTCCAACGCCTCACTTACTTACGAAGAGATGAACACTGTAATAATTCAAGTGGAAGCCATACTGAATTCGAGACCCATAACACAGCTATCGTCTGACCCAAATGACTTGGAACCCCTCACACCAGGTCATTTTATTATTGGGGCTCCAATGACATCCTTTCCGGAACCTGATTTAAAGTCACACAACTTCAGTCGACTGAGCAAATTTAGACGGCTTCCACAGATACAACAAATTTTTTGGCAGCGATGGTCGATGGAGTACCTGACCCAACTGCAACAGCGGCATAAATGGTCTGCTCGTGGAAAACCAATTCCAGAAGGAGCACTAGTACTGATGAAGGAAGACAATCTTCCACCGTTCAAATGGGCTCTAGGACGAGTGACAAAACTGTATCCGGGACAAGATGGTGTTGCACGGGTGGCAGACGTTAAAACCCAATTTGGCCAATACAGACGTTCTCTGGTTAAGCTATGTCCGCTTCCGATTGAGGATGATGTTAGAAAATGTGACAGATTTTCAAGGCGGCCGGCATGTTTATACACATCTTTACGATATCTAATTTTAATTCATTTTTTAATATATACTGTCAAATTTAAATTAATATTGTTGCAGCAATTAAGTACCAACGTAATGAAATTCCTACTAATTTAAGTGGAATCTGTTAACACCTGCTAAGTCAATGCAGAAGCGATCACCCTGTTGAATTGCCGGTCATGCAGTCACCAGAATAAGTACTCATGCGATGGCTTCCAGTTGGTGAGCTCACATCTACACCACAAGCAACATGCACATTGTAGGCCGTATGCTAAAACATATGTGTGTAGCAAAATGCACATTGTAGCCCGTATGCTAAAACATATGTGTGTGTAGCAAACTATTGGTACATACGAGTTGCGTGGTACTAAGTCGATGCAGAAGCGATCACCCTGTTGAATTGCCGGTCATGCAGTCACCAGAATAAGTACTCATGCGATGGCTTCCAGTTGGTGAGCTCACATCCATACCACAAGCAACATGCACATTGTAGGGCGTATGCTAAAACATATGTGTGTACCAAAACGCACATTGTAGCCCGTATGCTAAAACATATGTGTGTACCAAACTGATGGCCTGTGTGCGTGTGACAGAAAGATTTGGAATTTTCATTACTGTCATCTGCCTTCTAGTAGAGTCGTACCAAATTCCTTCTTGTCAATTGTTTTCTCAACTTAACCATATCAATCAACCGACTTATAATTTCAAGTATCATTTTCTTAAAAGTATTGTTATCCTTTTGGTATAAATAAGAAGTTGATTTTTGTTTAAAATTCCGAATTAAGCTGGATACACCACTCAAGTGTATCGAGTTTTGTTGCCAAATTGTGGAGCTCAGTCATAATTAGTAACAGTGGAACTTATGTTAACGAGTCCAGTAATTAATTGATTGAAATAAACCTATAGGTTAAAGTAATTATTGAAATCAAGTGAATAGGACTTACATGCAACTGTATTATAAAGGTTGCTTCAGCGTATATAAAAATAATAGTATTAAGAAGATGGAAAAGGTGCACCAGCTCAACTAACTACGGGGGTGAAATTAAGGCAAAAGAAAAAAAAAGAAAAAAATGAATAAAAATTATAGTACATTTATAACGTAATGGCGAGTGAAGATTTTTATTTCTCCTTTCACTCTCCTCGAGCCTTCTCTTGTCAATAGTTGATTAGGTCCGTTATTCCATCTCTTTCAGATCATATTAGGGACACTGAGAATAATTTGCTGCCCTCAGTGTCGTATGGGCCTGAAGGGCTCCTACTTCTCAATGGTCCCAGAGAAATTAGGGTGGTGTTCCATGCTGGCCATAAGGCAGGGATCAGATATTCACAGGAGCTGAAGCAGGCTTCAAGAATATTGCTAACTATGAGCGTTCGCTACTTAGTGCTGGTCCTGGAAAAAGACTTGAGGACCTCGATGTCTTTGCTGATTTTGGTGATAGATTTCGGCTGGATGTGATCTAAGTTTTTACTAAGGGTACTAATTGCCAAGAATATAGAATTTAAGCCGGCAAGAGTGTCAATCTTAGAGTTGATGTCAGCCAATGACGCCTGCGTTGGGGCAGCAGGTTTAGCGAGCTTGCCAGTAACATAGTGAGACATGGTTGTAATGATGCAGGCCTTGCATACCCAGTCCACACTCTTGTCTTTGTAAATTGTCAAGGAATTCACAAATGAGGCATTAACGCATCCCAGGTAGATCAGTAGTAAGGGTACCACCTGCCTATACTTTTACATTACGTCCGATAGGTACAACAGCCACGAGGATCCCACTCGCGGGTTTTCTGCAAGACGGCTCCCACCGCCGATAAGAAGTTGTTGAGGAGGGAGTAGGATAGACACGTCCCTGTCGCAAGAATTGGGGGGTAAAAAATAAAAGGGCTGAGTTGGCACCGAATTGTGTTGTTGCAGGATGTTGGTTGGAAGGAGAGAGCGGTGCTATCTGTGATAAGGACGGTAGATGGGTCCCTGCCGCAAGCTCTTTGGGGGGGGGGGGGAATAAAAAGCTGACTTGATACCGATTTGTCTTGATGTAGGATGTTGGTTGGAAGGAGAGAGCTGGTGCTGTCTGTGGCAAGGACGGTAGATGGGTTCCTGTCGCAAGCATTGAGGGCAAAAATAAAAAAAGCTGACTCGACACCGAGTTGTCTTGATGCAGGATGTTGGTTGGAAGGAGAGAGCTGGTGCTGTGTGTGGCAAGTACGGGAGATGGGTACTGTTTTTGGAAAGGTCCAGTTGTTACGATGGCTGAGCCTAGTGGGTGCGAGCAGGTGTACTATAGGCGGCTTACGCACAAGCACAGTAAAGTTTTATAAAATTGCACTACCAGGCAAGCAGATAACTAAAGCATAAAATCTTGCGACCATATGTAGCTAGCATGCATGGTTTAAGCCTGCATCGTTGACTTCATATCTTCAGCGGTTATCGCGCCTCTTTTTTATATTCCGTTCATTATTTCTTCCACTTCAAGCAAGCTTGATCAGTTAATCACACTTCTTCTACGTCATTTTTCCATACGAGTTTTAAAACTTGAACTTGACTGCGATGCGGTGACTATTTTGTTGTTGTTTCTTTATGCATAGAATTAAAATCTACCTGAATTGAAACTGCGAAACATGACTTTATTTCCGGAATATTTTTTGATGTAAAGGAAAAACGATTAAGGAAAGATAGCAAAGAGAAATTTCTGATGCTTCTTATGCAAGGGTTCTTGATTCTTGTGGCGTTCAATACTGCCGGAGTATGATAAAGAGCTGCAAAAAAGAAAAGATCGGCAGCAGTCAGTGAACTTGATGTTGTGAACGACACGAATGTGGGTGAAGGTGAGATAAAAGAAACGGGTTGCTTGAATAAACAACGAATTCGGCTGAAATAAAATGCCTTTTATTGAACGTCAGTAGAGCTGGACTGTGAAATGTTGGATATGATTAGAGCGGGTGGATAATATGCCTTTCGATAGGGCGGCAGTGAGAAACGATGGGGCTATTGAAATAAAAGGCGAATTCGATCAAGATATTTTTATTTTTTGGTTTTTGTTTTTACAGTTTAAATCGCCCGATAAATATTTTGCATCTGTATGACTGACGAAGAATGGAACTTAAAATTAAACTACATTGCATAGTGCGCATAAATCTGCATCGGTCCAATCCGTAAGTGATCCACGGTCCCTTGCATGCATTTTGATAGGCGTAACTCCATACATGTAAATATTTGACTTCAGGTAGGGTTTGGAATCTTACTTTTTTTTTCATATTTGATGTGCATAACGTCAGTATGCTCACACACACACACATATGCATTCGCATACGCACATATATTTTTATCCCTCCCGTGTAAACTGTTCGTAAAAATAGTAAATTTCACATCATAAGCCAAACAAAATTAACGCTCCAGCTAAAACTTTCAAAGTGTTTAAAGCCCACTTCGTCCATTCTGATGGTGGTTGCGGGCTATTATCCGGTCTATATACGTCCTTACCGTTGGCATAGATGCAATTAGGTGAACGTCGAAAATGTTCGGCCTCAACAACTTCAGGACAATTTAATGCGCTCTTTTTCATACAGCAAAAATAACATTTTGCTATGTCTTTCAGGATGGTGTAAAAGAAGCCGCTCGTTGCTAGATTGTGTGATTTCCTGTCATCCAAAGTTAAATTTTTAAATGTCTTTAACCGATCAGATTTACGCTTTAAGATCAGACTTGTGACTTCAATAAAGGCTGTTTATGAAACGTCTTTTATATTAATCCATGTGTTGTGCTTTTGTGAAAAACCAAGCCATTTCACATGAACTTTACCGTCTCGTCTTTTTAAAACTTTTTCTAGAAGTTAAGTATCAGGATATTTAACTGAAGATAGCTCGAAGCAATTAATTAATCACCGTAAACCTTCTTCAAATAATAACAACGCTCAAATTACTTTAAAACATAATTCTTTATTTATCGCAAAATGACCTATCTTAATAATTCTGAAAGTGCTCCGAACCGAACGGAAACTTGATACTATTATAACAAAAGTTTCTCGCGACTGATGACTAACGAGCGACTGGTCACTTAACGACACTCCCGGGACCAGTCATTGGTCTTTTATGCTCACAACACGGATGTAAACAAACGACATAGCCTTGTCGTGTGCTCTACCGGTTACAGCACCTGAGTTGCTTAGTAGTAAACAATCGCCTTCCATAATAATTACCATGCGAGGTTAATTACTACTCTAATCGTCGATTGCTCCACTAAGCGCTCATCGCAGCCAGCTGTTGGGCTAATCAGCAAAATAACCGACAGTTGCAGAACAATACCATGCGAGGTTATTGTTTAGCAATTGCTGATTATTTCGCTGTAATGCCTTTGGCTGCTGGAAGAATCTTCCTTATATTGAGCAATAACAGTCTCCCAATTTGTACTTTGGGCGTGATTTTGTTTTTGGCTTTTTATACACAGTTAGCAATAATCGAACCTCATCAACAGGGCCTACGTCTATAGGCCTCATCTTAATAGTTCGATGCTTTGTTCTGTTATACTTTTTTGTTAACCTGCCCAGCATACTCATCCAGTGATAATTACCATCCATACTAAACTCTTTCCACATAATATTTTTCAGCGTTCTATTATTAAAGCTTTCTACAATTGACGCCTTTAATGAACTATAAGTTGAATAATGATTAACATCATATTTACCCATCAAGCGCTTAAACGACTTGTTGTAGAACTCTTTTCCATCATCTGTTTGCAAGTTTCTTGGAAAACGATCCTGATTGAAAATTAGCTGCATTGCTTTAGTGACTTCTATCCCACTTTTGTCTCTAATTGGTGAAGCCCATGCGTATTTAGAAAATGTATTAATTACAGTTAGCAAAAAGCTAAAGTTTTTATTTTCTTGAGCATATAAACGCACATCAACTAAGTCTGCCTGCCACAGGTCATCTTTGCCTTTAATCGTTACACGACGATGCTTAAAGCTTTTGCGGGCTGGCCCATGTAGTTCATTAATAATTTGTCTTCTGCTCTTCTGGAAAGATTATATAAATACCTTTTTGCAAAATGTGGGGGTTTATATACAAAAGACCTGCTGTTAAGAGCTTTTGTTTTTTACAATGATGGTTGCTGGGCCTTCGGGTTGTGGGAAAACAACATTTATAAAAAGCTTTCTCGATAATATATTTTTAACACGGCCACAAATAACAAGATCTATATGGTGTAATTCAGAACATATGGCTCTGCCTTCAGGTACCACATTCAATAACATCGAATTTGTTGATAGCATCCCTGAAGAGTTTGTAAATTATACACAGGAACCTACATTAATTGTATTGGATGATATGATGTTAAATGCTTTTAGCAGACAAGTATGTGAACTCTTTACAAAAAGCTCTCACCGTCGCAATCTTTCACCAATCCTTGTAACACAAAATGTATTTCACCAGGATAATTTTTGCCGAGACATATCACTTAACTGTAAATACCTCGTTGTATTTGAAAACCCTTGAGATAAAAGTCAGTTTATCCAATTAGAGAGGCAGATTTATCCAGAAAATAGTTCAGAGCTGCTAAAAATATATAAAGAGATTACACAGATGCCACATGGATATTTACTGATAGATTCAACTCAAGATATCAACGAGGTATTAAGATTCCGTACTGACATTTTTAGTAAAGATTTAACTACTTGCTTTTGCCCGCATAACTCTTTGATCTGTAAAAATGGTGTCACGAATGAATCGATTAAGGAACAACAAGCATATGCTATATGTTCTTAGAACAGCGCGACCAAAATTAAGGCACGCCATTATTAAAAATGCCGACCCCGAAGTTATAAAAACACTTTGTGAAATTACTCTTAATACTTTAAAGGGAAATCATATTCCTCGCGGAAAGATATACAATTCGCTCTGTCGGTATAAAAATGATTTACGAAAACTAGTTGCTGCAAAAAGATCTTTACCCAGACAACGTAAAATATTGATACAGCGTGGAGGTTTTTTACCAGTGCTGCTAGGAAGTGTATTATCAGGTGTAATTGGTTCGTTAATTGAGAAATATAAAAACAATAATCTGAACAAAATGTTACTTCTTTCACCAGAAGTTTACGAAAAATTGAATCAATATAGGTTCGATGAGACTATGGATAAAATATTAAAAAACTAAAATTTATCTGATAGGGAAAAATGGTATAATTACCGAAATGAATTAATAAAATTTTCAAACTTAAGACGAAAAGCTACGCGAGTGACAGATGAAAAAACAAATATTCGCATACTACCAGAAAAGACTATGAAACAGAAAAGCTTTCGGTATAGTAATACTCCAACTAAATTTATTTTTAAAGATGAAATATCAACACAAACATCACCCTTAAAAGAAAATACACCTGAAAGAATGGAAGAAGATTTCTTCGAACTGGCTGAAATATCACCAACAAGGCAACCGTTATCACCTGCTTCCAAACGTCGCTTATCAGCTAGTGGTATAGGAAAAAGTCTGCAACCACCTTCAAAAATACCTAAGACGATTTCTGAAGCCAAGTCTCGAGATAAAGGTTATAAGGTAATCACGGCTGAGGATGGTATAACCCAGTACACTGTACCTGCAGATATGAGTATAGATGAAGTCGCGAACATATTAGAAGAACTCGACACGGAAAGTAATACAGGTGACAAAGGTAGAAAATCAACCAAAAATCAATCTATATTAAGGCCGTCTCTGCTAGATCCGAGTCAATATATGCTTTCGTTGCCAGTTAAGAAAATTGTCCGACAAAGTGACAGCCTAAAAAACGCAGCAAAAGCCAGAAGTGCCAGCGTACCAGCAATTGCTTGGGAAAACCTGTAATAATAATAAGCAGCAATTCCCAACTCTACCGAGCGTTGATTTTGAAAGAATTTAAAAATGCCTGTAGATATATATCTTTTATCGTTTATATCAGATAATGACTTTTACGTATGCCTTTTAAGTAACAATTCCATTCAGCTTTATCCCGAAAATACGCTATCAGCTTTTACAAATGCACTACCTAGATGGTGCAAGTTTACTGATGACTGATGTGTTAGAATAACTGAAATTTCATTGCCCTACCAGGCCATAAAAGGAGGAGTGAAGCGAAATACAACTGAAGAAGTAAATCAGAGCAATGTTAAAAGGGTAAGGCGCGATGCGTCTGATCCGTTGAAAGAAGTCAAATCACTTAGCATCAAAATAAATGAGACCGTTAAATTTGAGTGGACTAAAGAGAACAAGCTAGTTACAGGGCGAGGACAAGTAAATTTTTCTGCATTCCTACTAACATTTTATAATGCCATTTCACCATCAAGGTATACCATGTACTTGGATGATGTTAAGAAGAAGATGTTGGATCGGTTAGAAGCTGACTTTTTTGATGGTGTTATACCTGAAGTAAGCTACAAACAGGATCCAGACGAACTTACATTACACATATATCAAGGTAAAAGGGCTTCAGAAAATGTTGTTTTAAAATATAAAAACTATGAATCAGTTGAAGCCTTTGTTGATGACGTATTTGGAAAACTTCCTAGACAGAAGAGGAAGTATGCTATCATACAAGATTCGATAGACAATTACACACATTCAGCGCTTAGCATCAAAAGAGCTCGTAAGACAGAAAAAAATACTGGCGGCAAAAGAGTACATGATGTACTTGAACTGCGGTTGGAAGATTTGGGAGTCACAATCAAAATAAAAAAACCATTACCATCTCATCTTAATGTTAGAGATTTTGTTACGCTTTTTATATCAAATGTACACTTTGATGATCAAACCCTTAGTGAGCAAGAAAAGCAAAAGATAATTATTCAAATTAAGGATACTATTTTTAACATCTTGAATAGATTGAACAGAGATTCGATTAGTGCTAAATCATCCGAAGAGCGAAACATTGTTAAATGTAGCAATATTCTGGATGTTCCATACGAAAAGCAAAGTTCTGGTGAATATTTAACCACACCAAAATACGCATATAGAACTGGCTCAGGAGATGGGGGTGTCCATATAGGGGTTGTGTTGAGCGCCACGTGATTTTCTTTGAAACGGTTGAATCACGAAACCGTTCGTTGCCTAGCACCTGTAAATTCCACTGTTCAAACAAAGCAAAGTGAAGAAAAGAAAAATTCTGTTTAGGCCCATATAAAATATATTTAAAGAAACAACGCTTCAAAAAAAAACTCAAGAGATGCGATACACTGTCAAAAAAAACTATTACGGAACACGATTATTTCACTATACCGTATAAAATATAACAAAAGGAATATCACGATCGTAATATCTAAAGTAATATTAAAAAAAAAGAATTCCTTATTGTATCACTTATTGGTTAGAAAAGATATCATGCTTAGACCATTAGACCGCATAAAATGTATAAAATATATTCAGTTCATTAAACTGATCAGGAAAGATTCCAAAATTAGACCATTAGGCCGCATGAAATGTATGAAATATATTTATAAGACTATGAATACAAAATTATGACTATATCCTTAGGTATATAAATCAGAGAGGATACCATAATTATTTCAATGCAAAAGAAAGAATGTATATAAATATGTAATATATTAGAAAAATTTCTTAATCTTAAGTTGTGAATGTACCATGCTAAACCAGTCAGCCACACACCACTATATATATGAAATCACACAATAAATGTATATAAAATCGCACAAATAAAATAAACTACTCAACTTTGGCTTCCCGGTTGCTACTTGTTGCCTTATTCCTCGTATATTTGCGGGTTTCTTTTGCCCGTCGTCACATTGACTTCCCGTCAGTCCAAAATTCCTTTTTCCTTAGACTTTTTCTTTTCAATTTCACTTTCATTTCTGGGTTTTCTCTGCTTCTTCTCCCATTAAATTTTTGGTTCCGTTTTCCTTGCCTTTTTAACTAATTTCAACTCGATGGACTGGATTTTGCTCTATGGTTTTAAATAAAAACTGATTAATTCTGAGTACGTCTGCGCACAGTCACTACTACTTTAGAAGAGACGGAAGAAAAATTTACGTCTTCCTTTCGGGTCGATTCCCCACCTATTTTTTTCCACTTTTTTTCACTTCAATAGTACTTAGTTCTGTTGTCTGCCGTCGTTTAGCAAATGCATTCGCACCTCACGGTTGACACACAAGCTTACAAATGTCTGATTCTGCTGCGTATTTTCCTGCGTTCACACGGTGCTGCTTGTAATATTGAGCTTATGGTTAGGTTTTGTTTATGAATAGTCGGGACTTTGCATGGCAATTCGTATTGCATGTGTGTGCACGATTCGCCCACCCTTTGTAGTTTATTTATGTACGTTAATTATCTGAAATGTCTCTCTCTCTTATTATCGCACTTTTGATTTTATTGTTGTATGTTAATAACTTCACCACTTTTGATTTTAAATTATTTTTGTATAGTCATGCTCCAACGTATTTTATTTATATTGGTTGTAAGACGTTTTTATTTTATTAACATATTTGTTTAATATTGGTCTTTTTATTGCACGCTCTTAATTTACTATATTTGCTTGATTTGCTCAGACACAATTATTTTATTAAAAGTTATTATTATTCATTTATTCTTATAAGGAATCCTGGACTGCACTTTCAATATATTTTTTTTTTCAAAGTTAGTTACTATCGCCAGATTTAAGGTAATTGTTACTAAGGTAAAAAGCAGCAAATTGAGCAGTGCGGAGTACATTAGAAGAATCCATACTTATGAAGCGTGTGACTCATTGAGGTTAACGAAATGAGATTTTCAGTGAAATGAGATTTTCAGTGAAATGAAGTTTCTAAAATTAGTTAACAATTTGTAGTATGCTTAGTGTTTTGAATCTTAACTCAAGAGCATGAAACAATAAAACTACGTTACAGAATTCAAAACTTAGTGTTCCCTGATTTAAGCATCTCTGTTTTGAATGTATACAATTCGACAGCAAAATAAAATTCCTACATGCATCCTTAACTACTTTACAATGTTCTTTCTTTCGGCAACATGACTCCTCCTTCAGCAACAAAACTTTTTTTCAGCAGCAAAACTTCCTTTCGGCAACAAGACTCCTCTTTCAGCAACAAAACTTTCTTTCAGCAGCAAAACTTTCTTTCGGCAACATGACTCCTCTTTCAGCAACAAGACTTACTTTCAGCAGCAAAACTTTCTTTCGGCAAACAGCAAACTTGCGTTGGAGTAATAGGACCAGCCCGGGTGCTCGGAAAATTAATGCCTAAAAGAAAAAGGTATCTGCAGTATTACTTAGTTAAAGAAGATGCTTGGCGCGGGTGGGACGAACTTCTCTACAAACACCTTACACACTACAGACAACTTCCTCGGGGACCGTAGCAAGTGCCTAGTGATACTAATATAGACAACCTGTCCAACTTCTTTACGGATATATTTCTCCAAACACCTGTTATGGTCGTAGCGGAATGCATATAGCAGAATGCTACACTGAGACGTACTGCAGCATGTATGCTGGCCTGCTGTCAAACCGACAGCCCGAACGCACCCAAAATCGACGAGCTCTTACTTGGTGATTGAGAAGAAGAAGACAATCGACATCTGTCTTATCAAACCTTGCAAACGTAAAGACGTGAAAAGTGGAGCCAAAACGGAATCAAAATTTTACATCGACATCGGCGAGTATATCAACCCCTCACGTAAGTTCAAAAGAATATTTATCCCTGCTAATAACATATTTTCAATTGATAAAAATATTCTCCTCATTAGCACGAGAAAATCCGGAGAGAAAAGCATCGAAATTCCGGCAGCAGCAAGGTCGCCGCTTCTACGCTGCGAATAACTATATTGGCGAGAAATAAAAGTTTTCACAACACGGTCGATTACAATAACGATCCGCTTTATATAAAATTTGCAATAATCAGGAGTGAGACCCTGTTCTTGTGACAGTTCAATATCTGCGACTAGCGATTTGCTAGAATTATAAAGAGGGTGGCATGAAGGAATGGACACTAACCAGAAGCCAGAAAACTTGTAACAGATAAAATTCAGGAACACTATGATGACAACGCGTTGAGAATCGGTAACTAAACGTTTGATGTTGATGATGTAGGAAATATTATTATCAAGGGGAAGAGCTATAAAACAACTTTGGGGTTATGTGAGCTGCTATTTATGAAGGATCCTGTAAAAAGTCTATATACTAAAGAGGGTTTAACTAATTATTGATCTATTTTGAGAGATACCAATGCATATAAACGTGACTATGCTGAAGATGGACAAATAAAGGGTAATAGAGCGGCTAAGTATATAGCTATAATCAGTAAATGTATGCAGCATAAAGGCATGGGACTAATGCATTTGCCTAAAGAAAACCTTTATCACTTTACTGGGATGATCCAAATGAATTATTGGATAGACTGCACCTTCTAATGGCATCAAAGCAGGCTGGAAACACCAGTCACAATAATGAAATTATATCTATCCTGGAGGAGTTGCAAAGACCAGATATTATAGTTTAAATAGTACTCCATTACCATACTTCTTCACAATTTGCAGATGAGCGTTGACAAGTTTGGACGTTTCTCTAAGCGAGGATATCTTGGGAAAGCAGATGAACGTGGACCAACAGGAGCTCAGGGGCCAGCCGGTGAACAAAGAACTCAAGGACCAGATGGTAAACAAGGAGCTCAGGGTCCAGCTGGTGAACAAGGAGAGCGGGGTATTGGATTTAATTTAACGATAAACGGAGACTACGATCTAAACTCAAAGTGTATAAAACGACTTGATGAACCCCTTGAAAATGATAATGCTACTACCAAAGCCTATATTGACAAGAAAATTAAAATATGTGTTGAAGAAATAAAAAAAAGCTATTAATATAGAGGTGACAACATATATCAATGACGAAATCGCGAAGATTGAAAACTATCTGTTTACTTCAGTAATAAATAAGAAAGACTTGACACCTAAAGATAGTATATATGAGTAAAAACTCTTTAGAAATCTGTTTCAATTATAATTACGATGAGTAAGCGACAAGTGTTAAATGAGCTGCATAAACCAGCGTGAAAAAATTTTAAACGACGTCGTGTGATTATTATTTTTATTATTATTATTTTATTATTATTAGTGCGCAATTAAAAGATTCAATAAAGCAAGCTTACTCACTTTTTCTCGATTCTCTGAGATTCTTAATAGGAATGAGGACCCAAGTTTTGTTTCGATGTATGCGTGTAGTTACTTATAGTGTTCTACTTTATTTCCCGAAGTATCATTGTTTATAGTTGCTAATATAGTTTTATTTCATAATGTAACATTAGAGGTCCTTTCACATAACTTGTCACGTCGCGTTTGAAAAACGAACACACCTATAGTGTGGGATGTATGCGTACACGATATTAACCACGACCACATTTGAGAGAATCTGCAAAAAAAGTATGCTAGCTTGCTAGGGTACGCAGAACTGTGCACAAAGCGTGAAAAATGTTGTGACAAGTTATTTTTATATGAGAGACCTGTATCTTACTTTAACCATTTAAAATCGTTGCTTTGGCCTTAGAGTCTTTACATTATTTTGCTTTGATAATAAGCGCGCCTCATTTACAGATTACCTCCAGACGGGTATTCTTGCTGAAGGCTTCGTATTCATTAAGAATAGGAGGCTATGAATGTGTGCGTGCGTTATTTCATTTCAAGTTGAGTAGGTACTAGGACCTGAAGGTACAAATTTGCGAGAAAAGAAAGTGAATTTAAGAAATTATTATATGCTGCATGGGCAAAACCCTCGAGAATACTTCCCAAGCCATGAAACAGAAATCTATATGTGTGCGTGCATAGTCGGTTTTTTAAAATGTTCTATATTGATACTTATGGAGAAGTGCTAAACATTGGCTTTATATATGCCATAGAGCCTAAACTACTATCCATAAAGGAAAATAGTCTTGTATTAATTTAAAGCTTGGTTCCTTACCTTCCCAAAGGCTACACTTCCTATATATCTTACTTAACAAAATAATAAAATAGTTTTGATTACAAAGTAACCTTACCATTTTACGCTCAATACCTCTCAGCTGATTGATAATTGCATGTGTGTATGTGCAGCCGTAGTCCGAATCTGTAGCCAGCTACATTCGATATCATCAGCCCACGGCATGCCATGACAGCACAGCGATATTACAATAATTACTCAGCTGAGAATTTTTTTTTAAATAATTTTGTTAGGAAAGGAATGAAAATTTTATTACAGTTCGGAAGATAAGAAAGCAAGCTTAAGATTAACAGAACGCCATTTTTATGTATGAATAGTAGTTTAGGGCGCAGGAGCTATTCAAATCAAACGTTTGTCACTTTTACATTAGAACACTGCAAATATTTTAGAATGTAAGGACTACGTTGGGCCTCGCATGTGGTAGGAAGGGAGTCTGTTTCATGGCTTGTGAAGTATTCTCGAGGGTTTTGTGCATGGGCCATCCCAACCGAGTATTGTTAATTCAGTATGCAAGCCGGTTATCTAGAGAAGAGGTAAATGTAGCAAACATATATATCTCCAAAGTGCAGAGATATCTCTTTGCTTCTTTTGTTTCTTCCCTAGAAAATGCATCAAGAATGCTCGTGTGCAGTGGCACATTAAGTTGAACGGCGCGCTTATAATGCGACAGCATTAATAAACCAATAAAGATGCAGGTAGTATTGATTTATGATGTGACTACAACCGGCAGGATAAGGTAAACAATAGAAATGCATCGGGCACGAAAAAAATTCAGGATTAGGAAAACGGACGAAATAATGTATGGGTATACCAAAGACAAGAATTCAGTCGCAGACAGATTGTAAGCAGTTTCGTTGAGAAAAGTGAAGAAGTAAAGAATTTAGTGAACAGAATTGTTAAATTGTGAGCTTATGGTCGTAATGTTTCAATTTACTAAACCGCAAATAAAACTATTTTTGTGTAATTAAAAAGTGCCCTTATTTTCCAAAAGTACAAAAACATTTAAATAACATTTAACAAAGACTATAAAATAACTGTTTTAATTCATACACTTTCCATAAGAATAAAATTTCATTAATTGTGTAAAATAGTTTTAAATTTAACACATATCTTCGAGCCGAAAATGTGAGTACATATCATATAAAAATTTTGATTTGAATAATATTTTACCTACAATAGGAAAGCAGAACCGACCGCAATAAAAACAAGTGAAAAAGCTAGAATTGGTCCAATTCTTATGATACCCTAGATGAATGCCCGTATGAAATTTCGTATGGGTATCCATTTGAGCAATTTTGATTTTTGCAGTGGTTTTTCGCATATATTTCTAGAACGGTTCGTCGGACAGAAAAAATGATTATAACCAATTTTATTGGATTTCATATTCTGAAGAAGTTTTTAGTACAATAAAAATGTCTTGGACTGATCGCTTTCACAGTATATATAAAAAACCTAATTTTTTATATGGCAACACCAACAATGGGTTGCCCGATTTAGTCCATTTTTGAAATTTTATTTGCTAGTAGAATAAGAACACCACGTACCAAATTTCAGCTCTCTACGGCAACTCGTTCTCAGGCAGTGTTCAAATATATAACGGAAAACGAAATTTTTGTATGGCAACCCCACGAAGGAGTTGCCCGATTTGTCTCATTTTCGAACTTAATTTTACTTTTTTTTTTAAAGTCCGTGTACAAAATTTCAGCTCTCTAAGTGTACGCGTTCTCGAGTTATCGTGCGCACGGACGGACAGACGGACGGACGGACATGCAAAAATCAAAATAACTTTTAATATTATGCGTGCGTGTCCAATTCATTTTGCTCTACCATCATTATTTCGACGTGCTACAAACGGAATGACAAACTTAGTATACCCCTTTAGATTTCATCTAGGGTATAAAAATGGGAAAGAATAAAATCTCGAAAACGTAAAATCTTGAACAAACAAAATCTCGGAAACGCAAAATCCCGCAAACACAAAATCTCAAAAAAATCCTGAAAAATTACGAAAATGCAAAATCCGCGCGTTCTTTGATTTTTCAGGATTTTTCAGTAGTGCATTTCTCTGGAATTTTATTTATGTGCCCTATTCAGATATCCGTCGGAACGGAAAAACTATAATTCATTAAAATATTTTTATCTGTTGGGCGGGCAAGCAATGCAGTGAACAATGTTAGCACGTCTGCTGTCTTCTTAAAATTAGGAAGCAATATGAAAAGAAATACAATAAAAAATATAAAAAAATTATTTCTAGACATCAGAAGGTCCACAATTTCGTTTCTGAAGGGTATTTCCTATATCATATCTCTATGTTAAAATTTTAGTTTAACGAAAAAGATTGTTTTGTTCTTTGGCGTTTTAATAAGATCAAGTATTTACATCAAATACACCAAGCTATTCTGAAATATTTAATATCTAAAATAAAATTTCGTGATTTTGTTTTTCGACATTTCGTATTCTCAGGATTTTGCGTTTTCACGATTTTGTTTTTTCAAGATTTCGTGTTTCGAGATTTTCCGTTTTCGAGACTTTGTGCTTTCGGGATTTCGTTTTTAAAAATTTTGCGTATCCGAGATTTTATTTTTCAGAATTTTGGTGCTCTCGAAAAAAATATGAAGCCGGTATGAGCTGACTTCAGTGAATTTCATTGAAGTCAATTCTATTTTTTTATATTAATTTAGCACTTGATAAGTTCCACATATTTTTTATTTCCACTATCTTATGATCGTGACGGTACGTTTTGCCTTCTAACTACATCACGTTGAAGACTGTTTCTGTTATAATATTAAGTTTTTTAAGTAACTGGAACTGGATATATAAAAGGGCCGTATAATTGCAATCTACTGGATCGTTTAGAATATTTTCAATTAAATGTTTAGCTTGTTTAATATCTAGGATTTCATAATTGTCTTAAGTTTTCCCGCCATCCAGCACATGAAATAATTTCATGTTGTTGATATTCATTTTATGACTTTGATATTGTTCAATATGATTCTGTACTTCTAGTTTTGGTCTAGTGCTCATTAAATCTATTTTTCAGAGTATGTTTTGTTTTCCATTACCTGGGCAATCTTCACAACTTATCTCACGAACTCCACTTTTTCTCTTTTTCAGTTTTTTTATTAATTTATTATTCGGTAAAAGCGCTTTTAGTCTTATTATTAAAAAACAGGCTCTAGGTATATCAAATTTTTTAAATTTTATTTTTATTTCTTTAGAGAAATATAATTATATAATAATATATATAATGAAAGAAGAAGATTTTTCTATTAATTTTTGGCTTTTGGACATTGTGTTGTTATTTTTGAATTATTTATTTCAACTATACAGCTTCATTGGAACCCTCACTGCCAACCATCGAATGAAAAGCTGATAAGTTGACATTCCTCGGGGCGATCTGAGTGAATTGGGATAACCGTGCTCGTGAACTGGTTTTTGCTATAAATTTCAATGTAGATTTTAAATCCTTAAATTTGGTACTGTTTCCGGCCATCTCTATCGTAAATTGAATAGCATTCTTCAATTTATTTAAAATTTCATTTGTAAATCTACTTAATTGTTCAGAGCTGACTGTCCATATACGAAAACTGTCATGTACGTACCGATATGTTTTAATCAATCATTTTTTGATTGGAATGATTTGTTCTTAAAAAAATTCGTCAAATATCCCGCAAAAATCTAATAGATTTTGTTATTGAAGATTTTTTTTGTGAAGAATAGTCGATATCTTTCCATAATATGTCTATACATTTTTTTCATGGAATGGATGGAAATTTCAGTCAAGTGGGAGCAAGGAATTCTTAACCGCACTCAGCAATATAAAAACATCTAAAGCAGATAGGTAATATAATGAGTATCGAAAACAAATAAATTCATGAGCTGGAAGGAAAAAAAAATTTAAACAGGTGCGAAATCCTAGAAAATAAAAAAAGTAAACATTAAAATAAAAATATTCCAAACGATTAAATAGATAACAACTACAACAGCCAGTTACTTTAAGAACTCAATATTATAACAGCGATAGTCTTGTACGTTAGTATTAATAAAAAAAATTCGGAACTTATGAAGTATTTAATAAAAATTTTTAAACAAATACACTGTTGTTTAAATTATTTGAGCACTGTGAAACTAATTATAATTCTATCAGTTTGTAAATAAAAGTCTTCTTATTGTTCCACTATTTTTGATTTATTTATTTTTTAACGTTTTCGTTTATTTTCAAACTAAAAAATATATGCATAGCTAGACTACTCGAATATAATAAAATGGGAAGCAAAACAGTGCCCCAATTCCATTAATGCAATACGTTTATGTACGTTATAAACTATCCGTTAACAAAAGTGATAATCGAATGATAACAATATTAATGATCTGTGTCCAATAGATGAAACAGTCTACTTTCGATAGGAGGTTCTCCGGTGTTCATTAACTGAAGTGAGTTCTTATGTATAAATAACGATTCCCATGCATCCAGTTTTTGGTTATTTCTTACTGCCTTTATTAGTTTGAAATTTTTTATGTGAATTTCATGGCTGATGTTTTTTGAAATATGGTGAGCTATCCTGGATCGATTGGATTCATTTTTTGTTATGTGTCTGTTGTGTTCTTTCCATCTTTCTTTCACAGCTCTCGATGATTGTCCAATATAGGTGAGATCACACGAAGAACATTTTAAAGAGTAAATTCCACTCTTACTAAGTGGATCATCCAGATCTTTGGTTCTGCACAAAATACCTCTAAGTTTATTAGACGACACTGGGATAACTTTTCTGTTAATTTTCTTAAAGATGTTTTTGAATTTACCGGTGTATTTTGGGTGATAAGTTATTCCTACCCGTTTAATATCCGAGTCATATCTGTCTTTTAGTGTTGTGATGTCCTTAATCCATTTTTTTGTATTTTTGTTTATGGACTAGTGCGTCTATTAATCGAGTATGGAAGCTATTGATTCTTGCAGTGTTTTTGATGTATCTCAGCTCTGAATCATAGTTTGTTTCTGTCATGGGGATGTTCAATAATCGGTGGACCATAGAATTGAAAGCAGCCATTTTATGTTGATGACAATGATTAGAGTCTGATGGTATATATCTTTGTGTATTTGTTGGTTTCCTATACACACAGAAGGTGAGTTGGGTATCTACTCTCTTAATCAGCACATCTAAAAAGGGAAGAGTACCATTGTGTTCAATTTCACTTGTAAATTTTATAGTAGGAAACAACTCGTTCAGTTTTTCTAAAGTAGTCGAGACTTCTGACTTCTTTATTATAGCGAAGATGTCATCTACATATCTTTTCCACACCCGTGGGAACCAATTCTCTTCTTTACATTGCATTTCCAAATGCCCCATGAAGATATCTGATGATAAAAATGGTGCTAAAGCATTTCCCATCGCCATTCCGTTTAATTGTTTGAAAAATTTACCGCTGTAACGTCAAATGAGCACAAGATTTCATCATCTTTGAGAGTTATATTTTTAATTTCTTCTACAAACTCAACTGAGTTTTTAACGGACATGCCTAAAGCGGGAGTTAACTTTCGGAATGCAGACATCAGCCACTTCGCTAATTTTTCGGATGGAGCATTGATGTTAGAAACTATTGGTCTCATACATTTGCCTGGTTTATGTGTTTTAGGTAAACCATACAATTTTGGACATTTTGGATTTGAAACTAACAGTCTTCTTTGTGTGGCGAAGTATATCTCTATGGTCAATGAGTGCTCTAGATGTTTCTCTAACCATTTTAGCTAATGGATTCTTGACTTCATTATAGTTTCCTTCAGTAATTATCTTATTCATTCTGTTTTCGTAGTCAACAATATTGTTACTCTTATCTGCTTTAGTATAGAAGCAGTTTTTTGCTTTAAGAATTTTTATAATTTCTGAAAAGTTAATATTAGAGTCATTCTCTTTATTATTTTTATTTTTATTGTGTTGTATGATTGGGATAATGCTTCTTCTTACTTGTTCTTTTTCTCTACCTGAAACGTATCTAATAGCTGTCTCTATGTCAACAACAATCTCAGTTTTTGGTATGGATGCGGTAGGTAGGGCAAAATTCAATCCTCTATTCAACACTATCATCTCAGGCGTTGTAAAAATTTGTTTAGAGGACTTTTGGACGAAACCATCTTAATGGGAAGGAGGAAAATAGTCTGGGTCAATAGACTGCTGTTTAAGTTGACGAAATTTTTTCTTCAAAGTAACGTGCTTTCGAATTAGCTTATGCTGAATAACTCGTTGAATCTTATTGTCAATCGACCACCATCTCAAAGGTCATTTTATCATATTCGAGTAGTCTAGATATCCATATATTTTTTAGTTTGAAAATAAAGATATCTGAAGATGGTAGCGTGGCTACCGAAAACGTTAAAAAATAAATAAATCAAAAATAGTGGAACAATAAGAAGACTTTTATTTACAAACTGATAGAATTATGAAGTATTTAATTAATAAAAAGATGACTACAATATTGCAAAGAGTCCCGTTATTTGTTATTGTCATATTCAATTGTTTTTTAATTAAATGGATTATAAAAATATCCTAAACTATGCTTTAATTTTTTAGATTAAAGATGAAGAAATTCAAAGACATAGGATCTTTTTTTAAAAGTGCAAAAATTCGTCCTGAAGAAAATACTGAAAATGTTGAAATAACCAGCAGGAAGATGACAAGCAGAGGTAGTTTGCACAGGTGAAGAAATTGAGACCAAGACTACTAAAGGACGACAACACTTAGGCCTCACTACCCAACCCTATTCGTCACCAACAACTTCAGCAGTGGGCGCGGTTGTTTCAGATGAAGAAGTTGTGACCAAGACTCGTGAGGGAAAAAGAGAGCTAGATCTTGGCTCGCTTGAGCAATAACAATAGCTATTGAGCCCTCGAACAAATTTTCCCAAAAGTAAATTTGGAGATAGACAGCGATCGTTTTCGACAAAATACTACGACACATATATGTCGTAGACATTTGACGTAACTCAGCATTTCACGAAAAGTCTAGACACTTCATGTAGAGTAGGCAGATAGTGTACCGGTTTTGACTTAGCCACTTTTTACATTATGTGGCTGAAATTTGTCAATTCATGAAATGCTAAAAGCGTTTACGCCGATACTGTAATACCACCCTATATAACCAAATACTAGTAGTGGGAGAAGGGTGGTGGAGGGCGAGGTCGCACCCAGGCCTGTGACACACACACCCACACACCACACCTACACACACACACACCCACACACCACACAAAACACAATTCTTGGATTAATAACAAAGATGTTTTATAATTTCTTGAAAAAACACCTATAATTCAATTTAAAATAAATATATATTTATAATACTTTATACATGTAGCTATAATGCAAATTAATAAATGAAACTAAAACTATAATACATAATTTATTTACACTAGATTTAGATTCTTTCTGGGGTTGCCACTTGTTGATCTGATGAAATGGAGTAATGCCCCAAGGTTAAGTATCCATCGTTCCGCTTATAATATGTCGCTTATTATCATAAGGACTCATATCCACATAAATACACAGCTGCACACATCCTCCCGCGCCAACATACCACAGGCACTCATACTAAAGTAAACAACTGAAACCAAACTCAAGCTTACAAGTATACAGTCCCCGACATAAATTCGCTTAGGGTATTTCACATCATTACTTAAGCCGTGCACATTCCACGCAAGCCTTGGTACAGGTAACGTAGCCCAATCCAACACACCCCAGACAATCCTAGTCATAGCATCAGATATTGCCACTAAAGCTCTCAGCCAACCTCCAGTACCTATCCGCAAAGTGATATCGTATCCACAAGCCCGAGATGATGTAGTACTGGTTAATGCCACCAGGGGAACTTGCTCAAGAAATGGTGTTTGCACTCGAAAGAGCAACTGTTACTTTTCAATGCACGCACCCCCAAGACCCAATAATAATAATAATACTTTGCTAAGAAAACATCAAGCCAAGGTGATATCATGTTGTGAAATTCGAATGATGTTGATATCTACAACTTCCCCGCTAAGAAGTTTTAGGGACACAACTTGAAAACAGCAAAACCAAGATGACGTCATTCTGATATCTACAACCTCCGCGCTAATAAATCGTCAAGCAAGAAAACAGCAAAGCCAAGGCATTGTGGTAGTACCTGATAGTGCCGCTAGGGAGCCTTACTTTCCCTCGAGGTGAACAACATATGAAGTACCGGCTAATGCCTTACTCAAGAAATGGTGTTTGCACTCGAAAGAGCAACTGTGACTTTTCAATACACGCACCCCCTAAACCCAATAATATTAATTTGCTGAGAAAACATCAAGCAAAGGTGATGTCATGTTGTGAAATTCGAATGATGCTGATATCTACAACTTCCCTGCTAAGAAAACGTGCAGCATTTGAAAACAGCAAAGCCATGATGACGTCATGCTGATATCTAGAACTCTCCCGCTAATAAAAGAAAACAGCAAAACAACCCAAGGCTGGTAGTTCCAGCTAAAGCCGCTAGGGAACCTTACTCAAGAAATGGCGTTTGCGCCTGAACAAATGTCGCTAATATCTCGGAAACCAAGGCCCGTAGAGGATTTCTGATGAAAATTTCGTTCCCCCTACCACCCCACACCGCCTGGAATGCATTGCCATGAACAAAAAAATAACTTGAATTATTAATACGCTAATATCTCGAAAACCAAGCCCGTAGAGGACTTCTGATGAAAATTTCATTACCCCCCCTTTCTATCTTCATTATACGCCACACACCCACCATCTAGAATCCATTGGCATGAACAAAAGTTTCCTACTATTAGCTTTAATTATTGCTATTATTAATTCAAAACCAGGCGCAACACTTGAAAACAACAAAAGTCTACACTTAGGAGCACCACACATCCAAAAAACCGTAGCATGCTGCTACGTGTGGGCACAGAAAACCGTGGCATGCTGCCACGTGTGGACAAAAGTGAAGCTAAGAGTTTCACAAAACCGTAGCATGCTGCCACGTGTGGCCAAAAGTGAAGCAAAAAACATATCCAAGAGAACCGTACCACACATTAAAGAAAGCCGTAGTACCGGAGCATGCTGGTAGTATCGGCTAATTCCGTTAGGGTGCAGTCAAGACCAAATGACGCACACAAATCCAAGAAAACCGTAGTACCGGAGCATGCTGGTAATACCGGCTAATGTCGCTAGGGCGCAGTCCAGACCAAATGACACATCCCGGAGCATGCTGGTAGTACCCGTTAATCCCACTAGGGTGCAGCCAAGACTGAATGGTGCATCCAAGACATAAACCAGTACAGTCCAGACACACCGGAGCATACTGGTAGTATCGGCTAATTCCGCTAGGGAGCAATTGCTGCATAGTACTGAAAGTGATCTCGTATCCCCAAAACTCGAGATAAAAAATGTTGATGTCAACATAGAGGCTATGTGTCTGAAATGAAAAATTAGCGAACTCCAGAAACAGAATCGAAAACCTATGCTATTTCCTTATGCTGGAGAGTGCTAACAGTGGTCTCGTATCCCCAAAGTGGTCTCGTATCCCCAGACTCGAGATGAAAAATAAGCGAACTTCAGAAACAAAATCGAAATCTTATGCTATTTCCCTATGCTGGAGAGTGCTAAAAGTGGTCTCGTATCCCCAAAGTGGTCTCGTATCCCCTAACATCCAAGACATAAACCAGTACAGCCAAGACACAAACCTACCTTTAGTATGGACTGACACCGCCTACCGACTGTGGCGCCTTCTGTGATGAAATCCGGGAAGCTAAAACGGTGATCTGGTGACGCCATAGTGTAACTACTAAGAACTTTTGATGTTACGTTGGGAAACCGAATCACCGCACCAAAAGTGTTGACCACTGTCATATTAGTGCGCTTATTAATGTCCTGCAGGCTTGCTATCGCAAATACATTGCTGTCCAATTCGCATCCCGGATGGTCATTCAATTCGCAAAAGTCTGCGCTGCCTATAAGGCTGACTTTATCTACTGACGCTGGAAGCTCATGAGGTATTCTCGAAGATGTAAATGATTTATCACATGGCGAACAAATCATCAAACAAGCCGCTATACAATTAATACTAAAATGAATTCAGAAATTTAAAATCTACAAGTAGAATAGAGCAAATTTTGATTTTTATCTTTGTTGAGATTTCGTTATGAAGAAATCAGATCTTTCAATATCATTACCAATTAATTAGTTATCTTTAAGACTTGCGTATTAGCGCTTAGAGTAGAGCACGAGATGTTCACGTTAGTTTTTGAACAAAAATAATTTTGATTTTTATCTTTGTTGAGATTTCGTATTGAAGGAAACAGATTTTCAATATCGTAACCAATTAATTACTTAAATTTAAGACTTGCGTGTTGAGGCTTAGCGTACAACACGAGATGTTCACTTTAGTTTTTGAACAAGAATAATTTTAATTTCATCGTTCTTTAGTTTTCGTAGTGGAGAAATAATGCATTTCAATGTTGTAACAAATTAATTACTTTAAGACTTAGCGTAGAACACGAGATGTTCAAAATTTTGTTTTTTCATATTTCTAAAATGTCATCTCGTGAAATTTATAAATCACCTATTAACATTTGGAAATTAGCACAAAAGGTAGCATAGCACGGGATGTTTACGCACTTTATTAGAATGATTGAGAGATAGATAGTGATACTAGTCATGCAGTCCATGTTAGGCAGATGGCACGATAGATAGCTTCATAGAGAAATTATCCAGGGTAATTAGCATAGTTTTAACGCGCGTAGTATCCAATCATTTATGTCAAGTTAATTCCAAGAGTTTGGGTATGTCTTTACAAATTAGTACCTTTTAGACTCATGTACTCTAAGTTTCTTATTCAATGCGCGCGTCTTACTAATCTAGTTAAATGACATGAAAATAAAAACCGAAAGAAAGAAATGAAGAGCTGTCCATGTGCTCTGTAGTATTCAATTTTGTTCTTTCTAAATTCCCTTTGGGAAGTTTCGCCGGCTCCGATATTATCATTATTGTTACATACCTAAAACACACCTGGTTTTCATTACTTCATTAAAATCTTTAAATTTAGATTTATAATGGTAATGCGGTAATGTAGGAATGCAACCTAATGCAAAATGGGGTTACATATCTAAAACATACATGAAAAAAGGTATAAAATAATTATTCCAAATCATACTTGAAAAAAGGTAGAAAATAATTATCCAAAATCACTAAATTTTCATATAAGCTAATCATGCTTAAAAGCATGAGTAGCTTATCAATTTACTCAGTGAAGAAAATTGCATCAGCAATTTTCTTCACATACCATTTCGTTTTTACAAAAATGTTCCCATGAAATATTTAATAAAAAAAAAATAAAGCGAAAGACAAATCGTACCGTCAGTACGATTTGTCGGGAAAATTACCATATGTATGTACGAACGTACATACATATATAAAAAAAAATATAAAAAAGCTATCGCGATAAGAAGAGCGCGCCGCGAAAATACATTGTATGTATACGCGCGGGGCAATTCTAATCATCGTGATGGTGGCTGATGTTTATAAAAGCATCAAATTTCAAGCCTCCGTCCAACGAAAAATATTCTGGACTTGTTTAATCAAGTCCAGAATAGTAGTTACGCTATGGGAGTTCTGGATCACTTTTTCCATACAAAAAGTGTCCGGAAAATTCAAACTCATTTGCATCTACTTCTTCCTCTGGAGGTACGGTGAGCAATTCTGAGGTGGTTCTGAGGCCGCTTTTGTACTGAAAATTACAGTATACTATGACAGTACCAGCCCACTTTTTTCATACAAAAAGAGCAAGGTAGAATCCAACTATTTTGATGGCTCTGGACCGAGGCTCTGGGCCCCTGGGGGATTCCGTCTAGTGGTCTACGTCACAGGGCCTGCCTGGGGGAATTCCTTCTTACCGTCTGGCTGACCAGGGGATGATATCAACTGATTAGCTGATCCCCGTCAGCTGTTCAAACTCTTGCCTTGCCTGATTTTTTAATAAATTGAGGTACGGTGAGCAATTTTGAGGTGGTTCTGAGGCCGCTTTTGTACTGAAAATTTGGCATCTTGTGAAGGGGCGGGAAGCTTTGTTAGTGGAGGTTGCGGGTTAAGTTTGATCTGGTCTTGGAGGCTACAATTTGACCTTGAGGTGCCCCCTCCTGTGTCTGGGTACTGGAGGCTGAGAGCTTTAGTGGCAATATCTGATACTATGACCAGGACTGTTTGGGGTGTGTTGGACTGGGCTACGTTACCTGTACCAAGGCTTGGGTAGAATGTGTGCGGCTTAAGTAATGATGTGAAATACCCTAAGCGAATTTATATCGGGGGCTGTATACTTGTCAGCTTGAGTTTGGTTTCAGTCATTTACTTTAGTATGAGTGCCTGTGGTATGTTGGGTTGGGCTACTTGGTGGCTGAGGAAACGTTACCTAGGGC